>CAUDMG010002326.1:0-333983 GCA_958450375.1 Homarus gammarus | reverse complement strand
TCTCCCTTCAAGCTCACAACTGATCTAAAACATAAAAACATAAGAACATAAGAAAATTAGGAGTCTGCAGTAGGCCGGTTGGCCTGTGCATGGCAGCTCCTGTCGAGAGTTACTGCCACTCTCTATCATCCATGAATCTATCTAGCCTCCTTTTGAAACTTTCCAGAGTTCCCGCACTTACTCAAAAGTTGCTAAGCTTGTTCCACTCGTCCACCACCCTATTTGTGAACCAGTTTCTTCCTATCTCCCTCCTAAACCTAAACTTATCCAACTTGAATCCGTTGCTCCGAGTCTTTTCCTGCTCGGATTTTATAAGAACTTTATCTATATCCCCTTTATTGATTCCTTTCACCCACTTAAATACTTCTATCATATCTCCCCTCACTCTTCGTTTTCTATGGAATGCAAGTTTAGTTTCTTTAACCTATCCTGATATGGAAGGTTTCTAAGTCCCGGAATCATTTTTGTCATTCTTCGCTGCACCGACTCTAGTGAATTTATATCCATTCTACAATAGGGGCATCAGAACTGAACCGCATAATCGAGGTGCGGCCTGACTAGCGCAAGATATAGTTGCAATAAAACCTCTGCACTCTTGTTACTTACACTTGTAGACATAAAACCCAATACTCTGTTTGCCTTATTTCGAACATTAACGCACTGTTTTCTAGGCCGTAGGTCCGGGCTTACAAGTACCCCTAGGTCTCTTTCACAAGTCGACTTCTCTAGGTTGATGTTGTGAAGGCTGTATACATTATAAATATTTGTTCTTCCAATATTAAGTACGCTGCACTTGCTGGTGTTGAATTTCATTTGCCATTTTTCAGACCACCCCTGCAGTTTTTTTAGATCCTCCTGTAATACATTTGCATCCTGCCCTGAATTAATTTTCCGCCCTATTTTGGTGTCATCCGCAAACTTGCTTATGTCACTGCTGATCCCAGTATCTAAATCGTTTATGTAGATTATGAACAAGAGTGGGCCTAGTACTGACCCCTAGGGAACCCCACTGGTTACACGGCCCCACTCAGACTTAACACCATCTACGCTGACCCTCTGCGTTCTATCGGTGAGCCATGATTTTATCCAATTTAAAACTTTCCCCTCGATACCATGAGCTTTCATGTTTCTCAGAAGCCTCTGATGCGGTACTCTGTCAAATGATTTGCTAAAGTCTAAGTAAATAACATCGTAATTTTCGTCATTATCTACTACCTCGAAGACTTTCCTAAAAAACGTTAGCAGATTTGTTAGACAAGATTTTCCCTTTGTAAACCCATTTTGAGAGTTGTAGATTAATTTGCTTTTCTCTAGATGCGATCGGATGCTATCTGCTATAATTGATTCAAGAAATTTCCCCACTACTGACGTCAAACTGATCGGCCGGTAATTTGACGCTGATGCTCTGTCTCCCTTTTTGAATATGGGTACTACATTTGCCTGTTTCCACAAGTCTGGCACAACTCCAGTGCCAAATGATTTTGTAAATAAGTTTACGAGGGGTCCACTAATCTGTTCCCTACACTCTTTCAAGACTCGAGGGAAAATTTCATGCGGCCCTGGGGATTTTGTTTTCTTTAGTTCATATATCTTCTTAAGAACATCCTCTTTTCTCATAGTGATATTCTTTAATTTATCTTCTTCCTTTCCCTTAAATATCAGTTCCACCTCTGGAATTTCATCGCAAATTTCTTCTGTGAAAACTGATAAGAAGTAGCTGTTCAATGCTTTGCTTAATTCTTCACTGCCATTTATCACTTCTCCCCTTCCTGACTTTAAAGGCCCAACTTTGTCCTTGACCTTTGTCCTATATACCTGGAAAAATCCCTTGGGATTCGCCTTGGATTCTCTTGCTACTTTGATTTCATAGTCTCTCTTTGCTTTCCTTACATTTTTCTTAACATTCCTAGATAGTTCACTATACCTGTTTCTGAGCTGCTCCTCCCCTCCCTTTAATTTCTTATATATTCCTTTCTTTATTCCTATGTCATGTTTAAGTTTTCTGGTCATCCACCTTGGCTCATTCTTATTTGACCTAATTTTTCTGTATGGTATATTTTGTTCTTGTGCTTTATGTAGTATACTAGTGAATATATTAGAGTCATGATCAATTGTTGTGTCATCTATGACCTCACCCCTTCCTACTGGGAACTGACGTGACTGTTCCCAGGTGACCTCACTTAGGTACCTTCTTAACCCCTGATAATCCGCCAACCGAAAGTTTGGGACTCTGACCAGATTGTCATTGTTTTTCTTTTCCCAATTTAGGGTGAATCTGATTTCTCTTTGATCACTGTTACCTAGTTCTTCCCCTACTGTGATATCTCTGATAATATTTTCTTTATTTGTTAATACTAGGTCTAATATATTGTCACCTCTAGTAGGTTCTGTAATTAGTTGTTTCAAAAAATTGTCCTGTACTGCGTCTAGGAAGTCTTCGGATTCATAGTCGCCTACAATGTTGTCCCAGTCAATAGTTCTGAAGTTGAAATCCCCCATAATGCATAGGTTGTTATATTTTGCTGCCCTACTCATTTCCTGCCATATGGGCTGAGCTGCTTCTTTGCCAAGACTTGGGGGCCTGTAAATCACTCCCATAATTAGTTTTTCTCTTCCTTCCGTGATTTCTACCCACACAGACTCGGTTCCCATTTCACCCTTTATTGAATTATTAATACAACATTTTATTGTATCCTTGACGAAGAGTGCGACCCCTCCCCCCTTCCTACCTTCCCTGTCCTTGTGAAAAAGGTTGTACTCTTCTATGTGGTACTCTGATAAAAAATTTTTGCTAGCCAGATTCATCCAAGTTTCGGTGATTGCTATGACGTCTACATTCTCGGTACATACAACCGCTCTCAGCAAGTCTATTTTATTTCTAACGCTCCCACTGTTTGTATAGTATACATTTAAATCTACCCTTCCCTGGTCCTGTTTTACCCCTTGTCCTGAGCAACTAATTTTACTTCCCAGGACCTGCTTGTTTTTTGACTCCCACTTTCCCCGACCTCTCTCTACTGGCGAAACCCCCCCTTCGGAGTGACAATTTCACGCTCCAGGGATGCAGACAACGTCTTTACCTCCTCACGAAGTTCTCAAGCGCTTTCGTGTAATTCACATCTTCAGGGGTGAGTACAGAGTAAGGAGAAGTACAAAACAAGGTATATATATACAGAGGAGGGTGAGATCAAGTCCACAATGGTCAGGTATTAGGTAATGACCCTACTAATCTTCAAAAAGCACCGCCGCTGTCGGTTGTCAGGTCAGAGGGTAAGCTGACCCAACCTTCTCACCTGGTTACAAATCTTCTTAATTACGAAATTATCCAGTTTGTACAGACCATTACTCAAATTCATGTTGACGGATTCGGTATGTTTAATGAGACTAGATTCTATAAGGCTCCTACTGTCAATTGAATTACAAGGTAATATTGAGGAGGCATTTTTCCAGTCAATGCAATGCTTATTATACCTCAAATGAACAAACAGAGCATTGAATTCCTGGCCTGTCCTAACACTATATTTATTCACTGGGATAATGAAGCAGAAAGTCAGATGAGCAACCTGGGACTTGGTCACAATTTTTGTGATGCCATATGGCAGCAGGGTCTACCATTAGACAAAGCATTATGCTTTCAATACTTTCTCAGGCGGTAGTACCTCCCTGTTTGATAGCTGCTTACTGCCTACTTATTACCTGTATTCTTCTTGCTAAATAAACTGTTTCCATATCAAACTCAATATCTACATGGTGTGTGGGGGCCGGAGGCGGCAACTGTGATCTCCTAAGTTTACTCTCCCCTTCTCCCTGTATCATGCTTGTGTCCAGGGAAAACGGTGTTTGGTTTGGTCATAATGAGGATAATGAAGTAGAGTGGCAAATGACTTTGTCATGAGAGAGGAGAGAAAAGAGCGAAGGTAAGAATAGAAACGGGAAGTAAAGTAGTAAGGAATAATAGCAAGTGGGCTGTCAACCTTGCTGAGTCAAGGTGATTGGTTGGGGTGGCGGCCATACACAGCAGGCGCCCACTCGCTCAAGGGAGGCTGGGGGGGGGGGGGGGGGAGAAAATTGGGTCCTCCAACTCTTTAAATTTGCTCCAAACTCTCTGAGCTTGGCTATGTTGTACACTCGCACCAAAAAGTATCGGTGCAGGGTGAGATCGACTAGTTCCGAAACGATACGTACACACTGTGATATGTCGGGAAGGTTGGTAAGTGTATCCTCATAAACCCCCCCCCCCTCCACTAGGTGTTGCCATATGGCTGACAATCAGGGCTGCCAACATACGGCTGGAACAACTCGCCTTTCCCAATACCTATCGTCACTGGTCTCAAATGGTTCACACTACAGTATGCACAGATATTTTTTGTTGCGAGTGTACGTGTGTTCAGTGGTTCGATATTGTAGAGTTCGTGAAGTTCTTTTATTTTGGTGGTGTATGGGGGGGTTGCTTTGATGTTCTACAGATAGCTTTGAAGTTTAAGTTGACTGGTTCTGCTGCTCGCGCTGAGTAGTAGGGTGTGTCAATTTTGTCAACATGTTAAAAATCAAATTTGGTAGTCAAAATATTGTGCCTCTTTATGTCTAAACTTGAGATTAGCAAGCAAAAATGAATTGAAATAACCCTCACCTACATCAATTATACCTTAAAGTTTCAAATATCAGTATTTCAACAAATTAATGAGACTTGATTAGAATTATTCACTTGATATTAACTAATCTCATGTAAGCATATGGATTATGGAGTATTTTATGGTTCTATAGCTTGTGTACAATATGCATGTCAGAACATGAACATGAACAGGCTCTCCGTGTGGGACAGTTTAATTCTTGTTTTGACTTGTACCAAGAGTGAGGATACGGCGCCCAGCTCACTCTCCTTCTAGATATCATAGACGGTGGTTTGCTCTCATTGCACTTGCATCTACTCTACCAGACGAATTCTACATTTTAATTATTGTAAGTAGGGCATATTGATTGTCGCAGTTACTTATATCATTGTATAAAACATTATGTTCTAAGAAATTATTATGTTATTTCTGTTACAGCATTTTTGATAAACAAATTGATATTTTTTGAAACAACAATTGAATTATGAAACATTGAAATATTTTTCTATTTGTCAGATAGTGTGAAGATGTCAAAATTGAAGACAAGAAGTCAGTTGTCAACCCACTTGAGCCTGCTAGTTGGTAAAGGGAAGGAGCTTCCTGTATCAGAACTTCCAACAGTGAGAGACATGCTAAGATTAGGGTTACTCCTTCGAGAAAAAAATGCAAAGGACAGAAGGAACTATACAGATAAAGAACTCATAAATGACATGATAGTCCCTCTTCTGCATCAATGGACAAAAGCTAATGCACTATTCAAACCACCTGTGATTAATCAGTGTCGAACTATTGAGCTAAAACTAACGAAATTATGGCACAAAGCAGTTGAAACATCACTTGGTAAAGGAAACTTGGCCAGGAAAAATGAATTTCTGCACACACTTGATACTCTATTTGACATTTTGACCTGCAAGTGCTCCATACAATTATGTTCTGAATCCAACTGTTCTCACTCAGGTAAGAGAGAAAATAATTCCCACATTGATTGTGGTTGTCCTCGTGAAAAGAAGATCCCTGTTTTAGAGCTTGAATTTATAAAGGCACAGAGGACAAAGGCAGAAGGCCAAGGAAGTATACAAATGGGTTCAATAGATTATTCAGAAACAAAGAAGCAGATTGCTAATGCCAAGAAGAGAGAACAAATCCGAGAGAGGGAACAAAAGAAGAAAATGAAGAGTGAAGAAGCCATCCAAAGAGAGGAAGAGCTGTGTCAAGATGTTTATCACTTCTTTGATAGTTCTTCTGATGAACAGGAAGCAACATCAGATGATAGTTCCAAAGAGCCATCTGAACCTTTACCAAAGAAAATGAAATACAACACAAGAAATATTTCAAACATTGCTTTAGCTAGTATTCGCCACCATGCTGGACTTCGTGAGGCTGCAGAAATTGCAACTGCCGCTTGGATAGATGCAGGCCTCATCAGCCGAGAGGATGTATCTTTGGTGATAGATCATAATAAAATTAGAAGAGCACAAGAAAAAATAATGAAGGAAATATCTGATCAGCATGAAAAAGATTTAAGCGAGGGAGGGCTCTCCTGTCTTTTGTTTGATGGAAGAATAGATGACACAAAAGTTTTGCTAGAAGTAGAGGGAGTGAACAGAAAGTTTCCAGGTCTCATCAAAGAAGAACACTACTCTGTCTGTTCTGAGCCTGGTGGTCGGTTTTTGTTTCACTTTGCTCCTGAAACTGAAGTAGAAGGGAAGAAACATGCAGAGGTCATTGCTGATCATATTTTATGTTGGGTTCAGGAGAGAGGACTTGGCAGTTCACTGCAGGCTGTTGGTGGAGATTCAACTGCAGTGAACACCGGATGGCAGGGGGGTGTAATGACGCATTTAGAGAAAAAACTAGGAAGAAGACTTGTTTGGATTGTATGTGATTTACATACAGGCGAGCTACCTCTTCGTCATCTCATCCAGGAACTTGATGGTCCTACAAAGAGCAACAACAAGTGGTCAGGTCCCCTTGGCATCATGCTGGATGAAGCAACACAACTAGAAATAAATACAACCTTTCCAAAGGTCGAAGTTGGCCCTCCCCTTCCGGCGTTGTCTGAAGGAGTCATCAAAGATCTCAGCACAGATCAATCCTATGCTTATCGTATTGCCCAAGCAATAAGATCAGGAGAAGTGCCTCAGTCATTGGCTCTCTTGGAGATTGGACCTGTCAGTCACAGCCGTTGGTTAACTACAGCTCTTCGTTTCTGCAGGATTTGGATTTCCAAACACGAATTGAAGGGCAAAGTGCTGAAGAATTTGAGGTTAATTGTTGAATTTATTATTGGAGTTTATCTTCCCCAGTGGTTTAGTGTGAAACTTAATCCTATGTGGGTGGATGGGCCCAATCACCTTTTGTTTCAATTGCAGCTAGTAAGAACACAGAGGAAGGTAGTGAGGGACATCGTGTTACCTGTGGCAAGAAGGTCCGCTTGGTATGCTCGATCAGAAGCAGTTTGCAAGCAATGCTTTGCAGTCAATGTACCAATCTCCGAACCGAGGCTGTAGAAGTCATTCTAAAGATTAGAGGAACGCTAATAGATGACGACCAGTTGGGAGACTGTTCGTTTCATTCAAGAAAAGTTCCCCCAATAAACGTCAATGCCACCAAATTGTCAGAATTGGTTGACTTGAGTTTGGAAGTCTTAGAGCCACCATTGACAACAAGTCTAACTAGCCAAGAATTGAGAAACCTTAAAGAGACTCCAATGCAGGTGCCGAAGTAGCCTTCCCACACTCAAAGTGTGGAGAGATGTGTGAAAATGGTCACAGAAGCAGCGGGCCATGTTTACAGCCACGAGAGGCGAGAAGGTTACATCAAAGCACAAATAGCAAGCAGACTACTGATGACAAGAAACCAAAGCAAAGAGAGTATGAAGGCATTGGTTACTTTCAAATAGACTACGGATAATAAAATATAATAATTTGAAACTTGAAACAGTAACATGTGTGCAAACGCTGGTTATGTTATAAATTCACAAATATGTACATTTAAAAATCCATTTGATGTAGGTAGGACTTATTATAAAAAAAAATTTATGCCAGAATATTGTTTTGCATGCTTAAAGACTACAATAAATTGCTACCAAGTTACTCGATTTTCAATTTAGCCAGTTCACCCCCTAAATTGACACACCCTACTGAGTAGTATTGGTGGGTACTCCAGGTGGGGGAGGATAAGTGCTTTGAATAGGTATAGTTTTGTGAGTTGTGATTGGGCAGGAATTTTTTCGTTGTGTTATGTGTTTTGCTATTCCTGTTCTTGTTATTGTGAGTGCCAGAATTTTGCTTTTGTTGGAGTATTGTATAGGTACGTTGTTGACTTTGATTGGTGTGGGTTTGTTTTAGCAATGTGTTTGGTTTATAGTTTCTGCATATTAGTAACAAGAGTGCAGAGGTCTTATTGCAACTATATCTTGCGCTAGTCAGGCCGCACCTCGATTATGCGGTCCAGTTCTGGTGCCCCTATTATAGAATGGATATAAATTCACTAGAGTCGGTGCAGCGAAGAATGACAAAAATAATTCCAGGACTTAGAAACCTTCCATATCAGGATAGGTTAAAGAAACTTAACTTGCATTCCATAGAAAGACGAAGAGTGCGGGGAGATATGATAGAAGTATTTAAGTGGGTGAAAGGAATCAATAAAGGGGATATAGATAAAGTTCTTATAATATCCGAGCAGGACAGGACTCGGAGCAACGGTTTTAAGTTGGATAAGTTTAGGTTTAGGAGGGAGATAAGAAGGAACTGGTTCACAAATAGGGTGGTGGACGAGTGGAACAAGCTTAGCAACTTAGTAGTAAGTGCTGGAACTCTGGAAAGTTTCAAAAGGAGGCAAGATAGATTCATGGATGATAGAGAGTGGTAGTAACTCTCGACAGGAGCTGCCATGCACAGGCCAACCGGCCTATTGCAGACTCCTTATTTTCGTATGTTCTTATGATCTTATTTTTATAACCAGAGTTTAAAATAAAAAAGTCGTGATGGACACTACACTGCAGCTCTCGACAGGGAAGTGTGGGCGTTAAATTAATTTATAATATTTGAATTTGTTAATATTTTTAATTTATATCTCCTCGTCAAGCACCGAAGTGCTGTGTCCTTCGCTAGTCATTTTTTTTAAATTCTGATTGTAAACAGGACGACCCACGTCAATGGAACACGGCGATTAAAATTCCGGGCGTCAGACTCTTCTGAGCCTAGACTCAGCGGTTTGAAAACACAGATAAAATTAGATCTGGTTATAATTATAGAATAGACCATTTGGAGAGTTGACTACTTCTGTTTTGGATTTAGACATTTATTCTGCTGGAATACATGAATCGATAAGGTAAGAAAAGTTTAAAATATCAAGTCTAATGTGTTGTACCTCTGTGATTTTCTACCAAGACAATACACGATTGCTTGGTAATGTGACCCATGGACCTTTTCCCTTCTATTTTTCTTGGTGGACCCCTTCATAGCTATTGGACATAACAATTTTCTATTTTTCACTAACATAAATTTAAATTAGTCTCAAGAGATAGACCAGTGGTTCTCAACCGGGGTCCACATGGACCCCCAGGGTCCATGTGGACCCCGGTTGAGAACCACTGCTTTAGATCATTGTCATGTTTATTATATGGTGATTTTGGATATACTATATGCTGCCAATTTCAAAATACTATGATTATAGATCGTCACAATCAGCTGCAGAGCTGGACATTAACTGCTGACCTCGCAAAAGGAAAGTTCACGCCGAAATAGCTCCCCGGGATTATCTGACAGTCCAGTAGCTAGTGATAACAAAAGAACATAAGAATGGAGGAAACTGCAGCGGGCCTATTGGCCCATACTGGGCAGTCCCGTTTACACCCAACCCCTATTGCTGATATAAGCATCCAACCTATGTTTGAAGCTATTCAGCGTATTCGAGTTAATGATGATATTTGGTAACTTGTTCCATTCATCCACTACTCTGTTTCCAAACCAGTGTTTACCTATTTCACGCCTAAATCTAAATTTGTCTAATTAAAAACCATTGTTGCGAGTTCACTCCTGGTTGGATAGTTTGAGTACCTTTGTAATGTCCCCTTTGTTTAGCCCTGCCTTCCACTTTTACACCTCTATCAGGTCGCCCCTCGCTCTACGTCTCTCGAGGGAGTGCAAATTAAGATGCTTTAACCTCTCTCTATACTCATGGTTCCTAATGCCCGGGATTAGTCTTGTCAGTCTCCTCTGAATTCTTTCCAAGGATTCTATATCCATTCTGTAATACGGTGACCAGAACTGAACTGCGTAATCCAGGTGTGGTCTCACAAGAGCAAGATACAGTTTTAGGATGACCTAGCTAGTCTTGTAACTAACACTCCTTTGTATGAACCCAAGTACTTTATTAGCCTTGTTACGAGAAAAACACATTGTTTACTTGGCTTAAGGTTCCTACTCATCATTACTCCTAAATCTCTCTCGCAGTCGGATTTCTCTATGGCATCGTTGTTCATCTGGTAACTGGTTTCCCTGTTTGCATCTCCTATACTGAGTACGTTACATTTGTCCACGTTGAATTTCATCTGCCATTTTTCAGACCATTCGAAAAATTTGTTTAGATCTTCCTGTAGTTTTGCGGAGTCCTTGTCAGATTTAATAACACGTCCTATTTTAGTGTGTTACGAGTTGGGGATTTAGAATATAGTTATACGTCTACCCAGATCCCAACAGGTAGCAACAAAAAAAAACAAAGACAATCGGACTATAAAAGGGTAGACAAAGGATGCGAGTTTTTGTTGTATATAATACAGTACCATAAATTCTTTAACAAAATATTCAGCTTGTAAACTACCCTTAACCAAACTTAACCTAAACATGAACAGTATATACATAGTAATAAAACATAAATCAATAGAGAAGCAATGTGGAGGTGGGAGAGGCAATACAAGATTACAAATACTTAAATGAGGAGCTGAGATGGCTGACGAGCAAGGCTGAGTATTGTAGAAGACGGTAGGTAGTCACTGTGCCGTAGGTTTCCAGGATAGGTGATCCTGTGGTTGCTTCCCAGAGTGAAGTGTCCTCTCCTCGAATTGGAGCTGACAAAGAAGACTGAGGTGGTGACGCAACAACCAGGATATGGAGAAGGGAAACCCGGGAGTGGTAACTAAGACGAGCCATACTCGTGTTTCGTCCCTAGATGGCGTTGCTCGTGGTGCTGGGTAGGTAGATGAAGACAATAGGTGGAGGGGTTCGTTACACACCCCCCCTCCAAAGACCTTCGTCGCGCGGGCGCGAAGGAGGTGATCACCTGGTGCGTCTGGAGAGTAGCTGCTACATTTCCACTGGAGATCGGGATAAGGAGTCTGCAATCAGGTTTTCCACCCCCTTTATGTGCCGGACTTGTAGATTATAGGGCTGGGTGAGGAGAGCCCAGCGGAGGATTCGCTGGTTGGAGGTCTTGTTGGTTTGGATGAACGTGAGTGGGTTATGGTCGGTGAAGACCAGGGTTGTTTGTGGGCAAGACTGGAGGTATCATTCAAACTTCTTTATTGCCAACACCAGAGCCAGGGCCTCCTTCTCTATGGTCGAGTAGTTGGTCTGATGTTTTTTCAACTTGGCGGAGTAATATGCCACAGGGTGAAGGACATCAGTGGTTGGGTCGGGTTGTAGGAGCACAGCCCCCCCTCCGACACCACTAGCGTCGATTTGCAGATGGAAGGGCAAGGTGTAGTCAGGGGGGTGGACTACAGGCTTAGAGGCAAGGAAGGCTTTGAGGCGGTGGAAAGACTGGTCGCACTTCTGGTTCCAGATGTAAGGGACCGCAGAACTGGTAAGGTCTGTGAGGGGTCCGGCCACGCTGGAGAAGTTACTGCAGAACCGACGGAAGTAGCCGCACATCCCCAGGAAGTGCATGAGTTCCTTCCTCGTCCTTGGAGTGGGGAAGGACAAGATGGCTTCAACGTTTGCGTCCTTGGGTCTCACCATACCATGCCCAACGATATGTCCCAGGTAAGTCACCGAGGCCCGGCCAAAAGCAGATTTAGCCAGGTTAATGGTGAATCCAGTCTCTTGCAGTCGCGCAAACAGTATCTCCAAACGCACCAGATGTTCGTCCCAGCTGTCCGACACCACCACCAGGTCATCCAGGTAGGCGAACGTCCCACCTAGGTCCTGAATAAGGTAGTTTATGGCCCTCTGGAATGTGGCCGGAGCATTAGAAAAGCCAAACGCCATAACTAAATATTGAAAAAGACCAAATGGAGTTATAAATGCCGAGATTATTTTTGCCCTATCCGTGAGTCCTACTTGATAATATCCTTTCAACAGGTCTATGGTACTGATAAATTGGGCACAGCCTATGCTGTCTATTATATCTTCAATCAAAGGTAAAGGGTAGGAGTCTGAGACAGTGACCTGGTTCACTTTACGATAATCTGTACAGAAACGAAAGGTGCCATCGGGTTTTGGAATGAGAAGGCAAGGTGAAGCCCAGGGGGAGGTACTAGGCTCAGCTAAGTTATGCTTTAACAAAAAATCTACCTCCTTTTTCATAATCTCTTTTTTTTGTGGATTAAGTCGATATGCTGATTGCCTAATGGGTTGTACATCATCTGAAATTAGCTTAATATCATGTTTAAGTATATTGCAAAACCCTGGGAGGTCTGACGCGACTTTAGGAAATGTTGATAATAACTTAGTGAGATCTTTTGCTCGAGATGGATTCAGAACAGAAAAATACTCATCCAAGTTGTTGAGTATGTGACTGTTAGCAGGGTTCTCTTTAGGTAGAGGGAAGTCTAAATTCTCCAATAGGTCCATGTCATCTGTCTCCGGCTCCGGCCCTGACAAAACCGTATGCAATACAGGTAGGCTTATGGCCTCTGGGATGTCTTCCTCTGACTGCCTGGAATGGTAAAGTTTCATGAGATTAATGTGAACAAGTTGTGAATCTTTTCTGCGATCAGGAGTATGGACTATATAGTTGAGAGGAGATAGTTTATTAGCAACTATATAGGGACCAGTAAACTTGCTTTTAAGGGGAGAGCCTGGAATGGGTAGAAAGAGTAAGACTTTGTCACCTGGAGAAAATGATCTTTTAACTAATTTAGGTTGGGACTTCACCATTTTCTCTTGGTTTTTTTTTAAGTTTGACTGAGCAATGGTTCGGACTTCAGTTAATTTGTCCCGTAAAGTGTCAATGTATTGGGAAACTGTTGCGGGCTTAATAGATGGAGTGTCAAACCACTGCTCCTTTACTATCCTAAGGGGTCCCCTAATTTGTCTCCCATGTAGTAAGTCGAACGGCGAGAATCCCAATGACTCCTGGGGACATTCCCTGATGGCAAAGAGTAACAAGTCTATGCTCTCATCCCATTCCTTTTGGTGTTCTATACAGTATTTTTTGAGCATTGATTTGAAAGTTTGATGGAACCGTTCCAAGCAACCTTGGGATTGTGGGTGGTAAGCCGAAGATGTACAATGGTCCACACTGAGGTCTTTCATCACCTGTTTGAAAAGATTGCTCGTAAAATTGGTGCCCTGATCGGATTGGATCTCTTTAGGAATGCCCACTGAAGTGAAAAGATGCAAAAGATGTTTGATTACGTTTTTTGAAGTGATGCTTTTAAGGGGAAAAGCCTCAGGATAACGTGTACTGGTATCCATAACTGTGAGCAGGAATTGATTTCCCTTCTTAGTCTTTGGTAACGGGCCCACACAATCCACAACAATCTTTTCAAATGGTGTAGAATATACTGGGATGGGCTTAATGGGAGCTGCTGGTATACTTTCATTTGGTTTTCCAACCAGTTGACAAATATGACAAGATTTTAGGTACTGTGACACATCCTTCCTAAGTCCAGGCCAATAATAGTGTTGGAGGAGCTTTTTATATGTTTTCAGGATTCCCAAATGTCCTGAAATACCATCATGGGCAAGGGCAATTAATGCTGGTCTGACTGAGGCGGGAATTACCACTTGATGTATTTCAGACCACGTGTCTAGATGGGCAAGCTCAGGGGGCCTATAGGCCCTCATCAAAACCCCTTCATGATAATAAAAACACGGAAGGGTGTTAAAATCTTTACCCTCAACTGCTGCATGATGAAGTTTATTCAAAGATGGATCAGATTGTTGGGCTTTAATGAGCTCATCCTTACTAATTGTCTTATTGTACAGATCTTCTGTGGTTAGGAAGATATTGGAGGTGGTTTTTGATGAAGATAGCCCATTTCGCACACTCTGTGACCGGGTGACAGCACAAGATGGGAAAAGAGGAGGAATAGTTTCTTTAAGGTCAGTGGTGGAGTTGACAGGCGAGGGAGAGTCGACTGTCTTTATGTTAGGAACCACTAGATCTCCTACCAAGTCATTACCCAATAATAAATTAATGCCGCACACAGGCATTGGGTCCTTCCTAATGGCTATTTGCACTTCCCCAGTAATCAAGGGACATTGGAGGTGCACTTTAGCTAAAGGATAGGAAGAATGGGATGAGAGATCTGAAATTAGAACACTCTCATTAGTAAATGCTGTAGATATATCAGGAATGACGTTAAACAGGAGGATAGATTGTGCTGCGCCCGTATCACGTAGTATACGAATAGGAAAAGAACGAGACCCCTCTATGATTGAAATTTTTTCCTCATAGGTGAATGAAGAGAAGAGATCCTGATGGGGCCCTTCCACATTGGTGTTTGCTATTGGTTTGGATTTGGGATCCAGGGAACTACTTTTAGCAATTCGACACTTTGGGTGTTTACAAGTCTGGATCGTATGGCCTGGGATTTTACAGTAAGAACAAGTAAGCTTGGTTGCATCGGGGGGAGTAGGTGTGGGACCTTTCGACCTACCACTCACGCCCCCAAGGTTATCATCAGAGGAGGACCTAACATGTCGGGAAGTACCACGTTCTCTACTGCCCAGTGACTCCACCAACAAAGCGTACGCATCAGCCAGCTCAGCAGCACGCCCTAAATTAACCTCTCCACGCTCCTCCACATGCTTCAAGATGTGAAATGGTATCTTGCTTTTCCACTCCTCCAGGACTACCAAATTTAACAAATCCTGAAATGTGGAGGTCTCTGTAGCCTCTAACCACTTCTTAAAAAACCTAAGCTTTTCTTGAGCAAACTCAACAAAGGTGTGTGAAAATGGTTTGGTTAGTTTACGAAACTTCTGCCGGTATCCATCTGGCGTGATAGCATAAGAGGTGAGGATATTCTTTTTTACGTTATCATAGTCATCAGTCTGGTCTAAACAGTTATAAACTCTACGAGCCTTACCATATAATTTAGGAACTAATACTGACACCCACTGGTCCTTTGGCCACTCATTCTTCACGGCTATTTTCTCAAAAGTCCTAAATGACCCGTCCATATCGGATTCATCAAACCCGGGAACAAGGGAAGAAGCAGTAGCAGGGTTAAAAGCAGCGAGTTTCTCTTTTAGTGCCACTTCTTTTGATTTAAACTCCGATGTTAAGGTGACTTCTGTCTCTCTCACCTGTAGTTCTTTCAGTTTAACCTCCTGCTCCAACTTGGCCTGTTCCAACTCGAGTTCTTTCATTTTAATTTGGAACTCGAACCTAGCTCGTTCTAGTTCTAAGGCGCCTATTCGTTGTGTTTCTTCTTGAGGGCTAGCCAGACCTGAGGCAACTTCTGAGTGAGGAGGGGTGGTGGATAGTGGCTGAAGTTTCTTGGACATGGGCGTTAATCTGTCAACAGCAGATTCTTTTAAAACTTCTTGTTGAACCAACACTTCAATCACATGATTTTTTTAACATTTCCTTAGTCAGTTGTCGTGAAAATGGGATATTGTAATCGTTGGCTATTTCTTTCCATTCTTTCTTCAGGATATTAACACGTAATTTAGCTACGGAAGGATTGTCAATAAAATCCTGGAGATCAAAACCTGAGGTGGCCATTGTTAAGAAAAATAGGATAAATTAACTAATGGTCAAAAGATAAGATAAGTGGATAACCCTAGAAAATATCACGGCAGTGGATAACCAGAAAGTCCCGGAAACTAACCAAATTATACCTAGGGAAATTACACTTATGATTATTGTTCTTCTGAGAAGATCCTTAGATAAGGACAAGAGACTTGAAAGAGGTAAGGCGTATTACGGCATTAATATAAAGATTCGGATTAACAACCCTGATATACTTGAAAGAGGAAGGGCGTATTACGGCATTTATATAAAGATCCGGATTAACAGCCCTGGAGTTTGGTATGATTGACCCTGAATGAGATAATGAGAAGAACAATAATTGAGGCTTTATAATTATGGGGTCCTGGTAGAGCGGGGCGTCCCAAGATATCACTTCACTCTAAACTAGTAACTATGGAACAGCCTACTCTGGAGTGAGGGTACGGCATTAAACAGATCCGGATTCTTCCCAACACTCGATAAGACTTACCACACGACTGCCACGTGTAATAACAGGTAAGCCTTATGACACTGGGAACCTATTATCCTACGTCTGTCACTCTTACTCTACGATAATACCAATATATGCACACACATATGAAGGAAACTTTAAACCACCGTAAAGCAATTGTAAACAGAAGTGACTGGGAGGAATAATTAACACTGAGTAACAAGGGAGGAAGGAATATGGTACTTAAGGTCGTGTCCTGTCACGGTCGCCACTTGTTACGAGTTGGGGATTTAGAATATAGTTATACGTCTACCCAGATCCCAACAGGTAACAAAAAAAAAAAAACAAGGACAATCGGACTATAAAAGGGTAGACAAAGGATGCGAGTTTTTGTTGTATATAATAAAGTACCATAAATTCCTTAACAAAATATTCAGCTTATAAACTACCCTTAACCAAACTTAACCTAAACATGAACAGTATATACATAGTAATAAAACATAAATCAATAGTGAAGCAATGTGGAGGTGGGAGAGGCAATACAAGATTACAAATACTTAAGTGAGGAGCTGAGATGGCTGACGAGCAAGGCTGAGTATTGTAGAAGACGGTAGGTAGTCACTGTGCCGTAGGTTTCCAGGATAGGTGATCCTGTGGTCGCTTCCCAGAGTGAAGCGTCCTCTCCTCGAATTGGAGCTGACAAAGAAGACTGAGGCGGTGACGCAACAACCAGGATATGGAGAAGGGAAACCCGGGAGTGGTAACTAAGACGAGCCATACTCGTGTTTCGTCCCTACATGGCGTTGCTCGTGGTGCTGGGTAGGTAGATGAAGACAATCGGTGGAGGGGTTCGTTACAAGTGTCATCAGCAAATTTGCTTATGTTGCTGTCTATGCCGATATCTATGTCGTTTATATATAAAAAAAATAATAATGGTCCAAGTAATGAGCCTTGGGGAACTCCACTTGTGACGTTGCTGCAATGGGACTTAGTGCCATTAATGCTCACTCTCTGTTTCCTGTCCTGTAACCACGCCCTAATCCATTTAAGGATATTACCTTTGATGCCATGTGCTTCTACTTTTCTAATTAGTCTTTCGTGGGGGACACTGTCGAAGGCTTTGCTAAAGTCGAGATATACCACATCATAATTGTGCCCCTCGTCCACCGATTCGAAAACTGATGAAAAGAATGTTAATAGATTAGTTAGACATGAACGTCCGCTTGTGAAGCCATGCTGGGAATCATTGATCAATCGGTGATTCTCCAGGTGATTTCGAATAGAGTTTGAAATGATTGCTTCCAGTAGTTTGCCTACTATTGATGTTTGACTGATTGGGCGGTAGTTAGAGGATAGTGATCTATCCCCCTTCTTGAGAATCGGTATTACATTCGCTATCCTCCAGGAATCTGATACTACACCTGTTTTTAAGGACATGTTAAACAACTTTGGTATGGGCATACTAAACTCTTCCATACATTCCTTTAATACTCTGGCAAATATCTCATCGGGACCAGGTGACTTATTAGGCTTTAGTTTGTCTATTTGCTTACTAACATCGTTACTAGTCACTACTATCTCACTTAATTTGTTTTCTTCACTATCTCTGAATAGAGTCGGTGCCCCGGGTATCATGTTTAAATTTTCGGTGGTGAAAACTGTTGATAAATATTTATTCAAATTATTATTCATTTCTCTGTCGTTATCAGTGAGCTCGCCGGTATCTGACCGTATTGGTCCAATCTTTTCTCGTGTTTTAATTTGATACATTTGGTAGAATCCTTTGGCGTTTGTCTTTGCCTTCATTGCTATCCTTGTGAGCAGCTCTGTGCCTCTTTGAATGCCGAAATAGTAAAGGTCAAGGACGAAAACTTGAAGTTACAGGAAGTGATTGCGAGGATGAAAGAGGAAGACACGGGGCAGGGAGAGTCTGTGTCTGACGACAATACAAGCAAGTGGAGGGTCGCGAGGAGAAGAAAAACGAAACTGGTGGTGAAAAAAAAACGAAATAACATCTAAGTGTACTAGCTTTTTTAGTTCTTTGGTAGATGAATTGAACATTAATATATTCACGAACAAGGCTGAGAAGGACGGTACTAAAACCTTAATTGTTGGTGATTTCCTGGTAAGGTACCGATATAGAGCTTTTTGTGACTAAAATAGAAATATAATGAAAGTGTGCTTGCCAGGAGCTGGGGTGGGAGATATAATTGGCAGGATGGACAATATCAAGTCTTGTAATAGCAACAAACCCATTATCTGTTAAGTGCAAGAGGCAATGATACTGACTGGTGTAGGAGTGAGAAGTTTCTTGATAAGTTCAAGGCAGCTATGAAACGTATTAGGCAATGAATGGTTATCAAGGGCAGTTGGTGTCAACGGCCATCTTAACAGTCAATATCAGCCCCATTCATTGACAACTGGGGCAACTTTTCCATAAGAACATAAGAAAACAAGGAGTCTGCAATAGGCCGGTTGGCCTGTGCATGGCATCTCCCGTCGAGGGTTACTACCACTCTCTATCTTCCATGATCCTATCTAGCCTCCTTTTAAAACTTTCCAGCGTTCCAGCACTTACTACAAAGTTGCTAAGCTTGTCCCACTCGTCCACCACCCTATTTGTGAACCAGTTCCTTCCTATCTTCCTCCTAAACCTAAACTTATCCAACTTAAATCTTTTGCTCCGAGTCTTATCCTGCTCGGATATTATAAGAACTTTATCTATATCCCCTTTATTGATTCCTTTCACCCACTTAAATTCTACTATCATATCTCCCCGCACTCTTCGTCTTTCTAGGGAATGCAAGTTTAGTTTCTTAAACCTATCTTGATATGGTAGGTTTCTAAGTCACGGAACCATTTTCGTCATTCTTCGCTGCACCGACTCTAGTGAATTGGTTTCCATTCTATAATAAGGGCACCAGAACTGAACCGCATAATCGAGGTGCCACCTGACTAGCGCAAGATATAGTTGCAATAAGACCTCTGCACTCTTATTACTTACACTTCTAGATATAAAACCTAATACTCTGTTTGCCTTATTTCGAACATTAACGCACTTTTTTCTAGGCCGTAGGTCCGGGCTTATAAGTACCCCTAAGTCTCTTTCAAAAGTCGACTTCTCTAGGTTGATGTTGTTAAGGCTGTATACATTGTCAGCATTTATTCTTCCAATATTAAGTACGCTGCACTTGGTGGTGTTGAATTTCATTTGCCATTTTTCAGACCACTCCTGCAGTTTATTTAAATCCTCCTCTAGTGCATTTGCATCCGCAAACTTGCTTATGTCACTGCTGATCTTAGTATCTAGATCGTTTATGTAGATTATGAACAAGAGTGGGCCTAGTACTGACCCCTGGGGAACCCCACTGGTTACACAGCCCCACTCAGATTTAACACAGTCAACGCTGACCCTCTGTGTTTTATTGGTGAGCCATGATTTTATCCAATTTAAAACTTTCCCCTCAATACCATGAACCTTAACTTTGCTCAGAAGCCTCTGATGCGGTACTCTGTCAAATGCTTTGCTAAAGTCTAAGTAAATAACATCGTAATTTTCGTTATTATCTACTATCTCGAAGACTTTCCTAAAAAACATCAGCAGATTTGTTAGACAAGATTTTCCTTTGTAAACCCATGTTGACTGTCGTAGATTAATTTGGTTTTCTCTAAATGCGATTGGATGCTATCTGCTATAATTGAATCAAGAAATTTCCCCACTACTGACGTCAAACTGATCGGCTGGTAATTTGACGCTGATGCTCTGTCTCCCTTTTTGAATATGGGTACTACATTTGCCTGTTTCCACAAGTCTGGCACAACTCCCGTGTCTAATGATTTTGTAAATAAATTTACGAGGGGTCCGCTAATCTGTTCCCTACATTCTTTCAAGAAGCGAAGGAAAATTTCATCCTGCCCTTTGGAATTTGTCTTCTTTAATTTATTTATCCTCTTAAGAACATTCTCTTTTCTGATAGTAATATTCTTTAATTTATCTTCTTCCTTTCCCCTTAATATCAGTTCCACCTCTGGAATTTCCTCGCGAATTTCTTCTGTGAAAATTGATAAAAAGTAGCTGTTCAATGCTTTGCTAATTTCTTCAGTGTCATTGATCACTTCCCCCCTCCCTGACTTTAAAGGCCAAACTTTGTCCTTGACCTTTGTTCTATATACCTGGAAAAATCCCTTGGTTTTCGCCTTGGATTTTCTTGCTATTCTGATTTCATAGTCTCTCTTTGATTTCCTTATATTTTTCTTAACATTCCTAGATAGTTCATTATACCTATTTCTGAGCTGCTCCTCCCCTCCCTTTAAATTCTTATCAATTTCTTTCTTTATTCCTATGTCATGTTTAAGTTTTCTGGTCATCCACCTTGGCTCATTCTTATTTGACCAAATTTTTCTGTATGGTATATTTTGTTCTTGTGCTTTACGTAGTATACGAGTGAATATATTATAGCCATGATCAATTGTGGTGTCACAAGTGACCTCACCTAGGTACCTTCTTAACCCCTGACAACACTGGTCAACATAAAAATAAATTCTCATGGTTCTGGATCAAAACAGTCTGATTCTAGTGTAATTGTATGTGCTGAACTCAATTATGACATTCGTATAGCTGTATCAGGCTCAGTTTTCCAGAACAAGCATATCTATATATTTAGTGCACCATGCTATTCATACAGTAATTTATATGCTCATTGGCTCCACTTATGCAATTATTTTGTCCTGATTTGTGCTTTTTTGTTTGTTTCAGTTTGCTGATTCATGATATTGCATATCTACACCTGCATGATTTGTAATTACTCTGAAATTAACAAAACATGGAACGTCGCAAGTGTGTGAACGGTGCTGACAGTTTTTGCTACATATGTGGTGCCTTCACTCCTGGTAGCCTCAAGAAACCAATCACAAAAGCTGTTCGACTGAACTACAAAAGTTACTTCAAATGTCATTTGGGTGACCAAGACAAGAAATGGCCACCTCATGTAGCCTGTAAGTCTTGTGTTAACCACCTGAGCGAGTGGATGTGCGGTAAACGAAGTTCAGGAATGCCGTTTGCTGTACAAATGATATGGCGTGAACTTAAAGACCACAGTAGTGACTGCTACTTCTGTCTCACAAATATTAAGGGAATCAAAATCAAGACATGAGGCAAGGTACAGTACCCCAATATTGCTTCTGCAATCCGACCAGTACCGCACAGTGCTGAACTTCCAGTCCCAAATCCACCGACTGAACAAGAATTGAGTGATTCCGATTCTACCTCTACCTCAATGGAAAACGACTACCAGGATGAGTCTGAAAATACCAGGCGTAAACTATTTACTCAAGAAGCGCTTCATGATCTCATCAGGGACCTAAACTTGTCAAAAGAAAAGGCTGAAGTTTTGGGATCCAGACTAAAGCAGCGTAACCTGCTAGAAGATGGAGTGCATATCACTACATAGACATAGACAGCTGTCTGCATTTTTCAAGATGGCAAACAACCTTTGTTATTGCGAGGACGCAGTATCTCTCATGCAACAACTCTGCAAGTCTGAAACATACAAGACAGAGGATTGGAGGCTGTTTATAGACTCAGGAAAAGACTCTCTGAAAGCTGGTCTTTTACACAATGGCAATCGGCTTCCATCTGTCCCAATAGCACACGCAACAAAAATGACTGAGAGCTATGAAACAATGAAAATTCTGTTGGCCGCTATAGAGTATGAGAAACACCAGTGGAAGATATGTGGCGATCTCAAAGTCATCAGTTTACTACTGGGCCTTCAGAGTGGTTACACATATAGGGTGTGTCATACGGAGGCGAATTTTTTTTTTTTGAGTTTGAAAAATCGGCCCATGGTATTAATGATGTAGTTTTATGTGCAGAATCATGTGACATCTTCAGATTTGAAAAGTTTTTATTTTTTGCTAGGTAAATTTTAACTTGAAATCTTATGAAAATTCAGTATTCCCACCCTTTTACCAACACCACTAAATAGCTTATTTAAAGTAAAGTAAATGTATCAGGTTAATTTATTAGGATGAAAATGATCCAGAATAGTGAAACGAATGATCTTGACACATTTATTAAATTTAATATTCCTTTAGAAAACAAAATCATCAAATACAAAAACCGGTTTTACTACAACGACCCGGTGTTGCTGCACACCATAGAGAACATGTCTTTCTTGCTTCTGTTTCTACTCATCACCTCCCTGCTGACCAAATGAGCTCGGATGTAGCCTTCCCTCCTCTCCTGGCTGTACACGTGACTGCTGGCCTCGCTCACTTGCTGTACACAACGCTCTATACTCTGGGTGTGCGAGGGCCAGGCAGGGACATGCATGGGGTTGTCCAGGAAAGCTCTGACTTGAACATTGGTGAGACTGCAGGTAAGAGGGGGCTCACTGCCAGCCTGGATGTTATCCAGATCTATGAGATCAGTGAGGGTCTTGGCACCTAGATTGACTTCAGGAGTCTTCCTGACCCTGAAGGAATCGTCACCAACTGATTCGTCATGCCCAGATCCTCTCATAAGTCTCATATCCAAGATCTTTTTGACTGCCACTCTTCTCTCCTCCTCATCCTTACTGCAGAGCATTGTCTGCAGAACTGCCTCGGGATGAGCATACCAGGAAGATCTCCTCACAGTCTGCTCCACAATCTGAACAACCTTCCTTGGCTGACTCCTCAGGAGCTCAAGCTGGAAGAGAACATGCCTCGGACCTTCGGAAAACGATGACTTGACCTTGGTGTTGAACCAATTTGGCAAGTAGACACTCACGATGATTTGGACAATAAGTCTCAGGTTTTGAAGCTGGTTCCCTTTCAGTTTATGATGAGCGACCCAAATTCTGCAGAACCTGAGAGCCGTTGTGAGCCACCTAGAATGTGAGACTGGACCTATCTGCAGGTAAGCAAGTCTATCAGGCATGACCCCAGTTTTGATGGCACTGCAAATCATGTAACCATAGTACTGGTCAGTACTCAGGTCGTCAATGACAGTATGTGCAAGCTCAACGAGTGGAGGGCCAACTGTGATTTTTTCAAAGCTCGGATTTATTTCTAACTCAGTGGCAGAGTCCAGCATCTTGCCAAGAGGACCAGACCATCTGTTGTTTGAAAGAGTCTTGCCATCCAGCTCCTGGATCAGATGTCTGAGTGGCAACTCGTTGGTGTGGAGGTCACAAACAATCCAGACCAGCTTCCTCCCAATCTTCCGCTCTATCCACTGTATGACCCCCCCTTGCCACCCTGTGTTCGTGTTGGTGCTGTCCCCTCCAATGGCCTGCAGGGTCTGGTCTACGTTCCTCTCTCTGAGCCAGTTCACAATGTTATCTGCCACTATCTCAGCTGGTTTCCTGATGTCATCTTTCTCTGGAGTGAAATGCCACAAATACTTCCCTCCTGGTTCACTGCAGCAGGAGTAGTGTTCCTCCTTCACCATGGCAGGGAACAACTTGTCAGAATCTCCAACTTTCATGAACACTTTAGTGTCATCCCTTCTCCCATCAAAGAACAAACAATTGATTCCATTTTCTCTTATTCCCTTATCAAACTCCTCTTCTAGGTTACTGACAAGTTTCTCCTGAGCTCTCCTTACTTTGTTATGATCTATCACCAGGTGAACATCATCAGGTGTTATCAAACCACCGTCAATCCAGGCAACTGTTGCTATCTCTGCAGTTTCTCTGAGACCAGTGTGGTGTCGCATGCTGGCCAGAGCTATGCTCGGGATATCTTTCCTATTTCGAATCTTATGCCTGGAAGGTTTGGGATCATTATTTTCTGGGTTAGGGACAAAGTCACCATTCTCCTGGTCAGCACTCGGATCAGCCATGGGGAAGTCATTAAACTCTGAATCAGCTTGACTCCAATCATCGGCCTTTTTTACCTCACCCTGGGCCTTCTCAAGTCTCTTTTCCTCGGCAACTCTTCTCCTCTTCTGTCTCTCTGTGGCAGCCTCCTGTCTCTTGGACTCCGGAATATCTTGGCTAGAAATCATGAGAGCCCCTATACTGCCAGTCTTCTCTCTCTGTGCTTTGACAAATGCCATTTCGATCTCAGGAATCTTCAGTTCACGCTTGCAAATACAGGAGATGTGGGCCTCGGATTTACAATCACGATCGCATCCAAACTCAGGACAGAGAACAATTGGGCACTTGCAAGTAATTATGTCAAATAACTGGTCCAGTTGCTTGGCAAAGCTGTCCTTAACTGCAAGTTTTCCTCTCCCAAGAGAGATATCTCTTGCCTTTTCCCAACTGGCTAGCAGTCTCTCACTAATCTTCTTCTGACTTGTTATGACTGGAGGCTTGAACTGAGCGTTAGCCAGAGTGTACTGTGCCAAGACAGCTTTGGTCATATCACTGGCAATGTCTTTGTTTGTGTAAGTTCTTTGGTTCTTTTCACTGATTTGCCTGATTAAAACACCGTATCTCAAAGCATCTCTCAATGTAGACAACTCCGACTTCAGGAGCTCTCTCCCAGACCCAAGATAGTGACTGAGATGGCTGGATTTTTGGTTCCTCGTCCTGACACAAGCAGCCATCGCAAATATTATCAACTTATAAATGCATCAGAATCTGAAACTGAAAAAAATATTGTTAGTTGGGTTGTTAAAGAATGAAGTCAGAAAGCAATGTTCACTATTTAATTGTAATGCACTAATGCAGCTGTACGTTAGATTTCGATAAATTTCACGCTAAAATTTACCTAGTAAAAGGTTGCAAAATATTGAAACTGAAATTATTTTCTGTTTATATACACTAAAATCTACCAAAAAAGTGATGGGCCATTAGTTTAGCTGATCTTCCCTCCTATGACACACCCTACTACACAAAGCACATGTGCTTTTTGTGCTTGTGGAACAGCAGAGCTGATGCAGAGCACTATGTGAGAAACGATTGGCCGACAAGACCAAGATATGGGCCTGGAAGGTTTAACTGTGCTCACAATCCGCTTGTAGATCCAGAAAAGATATTTTTGCCTCCACTGCATCTAAAGCTCGGTTTGTCTAAAAATTTCATCAAAGCTATGGATCAATTCGGTGCTGGGACTCTATACTTATCTCAGAAACTAGGTGGTGTGGTTTCCGAAGCCAAGTTGAAAGCAGGTGTCTTGAATGGACCACAAATTCGTACACTAGTTAATGATAGCGAATTCACCAAAACATTGAACCCACTGGAGAAAAAAGCATGGGAATCATTTGTCAATGTGTCAAAGAATTTTCTTGGAAACTATCTTGCTGACAACTACAAAGAAATCGTAACAACCATGCTTCAGAATTATCATGCATTGGGAGCAAGGATGTCCTTGAAATTGCATTTTTTCCACTCTCATATTGAATTTTTCCCAGGTAACCTTGGAGACGTTAGTGATGAACACGGCGAAAGATTTCATGAAGATATCGCCATAATGGAGAGCAGATATCAGGGACAATTCAGTCCTAACATGATGGGCGACTATTGCTGGACACTGCAACGAGAAGAGAGCAAGCTGTACAAGAGAAAGAGTAAAGTTCAGAAGCACTTTTAGAACTTCATATTTTGTCATTATAAAGGATTTGAACTTATGTTTTTTGGTACAATTTTTTATGAGCTTATCTATGATAGGTTTAAAATTGTATCTTGCATGATGCGATAATGTTACTAAATTTACTATTTTTTTTATTCTTTAAGAAAGTAGGTCTGATGGTAGAATGAAACATCCCATTAATATTCATTAATATGAAATTAGTCATGAAAGCACAGTCACATGAGATACTCTCATCTTTTGCACGACACGTGATGGAATATTAAATATTTGTACCTACTGATTTTTTTTATAAAACCTGGTCTGATAGAACAAAACAAATATCAGATTCGAATTCAGCAATATGAAATTAGTTGTGTGAGCATGATCTCATATGTGAACCATTTTGGCTGTTGACCAGTGTAATCCGCCAATCGAATGTCTGGGACTCTGACCATATTGTCATTGTTTTCGTTTCCCAATTGAGGGTGAACCTGATTTCTCTGTGATCACTGTTCCCTAGTTCTTCCCCTATTGTGATTTCTCTGATAATATTTTCTTTATTTGTTAATACCAGGACTAATATATTGTCACCTCTAGTAGGTTCTGTAATTAGTTGTTTCAAAAATTTTTCCTGTACTTAATCTAGGAAGTCTTCAGTTTCATAGTCACCTTCAATGTTGTCCCAGTCAATATTTCTAAAGTTGAAATCCCCCATAATGCACAGGTTGTTGTATTTTGCTGCCCTACTCATTTCCTGCCATATGGGCTGAGCTGCTTCTTTGGTAAGACTTGGGGGCCTGTAAATCACTCTCATAATTAGTTTTTCTCTTCCTTACGTGATTTCTACCCATACAATCTCGGTTCCTATTTCACCCTTTATTGAATTATTAATACAGCATTTTAATGTATCCTTGACGAAGAGTGCGACCCCTCCCCCCTTCCCTGTCCTTGTGAAAAAGATTGTACCCTTCTATGTGGTACTATGATAAAAAAAAATTTGCTCGCCAGGTTCATCCAAGTTTCGGTGATTGCTATGACGTGTACATTCTCGGTGCATACAACCGCTCTCAGCAAGACTATTTTATTTTTAACGCTCCCTGGTCCTGTTTTACCCTTTGTCCTGAGTAACCAATTTTACTTCCCAGGACCTGCTTGTTTTTTGACTCCCACTTACCCCGACCTCTCTCAACTGACGAAACCCCCCTTTGGAGTGACAATTTCACGCTCCAGGGATGCAGACAACGTCTTTACCCCCGCACGAGACAAGTGTACTCCGTCACGACTGTACAGATAGTCGTTTCCGTAGAATGGTTGCCAATTATCAATGAATGCCCAACCATTGTTTGCACAATGTTTTTCCAGTCGGCAATTTATAGCAATTGCCCTGGACAGCCATTCACGACAAACCCCTCTTCTAGGCAAGACACCACATACTATCGGGATCCCTCCCCTATCTCTAATCTTCCCCAGCGCCTCCCTATACCTCTTGAAAAGTTCCTCACTCCTAACCTTCCCTATGTCGTTTCCCCCCCCCCACACTAAGACACACTACCGGATTGGTACCCTCCTCTGACAAAACCCTATCTATCCTCTCAGCTACATGCCCTATCCCAACCCCAGGAAAACACACCCTAGTCCTACGTTTCCTATCTCTTTCACAAAAAGTTCTATCTAAAAACCTCACCTGGCTGTTCCCAACTACCACGACCACTAATACTGGGCAAGGTTTGTACAACTGCCCTCTCCTCTCCTTGCACCACACCGTCCTGCCTCTTCTCTTCCTCGTCCTTTCTCTTCTCTTCACCACCAGCTTCCTCCAACACCTGGTAGGGGTTACTGCACTCCACACCCTGGTCAGCGTCCATCTCACTCCTCAACTGCTTCAGCTGACTTAAAAGAGTGGCCAGGAGGTCGTCTTTCCTCGCGCTCCTCTCCTCTTCCCTCACAACACAACAATCGAAGTCGGCCATTTCCTCTGGTCACTAACTCGAGCACTTATGGGCACGTCCTTCTCCAAGCTCGGTCAGGTAGCATCTGAGCTAGGTCAGGTAGCAACTGAGCTAGGTCAGGTAGAAGGGACCTTTATGCTAGGGATAGGGTACATTATGTAGCGATGAGGTGGCAACCCTGGCTGGCTCTCTCGAGAGGGCAGTTCAAATGATGTCGACATCTTTAATCTGCTAGGGAACATGTGAGCACGAGAGTCGAGGAGAATGCGGTGGGCACGGGTAAACAAAGAGAAAGGTTACAGAGAAATAGTGCTAGGAATGATGATAAAGCTAAATTAGGCAGGGAGTTAAAAAACCTAAACAAGAGCAAAGAGAGGACTCAGCTCACTATTAACTTAAATGTCTACTATGTAAACAGTCGAAGTGCAGGTATGAGATATAAGCTGGATGAAATCAGGGCGTTGGCATGTACGGAAAAAAAACGATATAATAACATTCACCGAAACATAGATACACTTAGAGTCACATGAGTTACCTGTCGAATATCAAATTAAAGGTTACAAATAATTCCATACTGATAGGCCGATTACGAAAGAAGGTGGAGTAGCAATCTATGTCTGGGATAATTTGAAGTGTGAAATCAACAAGGAAATGAAAACTGAACTGAAAGCAGAAACAATTTGGATTGAATTAACTATTGGTAGGGAATAATTAATAATCTCGATAGTGTTAATAAGCAACATATTTCGGAGAAAATACACAGGGTGTCCAGACATTGCAAAGTCTGTATAGTAGACAACTTTAACTTCAGTCATATAGATTGGAATGACCTTACGGGCAACTCAGACTCAGAGGATTTTCTTTAAACAGTTCAGGACTGTTTCTAAGTCAACATAACGGAACCCACCCGGGGTAATAATATACTAGATTTAGTTCTGTCAAACAGAGAACACCTCATTAGTAATATCGAGGTAGGGAATGAACTAGCTAACAGTGACCACAAAGAAGTGAGATTGAAAGTAGAACTTAATGTCAGTCCCAAGGAAAAATCCATTCAAGTCCCAGATTTTAGAAGTGCAAACTTTGATAAGGTGAAAAGGCAGGTAAGAGAAGGGTATTACATTTGGGTGTGAATTACATGACCTCACGTGAGGTAGTAAATAATATGTCCTCACACAATGTACCCACAGAGGGTGAGCTCACTTTACTTTGTAACCTGACAGCATATGACAAAATATGATCGCCATGTGTGGCCTGACCACGAGATTTGAGGTGGACGAGTTCCATAACAATTTAAATAATGAGTTACTTAATGCACAAAGGCAGAATATATCATACAGAAAACTCAGATAAAATAACAATAATCCCAGAAGGATAAATACTTATTTAAAAAATATTTTTGGACAAAGGAAGGTTGTAGGTAGGAGAATAAATCGTGGTGAAGGTTACCTCCATGATTATCATAAAGTATTGGTCAGTAGGGTTAAGAAATAGATAAGAAAATCAAAGAGGAATAATGAACTGAAGGTAGCAAGGGAGGAAAAGTCAAATGCAAAGGGATTTTTCAAAATGTGTCAAACTAAAAGTCGAGTCAAGATTGGACCAATACAGTTAGATACTACAAGGTACTACAGATAGGGAAGACGAATACAAACGTTAAGTATAAACTAGGTAACACGGAAATAGAAAACTCAGTTTGTGAAAAAGATCTAGGTGTATTTGTTAGCAACGACTTGAAACCTAGAAAACAATGTATTAGCGTTTGCAACAAGGCAAACAGGATTCTTGGGTTCATATCTAGGTCTGTGAGTAACAGAACTGCTGACGTTATCTTGAAACTTTACCTAGCATTAGTGAGGCCACACATGGATTATGCGGTTCAGTTCTGGTGTCCTTATTATAGAATGGACATAGATTCTTTGGAGAGAGTACAAAGAAGAATGACAAAAATGATCCATAATATTAGAAACCTTCCATTTGAAGAAAGACTGAAAAGCTTAGGCTTACATTCATTAGAGAGGCGTAGAGTTAGGGGAGATATGATAGAGGTGTACAAGTGGGTAAGTGGGATTAACAAGGGTAAAATGGAAGATGTTCTGAAGCTCAGTAATAACGAAATAACTAGAACAAATGGCTTTAAATTAGATAAATTCCGATTCAGAAAGGATATAGGCAAGCACTGGTTTGGTAATAGAGTTGTGGATATGTGGAATAGGCTACCGAATGCTATAGTAGGATCGGGGACGCTAGGGAGCTTCAAGACGAAGTTGGATAGGCACATGGAAGTGCTGGGATGGGTGTGAAAGGGATCTGCCCTGTATGGGCCAGTCGGCCTCCTGCAGTATCCCACTTTCTTATGTTCTTATGTTCTTATACCGGCGAACTGATAACGACGTAGAAATGAGCAATAATCTGAACTGATATTTTTCATCACTTTTCACAACCCAAAATTTAAACGTGATATCCGAGGCTCCGACTTTATTACAGGGATACTGAAGAAAATAGTTTAAGTGAGACAGTAATGACAAGTAACTTTGTTAGTAAACAAATTGATAAATTAAAATCATGTCCCGACGAAATATTTACCAGAGTATGAAAGGAAATGTAAGGAATAACTTAGTATGCCCTCAGCATACTTATTTAACATGTCATTAAAACCTGGTGTAGTACAAAATCTCGGAGAAAACAGAATGTGATACCTATTTTAATGAAGGGAGATAGATTACTATCCTCAAACTACTATCCAATTACTTTAACATCAATTGTCGGCAAATTTTTTGAAGTAATAATTTCAAACTTTATTCGAAATCACGTCGAGAAACACAAATTGATCATTGATACCCAGCACGATTCCACAAGTGGGAGTTCATATTTGACAAATCTATTACCATCCTTTTCAACTGTTTACGAGTCAGTGGATGACGGACACGATTATGACGTGGGGCCCCCTTGAAAGACAAATGTGTACAGTGGAGGCACATGGAATTGGAGGAGATTTTCTAAATTGGATTATTGCTTGGTTACAAGGCAGGAAACAAAAAGGCAGCATAAATGGCACTAAATCCAATTAGGGTGACATCACTAGCGGAATAGCCCAAATCTCAGAATTTGGACCATTATTATTTATTAAATACATTTATGACATAGGTATAGGCATAGACAGTAACATAAGTAAATTTGTTGACGACAATAAAACTGGACGCGTAACTTAAAATGACGTGGACTCGGCAAAATTGCAGGAAGATCAAAGCAAGTTTTTTGCATGTTTTGAAAAATGGCAGATGAAATTGAATGTGGACACATGTAAAGTACTTAGCCTAGGAGATGTAAACAAAGAAACCAGATATTAGATGAACAACGTTGATATAGAGTAATCCGGCTGTGAGAAAGTCTTAGAGGGTAATGATTAGTAGGAATCTTAACCAAGACAACAATGTGTATTTGCTCGAAACAAGGCTTACAAAGTTCTTTGGTTCATACAAAGGAATGTTAGTTACAAGCACAGCGAGGTTATCCTAAAATTATATCTTGTGCTTGTGAGACCTCACTTGGATTATGCGGTTCAATTCTGGTCACCGTACTACCGAATGTATATCAAATCCATAGAAGGCAAGACTAATCCCGGGCATTAAGAATCTTGTTTACAGAGACAAATTAAAGCATCTGAATTTGCATTCTCTTGAGAGATGTAGAGTGAGGGGCGACATAATTGAAGCGTATAAGTGGAAGTCAGGGTTAAACAAAGTGATATAACAAAGGTACTTAAATTATCCAACCAGGAACGTTCTCGTAGCACTGGTTTTTAAATTAGACAAATTAAGATATCCAACCAGGAACGATCTCGTAGCAATGGTTTTAAATTAGACAAATTTAGATATAGGTGCGAGATAGGTAAACACTGGTTTGGAAATAGAGTAGTTACCAAACATCATCACTAACTTGAAAACGCTGGGTAGTTTCAAATACAGGTTGGACGGATATATGAACGATAATGGTTGGCCCGCTGCAGTTTCCTCCATTCGTATGTGAAGTATGAGAAATAAAATGGATTATATTAGGGCCTTGGTGTGTACCGAAAAAATCGATATAATAGCATTCATTGAAACATGGATCAACCTAGACACACGTGAGTTACCAGTCGAATACCAAATTGCGGGTTACAAGCTGTTCCATACCGATAGGCAGACCAGGAAAGGAGGCGGAGTAGCAATCTATGTTAGGGATAATCTGAAGTGTGAAATAAATAAGGAAATAAAAACTGAGCGGAATACAGAAACAATTTGGATAGAATTAATCGACGGTAGGGAAAAATTAATCACAGGAGTAATATATAGACCTCGCAATCTTGATAGAGTCAATGAGCGACTTATCTGGGATGAAATGCGCAGGGCTTCCATACACAACAAAGTCTGTATAGTAGGCGACTTTAACCTTGGCCAAATAGATTGGACTGACCTTACAGGTAACTCAGAATCAGAGGATTTTCTCGAGACGATCCAGGACTGTTTTCTAAGTCAACATAAAACCGAACCCACACGGGGTAATAATATACTCGATTTAGTTCTGTCAAACAGAGAAAACCTCATTAGCAGTGTCGAGGTAGGGAACGAACTTCCAAACAGAGATCACAAAGATATTAGATTCCAGTTAGATTTTCAGGGCAGACGTAAGGAAAATTCCACTAAAGTACCAGATTTCAGAATGGCGAACTTTGACAGTTTAAAGAGGCAGCTGAGAGAGGGGGGTGTGGCGCTTGGCCTTGAACCCGACAGATGACACCCACCTGATAACGAGATCTGAGATTGCCGAGTTCCACGACAATTTAAATAGTGAATTACTTAATGCACAAAGGCAGAACATACCATACAAAAAACTCAGATCAGACAACAATGACCCTAAATTGATAAATAATTATTCAAAGAACATCATTGGCCAAAGGAAGGCTATAGGTAGAAGGATAAATCGTGGCGAAATTCGCCTCCGGGACTATTATAGGGTATTGGCGAGTACGGTTAAAACCGACATAAGGAAAGCAAAGAGGAATAATGAGGTAAGGATAGCAAGGGAGGCGAAGACAAACCCCAAAGTTTTCTACCAAATGTATCAAACTAAAACACTAGAAAAGATTGGACCAATACGGTCAGATACCGGCGAGCTCACTGATAACGACAGAGAAATGAGCAACAATTTGAATAAATATTTTTCAACAGTTTTCATCACCGAAAATTTAAACTTGATACCCGAGGCACCGACTCTATTCAGAGATAGTGAAGAAAACAAATTAAGCGAGATAGTAGTGACTAGTAACGATGTTAGTAAGCAAATAGACAAACTAAAGCCTAATAAGTCACCTGGTCCCGATGAGATATTTGCCAGAGTATTAAAGGAATGTAAGGAAGAGCTTAGTGTGCCCTTAGCAAAGTTGTTTAACATGTCCTTAAAAGCAGGTGTAGTACCAGAATCCTGGAGGATTGCGAATGTAATACCGATTTTCAAGAAGGGGGATAGATCACTATCCTCTAACTACCGCCCAATCAGTCTAACAGCAATAGTAGGCAAATTACTGAAAGCAATCATTTCAAACTCTATTCGAAATCACCTGGAGAAGCACCGATTGATCAATGATTCCCAGCATGGCTTCACAAGCGGACGTTCTTGTCTAACTAATCTATTAACATTCTTTTCATCAGTTTTCGAATCAGTGGACGAGGGGCACAATTATGATGTGGTATATCTCGACTTTAGCAAAGCCTTCGACAGAGTCCCCCACGAAAGACTAATTAGAAAGGTAGAAGCTCATGGCATCAAAGGTAACATCCTTAAATGGATTAGGGCGTGGTTACAGGACAGGAAACAGTGAGTGAGCATTAACAGCACAAAGTCCCATTGGAGCAACGTCACATGTGGAGTTCCCCAAGGCTCAGTACTTGGACAATTATTATTTATTATATACATAAACGACATAGATATCGGCATAGACAGCAACATAAGTAAATTTGCTGATGACACTAAAATAGGACGTGTTATTAAATCTGACGAGGACTCAGCAAAACTACAGTAAGATCTAAACAAATTTTTCGAATGGTCTGAAAAATGGCAGATGAAATTCAACATGGACAAATATAAAGTACTCAGTATAGGAGATGTAAACAGGGAAACCAGATACCAGATGAACAACGATGCCATAGAGAAATCCGACTGCGAGAGAGATTTAGGAGTAATGATAAGTAGGAACCTTAAGCCAAGTAAACAATGTGTTTTTGCTCGTAACAAGGCTAATAAAGTACTTGGGTTCATACAAAGGAATGTTAGTTACAAGACTAGCGAGGTCATCCTAAAACTGTATCTTGCTCTTGTGAGACCACACCTGGATTACGCAGTTCAGTTCTGGTCACCGTATTACAGAATGGATATAGAATCCTTGGAAAGAATTCAGAGGAGAATGACAAGACTAATCCCGGGCAGTAGGAACTTTGAGTATAGAGACAGGTTAAAGCATCTTAATTTGCACTCCCTCGAGAGATGTAGAGCGAGGGGCGACCTGATAGAGGTGTATAAGTGGAAGGGGACATTACAAAGGTACTCAAACTATCCAACCAGGAGCTAACTCGTAACAATGGTTTTAAATTAGACAAATTTAGATTTAGGCCGGAAATAGGTAAACACTGGTTTGGAAACAGAGTAGTGGATGAATGGAACAAGTTACCAAATATCATCATTAACTCGAATACGCTGCATAGCTTCAAACATAGGTTGGATGCTTATATGAGCAATAGTGGTTGGGTGTAAACGGGACTGCCCAGTATGAGCCAATAGGCCCGCTGCAGTTTCCTCCATTCTTATGTTTTTATGTTCTTATGTTTTATGTTTATCTTATGTTAACCCTTCCCATTGGACCTGGTCGACAGAAACACCGTTCACTCAATAGATTAGTTATTAAAAAATACTTTTGTAGACCAGTCTGTACCATATTTGAATTTCCTAATATACTGTATACCTTCAATGGAAAACCAATTTGCAGCTGAAACTTTAAATATTACTATTTTTTGCCGGTATTCGCTTCACTTCACCAACTACAAATGACAAAGCTTGTAACAGAAAATTCATGGATCAGATTGCAAAGCTCGTTAAATTATAAGAAATTGAAGCTTTGAAGCTGAAGCAGCCACCTGATTTGAAATTTGTTCTCGTAAGAAAAACAGAGATGATGGATTTGAAGATGACTTCAGGATTTGTTAAAAAAATCTGATATGCTTCCTTCATATAAACGAACAAATATTATTGCTCTGACGTTACCTGTGACAACATGCAGAGTGGAGAGATCAATCAGTGTAATACCGGTGAAAATTTGATCCAATGCTCTGTTTGTTCATTTGAGGGATAACAAGCATTGCATTGACTGGGATAATGCCTCCTCAATATTACCATGTAATTCAATTGATAGTAGGAACATCATAGAATCTAGTCTTATTAAACATACCGAAGCATTCAACATGAATTTGAGTAACGGCATGTACAAGCTGGACAATTTTGTAATTAAGAAGATTTGTGACCAGGTGAGAAGGCCGGGTCACTTGACCATCTGACCTGACCACCAACCGTTGTGTGCTATTTAAAGATTAGTAGGGTCATTACCTAATACCTGACCATTGTGGACCTGGTCTCACCCTCCTCTGTATATATACACCTTGATTTGTATTACTCTCTCTAGTCTGTACTCACCCCTGAAGATGTGAATTACACGAAAGCGCTTGGGAACTTCGCGTTTTCTTCTTTCCTTGTGGTTATCAGCATATATATATATATATATATATAAAGAAGAAAACTACAGCAGGCATTTGGCCCTTATAGTCACGCAGCTTAGGGCTGGATTTCAGGTGGGTGTGGACATTCCGGATAATAAGCACTAAATTTTTCCCACATGCTACCCATTCCCTTAGCTTTCCATTTGGATAGGAACCACTTCCTTCAAATAAATTATGGCTGCCATTTTGGATTTTCAAGTTGGCCGCTATGTAAAAAACTATATTTCGCCTTTTAAGCCACTTAGGATTACAATCTTGGTGTCTAAACATACATTTTCAGGATCTAAGAATACAAATATAGCATTTATGAAAACAGCAGATGGTTATTATTAACACAAATAAGAAACTGTACATAAAAGTTGGACAAACTAAATAAAACAGAATACTGTTAATGTACCATAGTCAATGAAAATACTGCATGGACTATAAAAATATCAACTGTATGTGACAGTGTATCGTCATCGCACACCACGGCACAAACAGTTTATGCTCGTTTTATTTAGTTCGGTGCACCTCCAGTTAGCCTTTCTGCAGTCGCACCTACCGCCTCATTTACATTGACTCTTGCAGCTACATTTAACTAGGTAACTGCAGGTCTTGGAGGCCACAGGTAACAAGTTCCACACAGGAACCGATGACTGGCTATCTTCATAGAGAGACAAGCCCCAACTTTCAAGAGAAGGTGCGTATTGTTCACTTTGCTCACTGCTGCACCATATTCCACCCCGATATGCAACTCGTTCTGAGTGCTGCAATAGTGCGCCCTGGGTTGGGGGAAGTGTCTCCATTGTCTTCCCCTTCAAGCAAAACAGCTCTTATCTGGCTTCATCTACGTGTTCCAGGTTACTGGCCTCGTCATACAGGATAACGGTGAAGCGTTCCAGCAGCTGGAAATGTTATGCATCAACCTCTACTTCTGTGTATGGATGGAGTGCCATGTAGGTAAAGGCACGTGTACAACATCTTGATATCAATTCCAGGACTCCCATGCTGACTTCTTGCCTCTTCCAAAGAATGTAGACGTGACATCACATCCCGTGAAACTGCGTAAGACAGGGAGGGCCAAGGATTTTTCCCTACCCATGTCTTCGTAGATAGCACTGATGTGATGATATGTAAAGTTCTTGCCTGTACCAAAGGCAACCCAAATGCTCTCATCTTGACACAGGGTGATCAGGTGAGGGAACTTGTCAGTGAGAGTCACCACTACATCCGTGTCAACAATGCGCACCAGACAGTTGGTGCAGCCAATCAGAAGGACATCCTGTAAGTGGATCAGCAGCCTAGTATCCGCTTCTTCGTGATCACATGGTGCCATGGGTCGATCGGTTCCTCGAAGAATAGCTGTGGCACCAGATATCATTATGATTTCCTTGTCTTTGGGGTTATCCTCAGAGGCAATCTTCTTGGAAAGGAATGCAAACAATTCCTGTTTGTTGGGCGGGTGACATAGGAAGTCGTCCCAGCTTACTGGGAGCTTGTTCTTACCCACAACCTTTCTCCGAACACCCTTTCTTCGCTTTTCTCTAGTGAATTCTTTGATGATACCTGGGATGTATGTGTCCTATACTATATCAACTCTTTTGAAGTTTGGGAGTTATTTTAAGATGCATGAAAAAAAGACCTGATAATCATACTCATCAAACATAACAACGTTGGTAGTTAGGAGTGAGTGCACCACAGCAGCTCTATTAAAAACTTCACGTCAATGGAATCAGGTGGATCATTCTGGGCGTCCTTGGCCAGAATGCTCAACAGATCAGATTTTGTTCCTCAGCACAATTGTCCACCGTCTGATAGTGAAAGGGGAAAAGAATGGTTCTTATGGCTGAAGAAAGCAGTCATGTCACTCACCCTGTGCTGCATCACGATGTACAGGTGAGAGAAAAGAGAAACATCATTTCTTGAGTAAGGAGATCTTTCCTGCGTGTTTCGGACGTGGACAACTGAAGAGAGGAAGGGCATTCTTCTTAATCGGCTCATGAATGGAGCGTGAGCGATCAGTTATCACTTCTTTGTAGTATTTGGCATATGGATCCTTTCCTAGACTATGTACTGGTCTCACCGTGTTTACCACTGATTCGTCCAAAATATTCCGTTTGTCTAGAGCCAGTAAAGAATCAATGACATCCGGGAAAGGATTTTTCCAGCCCCTTGATACTTCTGTGTAAATACACATTGTTATCTCGGTTTAAGATTCATAACTATCATTACTCCTAAATCTTTCTCACAGTCGTATTTCTCTATATAAACGGTGTTCATTTGATATTTGGTTCATCTATTTACATCTCTATGGCCAAATACTTTACACTTTTCCACATTACATTTCATCTACCATTTTTCAGACTATGAGAAGAAATTTGATTGTTCTTCTTGTAGTTTTGTCGAGTCCTCGTCAGATTTAATAATCTAATATACTATAAGACGAGACGTCTGTCTGTCTGTCTGTCTGTCTGTTCTGGGCAGCCGAAACGGCACAATCGTTTTTCATCAAACTTGGTGGAAAAATCGCAAAAAATTCGTAGAGTGGAACAAACCTGGTCCCATGTCGATGGTTTCTTTAAGAAGGAATTAATTAACCATTTTATTTACGATGGAAAACGATGCAAGTCTACGGACTTGTCTCACCCTAATTAACCATGCAAGTCTACGGACTTGCCGCACCCTCATTCATTGTATGCTGTCAGCCGGATACAATACAGTACAATACCATACAATACCATACAATACCATACCATACAATACGATACACAACGAACTATAAATATTTGTAAGAAAAAACATAATTATATAGACATGTAAGACTCACAACTTGATAAGATATCCATAAGACATCAGCTATAGGAAATGTAATTAAATGTTTTGTTAATAATCCAGTATGAAATGTATCGGCATTGGTGGTACAATCCTAATGGTCTCTAACCCTGTTGATTAGGTGAGGTTAATCTGGCTGTATTGAGATTAAAGATAAGGTGTTGCGTTTATTCTAACTGTGTTAGTCTCAGGTACGACCCTTCTTGTAACAATCACGACCATGATTATAACAACCAGGACCATGATTATAACAACCACGACCATGATTATAACAACCACGACCATGATTATAACAACCACGACCATGATTATAACAACTACGACCATGTTTATAACAACCACGACCATGTTTAAACAACCACGACCATGATTATAACAACCACGACTATGATCACAACCACGACCATGATTATGACAACCACGACCATGATTATAACAACTACGACCATGATATTAACAACAAGGACCATGACTTTAACAACCACGACCATGATTATAACAACCACGACCATGATTATAACAACCAGGACCATGATTATGACAACCAGGACCCTGATTATGACAACCAGGACCATGATTATAACAACCACGACCATGATTATAACAACCACGACCATGATTAAAACAACCACGACTATGATTATAACACCCACGACTATGATTATAACACCCACGACCATGATTATCACAACCACGACCATGATTATATCACCGACGACCATGATTATGACAACCACGACTATGATTATGACACCACGACTATGGTTATAACAACCACGACCATGATTATAACAACCACGACCATGATTATAACAACTACGACCATGATTATAACAACCAGGAGCATGATTATAACAACCACGACCATGATTATAACAACCACGAACACATGATTATAACAACCACGACCATGATTATAACAACCACGACCATGATTATAACAACCATGACCATGATTATAATAACCGCGACCATGATTATAACAACCACGAGTATGATTATAACAACCACGACCATTATTATAACAACCACGACCATCATTATAACAACCACGACCATGATTATATCACCGACGACCATGATTATGACAACCACGACTATGATTATAACAACCACGACTATGGTTATAACAACCACGACCATGATTATAACAACCACGACCATGATTATAACAACTACGACCATGATTATAACAACCAGAACCATGATTATATAAACCACGACTATGATCATAACCACGACCATGATTATAACAACCACGACCATGATTATAACAACCACGACTATGATTATAACAACCATGACCATGATTATAACAACCATGATCATGATTATAACAACCACGACCATGATTATAACAACCACGACCATGATTATAACAACCACGACTATTATTATAACAACCTGGACCATGATTATAACAACCACGACCATGATTATAATAACCACGACCATGATTATAACAACCACTACCACAATTATAGCAACCACGACTATGATTATAACCACCATGACCATGATTATAACAACCACGACCATGATTATAACAACCACGACTATGATCATAACCACGACCATGATTATAACAACCACGACCATGATTATAACAACCATGACCATGATTATAATAACCACGACCATGATTATAACAACCACGACCATGATTATAACAACCACGACCATGATTATAACAACCACGACTATGATCATAACCACGACCATGATTATGACAACCACGACCATGATTATATATACCTCGACAATGATTATAACAACCACGACTATGATTATAACAACCACGACCATGATTATAACAACCACGATCATGATTATAACAACCATGACCATGATTATAACAACCACGATCATGATTATAACAACCACGACCATGATTATTACAACCACGACCATGATTATAACAACCACGACCATTATTATAACAACCTGGACCATGATTATAACAACCACGACCATGATTATAATAACCACGACCATGATTATAACAACCACTACCACGATTATAGCAACCACGACTATGATTATAACCACCATGACCATGATTATAACAACCACGACCATGATTATAACAACCACGACTATGATCATAACCACGACCATGAGTATAACAACCACGACCATGATTATAACAACCACAGCTATCTGGAAAACGATGTCCCTGTACGCTGTCAGCCGGACGGCGGTTGCCCGCTAGCCAAGCATGAGCGTTCAAACTTTCACTCCTTGGTGAACTGTACCACCTGACTCGCCACCGGGTACGAAGGGCCCACGTTCATTTGTACTCCCTATTTTAATGCCATCAGCAAATTTACTGATGTTCCTTTCTATGTACAGTCGCGCTCAGAAGTATTCATCCACCCATACATGAGAGCTCAAGGCTTTTCTACATGATGAGTCACAAGGGGGTGGGGGGAGGTATTGATGCGGGAGAGTTAGTGGTGACAGACCAGGGTAATGTAGGAGGACGCAAGTCAATGCCTCATACGTGGTGAGAGCGTATGTGGTCTTCGAATTATTCTTAACACATGAAGAAGGTATTGAGGTTGGTGGATGTAACTTAACGTTGACGACCTTAATGACCCTGGCAGTTGATAGGCCTAAAGTCCAAACAACCAACCAATCAGGAGGGAAGGTGTCCAGGAGGTATCATAAAGGACTAAATTTTTTCTTAGTTAACTATGTATTTAATTAAAATTCTGGGGAGGAATGAGAGTGAGCTTTTAGCAGGTAATGTGTTAGGGTTGATAAGGCGTCTGGCTTCCGTGAGGAAATACCGCTGATATGACAACATAAGAGAGGAGAGGCCTTGGCATGCTCACCACCAGTAATACTAAACTAGTCTGCTACCTCTCACCATTACCGTTATTGAAAAAAAATATATGTATTAATATTAAAAAATATAATTAGGAATGAATTGTTACTTTATCACTTCTACCTTTCGCCAATACCGTTCTTGAAACAAAGGACATCAATATTAATTTATAAAAATATAAGAATAAATTGTTGGATAGAATTTGACTTGTCCATACTCTACTGCAATATGTTTATTAGGGTTGTGAAAATTAATGCTCGGTGATGAGGGGGTATAGTGACAATGGTGTCTGGACACTGGTCCACTCCTTGTCCAGGATGGACGCTGAAGAACGTTGATGGACGAGTCGTTCTTGGCAACACACTCTCATTCTCATATGTGTTTTATTACTGAAAGCACGATCCAGGTACCTTACCTGCGAATCCCCAATAATTAATGTTTTCTCACCTTCTTTGTCAGCTTTGTCCTTTAACTGTCTTACCCTCCCTTTCGTCCTCCAGAAGGCCTAAGGGATTATTATGGACTTTTACACCACCAGCCTAGTCGTCCTTCTCTTCACTACATTCCACTGGTATTTGTTATCGTCAGCCAGACGCTTCCTCTCTCATATCTTCCTCCTTTTTCCCCGTAATAACTTCCTCCACTTTTTTAGTTTAACAAATTTATTGACAAAGCTTATAGTACAGTTTGTCTATTCTGAGTAATTCAGTCAGGTCTTGACACTGAGGGTGGTATCACTTCTCACTGTCATGCAGGACAGAGGTTCATTCACAAAGAAATACAACATATTCATTAACAGCAATATATATATATATATATATATATATATATATATTTCATTAGCCCAATAAAGCACGCGGACTTCTACATACAATCAACACCTCAACCCACCAGGATTCGAACCCACGGCACACAAGCCTATGACTGTGACCGGGGAACGCTAACCGCTGGACCACCAGGATACTAAAAGCAGTCCTAGACTTTGTTATATTTCACACAAAGCCTGTTCAACGAGCTTATATGTATATGTAAAGGTCAGATTCATGTGGGTAATGTCACTGTTCACTGCCATGCAGGACAGAGGTTCGTACACAAAGAAATGCATCATATTCATTGACACTTTATATAGGTCAGATTCATGTGGGTAATGTCACTGTTCACTGTCATGCAAGACAGAGGCTCGTACACAAAGAAATACATCATATTCATTAGCAATATATATAGGTCAGTGGTTCACATACATTGGACGTCATATTCTAATTGAAGACTAATCAGTGTGGGCTAGCAAATTTGGGATAAACAGCAAGAATGTCCTCAAGCACCCCCGATTCAATGTAGTAATTACAAAGCTCAAGATACAATAAGTCAGGTGGCCTGAAGTCTTTGACAGTGTCACATTCAATAATATACTGTTCAAGTGTATGCTTTAAAGGTTTATCACAAAGTTACTAACCTGCCAGATTTGTCTGTATCCTAGCCTAATTCTGGCCACGACTACATCACATTGTCTGGTTCTGTCCTTATACTGGCCATACCAGTACCTCTTGTCACAAAATTAGTCATATTTACTAATGCTACAACTGCCAGGTCTCTCTGCATTTCTCATTTCTTCTAAATCAGAGTTCATGATTCTGACTTGAATGTTTTTAAGTACAGCATTGGACAGGCCAAGGTCACGGTCAACATTTTCTTTCTTACATGCCTCATTGGCCAGTCTATCAGCACGGTCATGATACCTGATTCCAACATGGGATGGGATCCACACAAATTCGATACCAAAGTTGTTCTCATTGGCAGTTATCACATTACTTTTAATATCACATACAAGTTTAGACATTGAGCCTGACGGGCTGTTCATTGATTTCAAAGCACTTTGAGAGTCACAGAATTTCACCCCACCTCTATTTTCTTTAAGGTAGTCTATGGCTAAGTAGATTCCAGTTAGTTCAGTTTGTGTTGTGCTGGCCCAGTTGTTCAGCCTTTGCTTGTTTGACACTATCATCTCTTTTTCTTTATATATTACAATTGTACAGCCTGTTCTACGTGTGTTTGTCTGCACAGAGCGATCAGTAAAAGCAAAACATTCACTTGATTTAATACTCTCTATGTGTCTGTTCATAGTTTCTAGTGTGACACATCTCATCACATCGGTGTTTAACATTTGCTTACTGCCAAGAGGAGTGTAATTAATAGGAACTGATATATCCAGCTAAGGAGGAATGGCATTAAAGGGTTCGTCTGGGGTGATTGGGACGTTCAGTTCAAGAGATCTGCAACACTTTTATGAAGCCACGCCCTAAAGAGGGTCTTTTGTGAAAGGTTAGCGAGATAGTCGGGATTACTTAGATAGAACATCAACTCAGTTTGAGCTGTAGTTTTTGGGACCATTGTTCACAGTATTGTCTGTTTGCAGTTGTCTATTTACCTTAAATGTATTGGCAAAGTATTTCCTGATTACTCCTTTAAGGGTTCTCGTCGACATAACTAGATTGTTTTCGACTGTGGTGGTACTGCATGATGGTGGTGGTGTTGGTATAGGGTGGTGATGATAGTGGTAGTGGTACATGATAGTTGTGGTGGTAGAGGATGATCGTGGTGGTGGTACAGGATGGTGGTGGTGGTGGTGGTGGAAGTACAGGGTGGCGGTGGTGGTACAGTGGAGGTGATGGTGGTGGTGCAGTATGGTTGTGGTGATACTGTGTGGTGGTGGTGGTGGTACAGGATGGTTGTGGAAGTGGTGGTGGTACAGGATGGTTGTGGAAGTGGTGGTGGTAGTATAGCGTGGCAGTGATGGTGATGGTACAGGATGGTGGTGATGGTGGTAAAGGATGGTGGTGGTCGTACAGGGTTGTGGTAAAGGATGGTGGTGGTTGTGATGTTGGAGGTATAGGATGGTGGTAGTAGTGGGACAAGGTGGTGGTGGTGGTGGAACAGTATGGCGGTAGTGGTGGTAGTAGTGATGGTGGTGGTACAGGGTGGTGGTTGTGTTGGTACAGAGTGGTGGTGATGGTATTGGTGGTTGTGAAACGGTATAGTGGTAGTGGTCTTGGTACAGGGTAATGATGATAGAAGGAAAGTGGTAGTGATGTTGGTGAATGGTGGTAGTGATGGTAATGGTGATGGTAGTGGTGGTTACTGTGTTGGTAGTACAGGGTGGTGGTAATGTTGGTGATGGTGGGACAAGAAAGTGGTGATGTTGGTGGTGGTACAGGATGCTGGCAACGGTGGTAGTACAAGGTGCTAATAATGTTGGTAGTGGTGGTGGTGGTGGTGGTACAGGGTGGTGATAAGGTTGGGAGTAGTGGTAAAGGGTAGTGGTGGTGTTGCTGGTGGTGGTACAGGATGGTGATGGTGGTAGTAGTGGTACAGGGTGGTGATGGTGGTGAAACAGTATGGCGGTAGTGGTGGTGGTACAGGTGGTGGTAGTAGTGATGGTGGTGGTTGTGTTGGTACAGAGTGGTCGTGATGGTGGTGGTGGTGATGGTATTGGTGGTGGTGAAACGGGATAGTGGTAGTGGTCTTGGTACAGGGTAATGGTGATAGAAGGAAAGTGGTAGTGATGTTGGTGAATGGTGGTAGTGATGGTAATGGTGATGGTAGTGGTGGTTTCTGTGTTGGTAGTACAGTGTGGTGGTAATGTTGGTGATGGTGGGACAAGAAAGTGGTGATGTTGGTGGTGGTACAGGATGCTGGCAACGGTGGTAGTATAAGGTGCTAATAATGTTGGTAGTGGTGGTACAGGGTGGTGATAAGGTTGGGAGAAGTGGTAAAGGATAGTGGTGGTGTTGCTGGTGGTGGTACAGGATGGTGATGGTGGTAGTAGTGGTACAGGGTGGTGGTAGTACATGGTATCTGTAGAGTGGTGGCGATGGTAGAGGTTGATGTTGGTGGTACAAGATTATGGTGGTGATACAGGAGAGTGATGGCAACAGTGGTACAGAATGGTGGTGTTGTTGTTGTTGTTGTTGTTGGTGGTGGCGGCGGTGGTGGTGGTGGTGGTGGTGGTGGTGGTGGTGGTGATAAGAGTACAGGATGGTGGTGGCGGTGGTGATAGTACAGGATGGGGTGGTGGTAATGGTAGGATGGTGGTGATAATGGAACAGCATGGCGGTGGTGGTACAGGATGGTGGTGCTGGTGGTACAGGATGGTGGTAGAGGATGGTGGTGGTAGTAAAGGATAATGGAGGTAATTGTGGTTGTGGTGGTGGTGGTGGTGCTACAGGATGGTGGTGATGCTGGTAGTGGTTGTGTTGGTGGTGGAGATATTTGTGGTGATGATGGTGATGGCGGTGTAATATGGGAGTGTTGGTGGTAGAGCATGGTGGTGGTTGTGTTACAGGATGGTGGTGGTGGTACAGAATGGTGGTGATGGTGATGGTAATTGTACAGGATTGTGGCAATGGTGGTATTAGTGGTGGTGGTAGGAGGTGTTGGTGCTGTTGGTAATGGTGGTGGTGTTAGTGGTGGTGGTAGGAGGTGGTGGTGGTAGTGGAAGTGGTGGTGGTAGTGGAAGTGGTGGTGGTAGTGGTGGTGGTAGTGGTGGTGGTGATGGTACAGGGTGATGGTGGTGGTAGTGGTGGTGGTGGTGGTGGCAATGGTGGTGGTGATGTTAGTGGTGGTGAAGGTGGCAGTAGTGGGGCTGGTGGTGATGGTGGTGGCTGTGGTAGTGATGATGATGTTGGTAGTGATGGTGGTGGTGGTAGTGATGGTCGCGGTAATAGAGTTGAGTGGCCCGGACACATCACTGGCTTATCACGGTGACACAGCCCGACTAAGGTGATAATGGCCTTCACACTCCAGTCTTTTATTTTACTCTTCTCATTTTATTTGTCTTTCTCTCTTTTTCTTTCCTTTAACACTATCTTTCACCATCTCGCCCTCCTTATTCTCTCCCTCCCTCCTCTTTTCTCCTTTCTCTTCCTCATTCTCTCTCAATCTCACCCTTTCAATCTTTCTCATCTCTATGATTTTCCCCTTCTCTTTCGTAGCTCTCCTTCCTCTCTGTTTCCCCTGTCTCTTCGTTCATCCCTTTCATCCATAAAATTTTGTGACTTATCATCTCTTCCCGCCTCATAAAAGTTTTCAAATGTTAATAGCGAATTTTAAAAGTTGTTTTCCCCTTCTCCCTCTTCACTATCACACACTTCACCATAATCCTCTCCACCATCACCTGATTCACCATGACTCTCTCCACCACCACCTGCTTCACCATCACCTCCACCACCACCTGTTTCCCCATCACCTTCTCCACCACAACCTGCTTCACCGTCACCCTCTTCACCACCACCTGTTTCCCAATCAACCTCTCCCCTACTTACTACTTTGCTGTCACTCGGAATAGGGTATAATGATCATCCAGCTATGATACAATGTTATGAGTTTTTAAGGATGTTACAGGGTCGTTCACAGATGTTGTATATGTGGGGGGGGGCTACATCTAGTGCGGGAGGGGCGAAGGCAGCGTCTTTCCGGCTTTAGTGCTTGTCTGCCTCGCTATTCAGTCGGGCTAACTCGAAAGTATTGACACCACCTTGTGTGGTGCTCTTCCAAGTGTTATGGTGTGGAGTAATCGTCTCCCAGATGAGGGGGTCGATTTGGCACTTTTTCAGATTAGGTGTCTGTCAAATATCTGCTTTGGCAGATATAGATGTTCATGGATAATGGCAGCCTCGATGATCCTACAGTTGCTGTCAACAAGAATACCGGCATTTGTTCTCCTGTCTTCCCATCGGACTTGGAGGTTGAAATGTAGACTGCGTTGGTTAAAGTTTTCAGGTGCATTGAGGTGCCTCCTATATGTGACTCATGTCTCACTGCCATATAGGAGGGAGAGGAGGACGACTGCTTGATATACGTGTAACTTTGTAGATAATTTCAGCTTCCTACAGCTGAGGACAGTTTTGGAGTCTGCCAAAGGCCTTAGATGCACATCTGTTCCGATACTCAATGTCTTCATCGATGAGCGCAGTGTGGGATAGGTGGGAGCGGAGATAGCGAAAGTGGGTAGCATTAAAGAGGGTAGTACCATTAAGCTGGATGGATGGTAAAGGTGTGGCTGAACCTCAAGGCCGAAATGTGCATACACATCTGCGTAGGAGTTCAGGATCTCCTGTAGGTCATGTTCAGTGGGACCAACAAGGGTGAGGTTGTCTGCATAATCAAGTTCAGTATGGAAGCTGCCGACACCTTTGTTCCTGCCTCGTGTCATCTTATGTAGAAAAGACCCTTCATCCAGTACTCGATGTGTACCCCACCGGCTAAATTGGCTCTGGCACGAGTGAGGAAGGCAGCCAAGAAAATAGAAAAGAGAGTTGATGCCAGTACACACCCTTGTTTAACCCCCGTTTGGATGGAGAAGAACTTAGATTGGGTGTCATTATGCAGGACACTGCCATTCATGCCATCATGTAGGTGCCTCACAAAGGCGATTACTTTTGGTGGGCAGCCAAAAAGGCAGAGGGTCTACCAAAGGGCTTCCCTATTGACCGAATCAAAGACCTTTGTGAAGTCTATGAAAGCCATGCACAGATCATGACGCTGTTCTCTGCACTTTTCCTGTATCTAGCGGGCAGCAAAGATCATATCAATGGTGCCACGTGATGTTCTAAAGCCACATTGAGATTCTTGGAGGAAGTTTTCTGCCTTAGAATGAAGTCTGTTTAGGAGGACTTGGGCGATAATCTTGCCAGCTAAGAACAGCAGCGAGATTCCGCAATAGTTGCCATAGACTGACCGGTCTCCCTTGTTCTTATAACAAAAGAGCCAATTGCAAGAACGGTTATGGGGTGTATGGCGCCATTTACGAGAATCTTCTTTCCCTGGTCTTTATTCAGCAATATCGCCTTTAACACAAAGAATTCTGCACTTTTCGAAGCTTTGGAGGAGTCTCGAAACAAGTTTCCTGGTGGGAATTATTAGCTAGTGCTGTACTCAAAATATCGAAACATCGAGATCTCTCCAGAGCTTCAAAAGGGTGGTATTCCTGAAACAAGATCAGGGCAAGAAGGTCATCGTAAATGGCGTCGTACACCCCACGAATGTTCTTGCAATTGGCCCAAATATTGAAGATGGAGACGTCTTTAAGAGCTTGGGGGATTTCCTACTTTTCCTATATATTCTCCAGGAGAGAATGGAGACGGCTGGTAAGTAGAGGTCCTCCTGCTTTTTACACCTCGGCAGGGATTCTCTCAGGCCCTGAGGCTTTGTTATTTTTCGTCTATTTGATGGCACAAGCTACCTCATCCAGGGATGGAGGATAGCTGAGGTGGGTCAGCTCTGGATGCTGAGGGACCTGCTGGGCAGTCAGGACATCCACATCAGTGTTTCAGTTGAGCAGTGAATGGTAGTGCTCTTTCCAGTACTGAAGGATGCCTTCATCATCTTTAATTTTTTTTTTATGGGAATTAGCCCACCCGGGCACAGGTCAAACGACCCACAAAGAGGCCTGGGGCGAGAAAAAAAAAGAACAGAAAGATTTTGAAAAATAGAGAAGAAAAAGGTTATACTGTGATAATCTACACCACGAAGATGCTATAAAACCAGCTTTTTATAGTGAGACATATTGAATAAGTGTGGAAACACAGAAGAAGGCAGAGCATTCCACAGTTTGGTTGTTTGAGGAAAGAAGGAGGTACTATAACGGGTTATTCTCGTGTGACCAACATCCACAGAGAAACGGTGGGCACCGCAGGCACGACGTGTGTTACGAGCCCACGGCCTTGCCGGCGGTACACAGGATACCAAATCCACCGAACATTGCCCATTAAAGTACCTGTAAAAGAGATAGAGTGAAGCAATATTGCGGAGAAGAGAAAGGGAAAAGAGATTGTCGACTAAAGGAGGAGAGTTATAAGACGAAATGCCTTTGATTCCACCCTATCTAATAGTTGGACAGAAGAAGAGCCACCCCAGATATGAGAGCAGTACTCCAAGTTAGGACGAATGAATCCCTTATATACTTGGAGCAACTGCTCAGGAGTGAAGTAGCTACAGCATCTGTACAGCATTCCCAACTTTCGGGATGCAGCTTAGGGAGTTACCTTCGGATAATTGGATGGAAGCTGTGCCACGATTTATTGGCCCATAAAATGTTTTGGTGGAATTGAAAAATTAGTGTATATTGTGCTGATCTACAACTGTTGTGTTTCACATGCTTTATTTTTAAACCAGTCGTTCTTTAGATTACAACGTTCGCGCTGGGCCGTCCCTTTCTTCTTGAGGAAGGTATCAGCTTTGCTCTGAGACTGAGGGTTGTTCAGCCATTCAGTTAAGGCAGCAAGTTTATCACCATCGAAGACTACATTGATTGCAGGATCATTTTCATCAAACCAGTCCTTGTGTAATCTTTTTATCTGGCCGAAGGTCTGTCTACAGATTTTTTTCATGACAGTTTCGAGAATATCAGATTTGGAACTGGGATTTGGGTTGTTTGTTGTTCGGTTGTTTATCAACCCATGATTGAGCTGCTCTCTGAAAGCATGTGCTACCGCTGGATCCTCCAGAAACTTAGTGATAAAATCTCTTCTGGAGGCTTGCTGCCTTCACCGTTTTGGGGCGACGTGAAGTGATATCTTGGGTCTGACGATCCAATGATCAGAGTCTTAATGCATGGCTCGGGTGATGAGGACATCTCGGCGATCTCTTTTTCTGACAATGATGTAGTCAATGAGATGCCAATGTTTGGATCGTGTGTGTTGTCACAAACCTTTGAAATTGTTGGCCTGCCTAAACAAGGTATTGGTGATAGTGAGGTTGTGAACAGCACACTTGCTGAGGAGGATGTTGTTGTTGTTGTTGAGATTGTCGGACCGTAGTCCGACACGGGCCTTTGCCTATAGGCTGGAGCTCCTGGAGCAGCCAGACCGGATTGGGATTGGAGGTTGTCCTACCTGCAGATATGGAGGGATACTGCAGGTTGCAAGTGTGAGCGGACCCCCGATCAGTGGACGCTTACCACCAACCCCCACTCTTGGACGTGGTCAGTTTCGGAGTGGCGCGCCCCCCGAACTGGGGTCCACACTTGCTGGGAGAGGTTACTTTCTAAGCTCTCTGGGTGGTGGGTATCGTGTGATGACCCGGAGAAGGTGGTGAATGTGGTTTGTTTGGGCCTTTCGGGTTAGAGTGGCCGCTGGTGTTGTGTTTGCTTCTTGGAAGTTTTGAGTTCTGTTTCGGAGACTTTGTGTGGCTTCGCAGTCGAGGAGATAGTGTTCAAGTGGGTTGGCTGCTGGCTCCTGACAGTAGGTGCATTCCATGTCGTCATTTCCGATCATCTGCCAGGAGCACTTGTACCCTAGTCGTAGTCGATGAAGGCTAACTTGGGTTTGTCTTGGTGTTTTCTTGTCAGCGAAAGGTTGTTCCCCTTTTGTAGCCGCCAGGTACCATTTAGCTGATTGGGAACCAGCGTTGAATGCGTGAAGGAAGCTCTTTTCGATGTGGAGCTTGCTAGTCTTTCTGAGGTGATTCTTGATCTGTTGCACACTTGCTGGAACTTGAATGTGTACGCTACTAGAGCGTGTGGCTGCCTTGGCTGCTTCGTCTGCCACATCGTTTCCCCCGATCCCTACATGACTGGGAATCCAGTGTAAGACGACTGGGCGGTTTTGTCTTTGGAATTCCTGTAGCTGTGCGAGGATCGAGGTTATGATGTGGACGTTGTCTCTTGGTTGACTCCTGTTGCAGCGCCTGCATGGCCGATTTCGAGTCCGTGTGAATTATGATGGACTTGTTCTGTTGTGTTGCAGCGTGTTGTAGGGCCTTTGTTACCAACTCTGTTTGTAGGGTGGAGCAGTCATTAGAAAGTCTCCATCGGAGGGTCTGACCTTGGGTGTAGAAGGCCGCTCCGGATGTATGATGCTTTGGATCCACCGAGCCGTCTGTGAAGTATGATGCTGCATCAGCCAGTGTCTCGGTGGCTATGGCTTCCAGAGTTACTCTTTTGAGGTCCTCCTTTTGGAGGGTGGCTTTGCTATCACCTAGGTCGGTAATTTTGAATGTGGCTGGTGGAGGGCTCCATGGTGGAGGAACTACGTAACCATTGTCTCGTATGTCTTGGTTGTTCTTGACGAGTGTTTCTCCTTTTAGGTGTCGGATGACCTCGCTTGCCCCGTGCGACCAGGTGGCCCCTCGCACTCTGTGGTCGAGGTGGAGGGAGGCACTGATTCGCGTTTTGGCAGCTGTGGGCTTATCTGATCTACAGATTTTGGCGAGGAGACCGGCTGTCACCTGCTTGACTCGTACTTCCAGGGGTGTTAGTTCAGTTTCCATTTGCAAATTACAAATTCTGGTCCACATGGGTGCACCGAGCATGGTCCTGAGAGCATTATTTTGGATAACTTCTAGCTTAGCTATCTGGTCTTCTCTCAGTCCAATGAGTGCAGGAGCACTGTAATCTACCAGCGATCTGATGGCGGCCGTGTAGTAGGCTTTGAGCACATGAATGTTCGCTCCTGCGGTTGTGCTGATGAGCGATCTCATGATGTTGTGTCTGCTCTTCGTCCTGTGCCTGAGATACTCGAGTTGCGGCTTGAAAGTGAGTTTCTGGTCGAACCAGATTCCAAGACACTGGTTGGTGTTGGTCCAGACTACTGGCGTGTTTTGTATGGAGAGCATCCTGTCTGGTGTGTCTGTGCAGATGGCCATCGCTTTCGACTTGGCTGTATTTATCTTGAGTCCAACTCTGTTGCACTCCTTTTCTATAAGTTGGAGTGCGTGTTGCGTGTTGGCTAGTCTGTTTGATCCTCTTATTATGAGCTGTAAGTCGTCTGCATAGCATAGGAGCTTGACTGTTTGTCTGAAAGGAAGTTTGACAAGATTTTCCATCAGGACATTGAACAGCGTTGGACTGAGGATGCCTCCTTGTGGGGTACCATTTTCATGGACCCTGTAGCTTGAGGTTGCTCCCTGAAAGCGTACTCTTGCTTCTCTCTGTGTGAGGTAGTTCTGGATCCACCCCAGCAACCTTCCTTTGACGCCTCTTTCAGCGAGCGTCGTTATAATGGCCAGTGGCTTTGCTGGTTCGAAGGCCTTCTCCAGGTCGAGGAAGATCACCAAAGCTGGTTTATTGTCCTCTGTGCTGAGTATCTCGGCGATGTTGTTGCCTGTGCCGGTGTTCTCGGTGTAAGCACAAATGTGAGGGTGTGGGCTGCCTACTTTCCACTTGAGCCGGTTGAGAGTCATTCTTTCTCCCGTCTTCGCTATGCAGCTGAGAAGGGAGATGGGTTTCGGTTTGTCTGGTTCTTTGGGCTTCGGAATGGGCTGTATATCTGCCTTCTTCCATTCCGGTGGAAGTCTTTGTGCTGTCCACGAAGCATTGATGACTTGTAGCAAAGCCTCGTGTCCGGCTTTTCCAGCATGGGAAAGCGTGGAGTAGGTTATCCTGTCGGCCCCTGGTGCTGTGTCCTTGCTTCGTTTTAGCGACTTCTGGAGTTCTTGCTGGTTGAAAGGTCTATCGGTGTCATCTTCACTGTTGTAGGCCTCTTCGATCATCTGGAGTCTGACCTGTCGCAGACGCCGTTGTGTCTCCTCCGCCTGTCTCGGGAGGTTTTTCGTTGCTGCTCGGTCAGAGAACAGCTTTGCAAGTCTCTCGGCTTCCTCTTCTGGGCTGGGATGGGTTGGTGGTGGTGGTGTTGCCTTCCCAGATGCCCTTCGGATCTGGGCCCACATTTTGCCGAGGGAGGTGTGCTCGTTCAGTTCGGAGCACCACTTGAGCCAGCTTACGTTTTTTATTTCTTCCTTCTCTTCCCTGGTATCCTTAACTATGACTTGCAGGAGATGTCTGTTTGTTTCCGCGGGATGTCTCCTGTAATTTCTTCGGGCCATGTTTACTCTGTGGTTGAGTTCTTTCACCCTGGGACAATAGTGCCAGTAATCCTTGTACTGTCTTGATGTGGGTTTTGTTTTTAGGATAGCCTCTTCTGCCGCTTGGTGAAACGCCTCGACCAATTGTTGGTGGAGGGTTGTCTCGTCCACGGGTGCTGCGCCGGTCGGCTGTGATTTTTCGCGCCACTTAGCCAGGTGTTTCTTAAAGAGTCCACAGTCTGCCTTTTGGGTATTGTATCTCCATCTTGGCGGGGGTGGAGTGGGGAGTTTGTTCACCTTCAGTGTTGTTAGGATGGCAAAGAGGTCGCTCTTCAGCATTGGGTGTAGCTGCCAGGAGGCCGAAGGCTGTAGTGCACTGGAGACGAAGGTTAGATCTAGCCTTCCTCCCCTAATGTGGATTGGCTCTCCGGCGTTTAGGAGGCAGATCTCGGGTGTGTCTTGAAAGGTGGTGTATAGGTGTAGGCCGTCTTCATTTGTGGGGCTTACCGAGCTTAGGAAGGGATGATGTGAGTTGAAATCCCCTCCTATAAGTGTGGCGTGGTCAGCGGCTGAAGCGAATAATTGAGTCACCTCCAGTGAGCCCCTTGGGTTCTTGTAGATGTTGTGAACAGTTAATTCCCGTTCTTGGAGGGTTACTTTGACGGCCTGTGTCTCAATGTTTTCCCCACATGGAAATTGCTGCGTGAAATGCCTCCATTGGTGGCGACAGGAACAGCAATAGAAATAAAATAAAGTATAAGTTACAGTTGACTGGTGTCACTCAAAAGTACGTGAACTGAATGACACGAGGGACGGGACTGAACTCCGTCTCCTGGTGGGTCCTATATATAAGGTCGACTCCCGCCACGCCGGTGAAACATGGGTCGTTTAATGATGCAGATGGTCTTTAGAGAAACAAATAATGCTTGTTATAATACTAAATAAGGAAACAAGATGGGCTTGAACAAATGATGACAGTTAAAACCTTAACAGCACAGGGTAAGGTGACTAGAATATATAATAGTAAATTTAACACATCATTGCAGGAATAATATGGAACAACATGGAAGCATGTTATTTAAAAACAATAGAAAAATAAGACACTGTCGAAACACTTTCCCCCATAAAATAAAATTTTTACTTGCACAAATTTGATATGACATAAGTGTTCATTCTGTGGGTCTAGATAACAGATCACTAACATCATAGGCTAGCTTGCAAGGCTTAGAAAAACTAGGGGCTCTTAAAATAGGATATGAGCATAATACATTTCTCAAGTTTTGAAAAGAATCCTGACACCTTGAAGTCCAACAAAAATATATTACCCTTCAACAAATCAGTAAGGGGTAGTGCCAACTCGGCAAAATTACAAATATATCACTGGTAAAAACCCACACAACCCAAAAATCAGCGGACTTGTCGTTTGTTACATGGAACAGGCATCTGAGAAATAGTGTCACACCTTACTGTGGGAGGAACAAGTGTCCAACCCAATTACATGTCCCAGATACAAAAGTTGAGCACAAACAAATTCTGACTTAGCAAAGTTTATAACAAGTCCTACATTTTCTAACTCAGTGAAGAGAGCGTCTAGCTGACATAAATGGTCTGACCAAGTGTCAGAAAAAATTACAACATCATCTAAATATACTACACAACCAAGCCAATTGGCCGTGAATTATGACATCAGCCTTTGAAAGGTAGCAGGGGCATTGCAAAGCCAGAAAGGCATGACATTGAATTTATAGGTTTTACCTAATGTCACAAAATTGGAGAGGTCTTTAACACGACGGGTCAATGGTACTTGCCAAAACCCTCGAAGGCGATCAACCTTAGAGAGCAACTTGGCGTTCCCGATTGCTTCGATGCAGTCGTCGACTCTTGGTAGAGGGAAGCTGTTCTTGCTGGTGACGGCGTTGACCTTGCGGAAGTCGATGCAGAATCGAAGAGTGCCGTCCTTCTTCGGTACTAGAGTGACTGGTGAGCACCACTCGCTGGTAGGGAGCCTGCTTGATAGGCTTAGCAGAACCAACATCAATATCATGCACCACGGCAGTGTTACAGCCAGGCCTGTCTTGGAAGACAGGAGGATGTTGTTGGATGGTGGCCAGCACGTCAGCTCTCTGGTGTCCCGGTAGACGCTGTAGCTTCTCCTGCAACTCCACAGAGTTGGACTGCCAAACCCTGACTGATGACAGGGCGAGTGGACTTGCCCCTTCTTTTTCCTCTTCTTTCTCACCGTCTACCAAGAAAGTGTCAACGGCACACACGGGAACTGGATCATCAGCAACAAATGGGGGTGCTGGGCGTGTGTGGTACAGCTTGATGGTGTTGACGTGACATAAGCGCTGTAGTCGGCGCTTGTCAGGGGTAGAGATAATATCATTCGTGGGGCTTACCTTCTTCACCACTCTATATGGCCCACTGAACTTCGCATGGAGCGGCTGTCCATGTCTCGGCAAGAGAATGAGTACTTGATCTCCTATCTGGAACTCTCTGTGTCTGGCACGCTTGTCGTACCATGTCTTGGTCTTGGACTGCGACTGCTGTAAGTGGTCTGCGGCAAGGCTCCTACAACTTAGAAGCTTCTCTCTAACATCTCCTACTAAACTTAACACACCAATGGTCTCTTCACTACTACCTAACAATCTATCTCTAACTATGTGCAAAGGACCTCTTACTTGATGAGCGAACAGTAGAAGTATGAGAAACAAAATGGATGATATTAGGGCCTTAGCAGTAACTTTCCTAAGAGGTACAGCATGCAAGTACCTAGTGGAGGTATCAATGACTGTAAATAAATATTTAAACCCACTAGAAGTTTTAGGCAGAGGGCCTACAATGTCACACTGTACTGTTGTAAAGGGCTCAGGTACGTGACGTACTCTTATAAGTGGAAAAGGTGGAATAGCCTGATTGGCTTTGCCTACCTTTTGACAAAAATGACAGTACATACAATTTTTAGTGACATCTCTCCTCATACCTGGCCAATAGAACTTTCTGGCCAGCCTGTTGAACGTCTTTAGGACACCTTGATGTCCAGAAAAGCGACCGTCATAGGCCAGAGCTAGAACATGTTGTCTGAAAGTGTGTGGGAGAACTATTTGAGTGACAGACGCCCAGTCCGCGTCTTCCTCTGACATAGTCGGTGGGAGCCAGCGGCGGCACAAAACACCGTCTTGACTGAAATATCTCGTGGTAGGGCCTGAATCATTGGCAGGATCGGACACCTGGTCAAACAAGAGCCGTAATGAATCGTCTTGCTCCTGCGCAGCTATTAAAGCAACTCTCCCGGTCACAGCATTAACTGCGGAAGAAATGTCTTGGGAAGCAATTGGGTTAGCAAAAAGTCCTGCTAAGGAAAGTGAATCATCTACAACGGGAGTTACATTATGATCATTTGTTATTGACATAGAACGAGTCACAGCACACAAAGGGAAAACACCGGGCATATCATCTTCAAGTTGTTGCAGCTGTGCGGTAGACTCTGGTCTTTCCCGCAGCACAGGAGGTGGGGGTTGCGTTCCTCATTTGACCTCCCGCCAAATCGTTACCGAGTATGAGGTCCACTCCAGCAACAGGCAGCTCGTGCACGCAGGCTACGTTAGCTATCCCTGAAAAACAAGAAGACTTGACACGTACTAAAACCAAAGGAGCTAAACCTTGACCCCAAAGGATCCCAAAACGATGTATTTGTCAGTCTTCCTCGCCGCAACAACACCCTCTTTGATGAGAGTTTGGAGACAACCCGAGTCTCTCAAAGTAGTGACTGGTGTTTCGACACCATCAACTTCTACCGTGCCTTGTGACAAAAAGGGACGAAAGGTACCAACGTCTGGGTCCTTTGCAAAACTCTCCTGGAAAAGATCAAAGTCTCGTGAGGCGACAACCGAAACTGCACTCTCTCGTGCTTCACCTTTTGTGGAAATCAACCCTATTGGCATCCTGTCAGCCTTACTCAAACCAGCCATCACTCCGACTGGTGACGTATTAGTCTCTTCAGTAATAATCATAGCTGGTTTGCCCGTGTTTAGCTGCAGCCTTGTCCAACAAAACTCTGCCTTATGACCTGGCTTTCCACAGTAACTACAAGGGTATGTAGAAAACTTGGACGCCCCATTAGGTGGCGAACGCGTCCAGCTCCTCCTTTCACTCACAAAATTACTATTGTTAGTATTCCCTTGTCTCGCTCTGTGGAGAGAGGGATTAAAAGTCCTTTGAACATGTGGGGGCATAACATCTTTGTTAGTCCTACCATGCCTCAAAACAAATCCATCAGCATGCTTAGCAGCCTCTTCAATAATACTAAATTCCCTATCTAACAAGTATAAGGTAACCTATTCGTCGATGGTTCTCAGAAATTCTTCTGTGAGCATTAACTCAATGAGGGAGTCGAAATCACTCACTTCCTTGGAGTGTAACCACTTTGAGAATACCTCTCTTTTACTCCTAGCAAATTCAAGGTGGGTCTGCTCTGCCATCTTACGGAGGCCACGAAAGCGTTGTCTATACGCTTCAGGAACAAGGGCATAAGCCTTTAAAACTTCCTCCTTAATACATAAATAATCCCTAGCGTCACTGTCTGTAAGAGACGAAAAAACACACAGAGCCTTACCTACAAACGCCTGCTGAAGCAAAATGGGCCAAAACTCTATAGGCCACTTTAAAGTGGTAGCAAGTCTCTCGAAAGCAATAAAAAACTCATCAACTGTTTCCTCTGAAAACGTGGGCATTAGCCTAGCAGCACGTGCTGGATCAAAATGAGAAAAACTAGATCTGGGGGTGAGGCCATCGGTGTTAAAAGGGTTACTCTGACCGAGCTGTATACGCAGTCGCAAGTTTTCTGAAACTGCTTCTTTCGCTTTAGCCTCAGCTACTTTTGCTTTAGCTTCAGCTTCCGCCTGACGTATCCCAACTCTTTTCGCTATAGCTTCAGCTTCTGCCTGACGTATTCCAACTTCTTTCAATTTTATTTGTGATTCGAGAAGGCGTAATTCATCATTCACTGACCGTGACTCAACTACATTAATTTGACGAGCTTCACCGTGGTCTTCTCTTAAACTAACATCAACATTATAAAAAAAATAGTAAATTTAGTAACATTATCGCATCATGCAAGATACAATTTTAAACCTATCACAGATAAGCTCATAAAAAATTGTACCAAAAAGCATAAGTTCAAATCCTTTATAATGACAAAATATGAAGTTCTAAAAGTGCTTCTGAACTTTACTCTTTCTCTTGTACAGCTTGCTCTCTTCTCGTTGCAGTGTCCAGCAATAGTCGCCCATCATGTTAGGACTGAATTGTCCCTGATATCTGCTCTCCATTATGGCGATATCTTCATGAAATCTTTCGCCGTGTTCATCACTAACGTCTCCAAGGTTACCTGGGAAAAATTCAATATGAGAGTGGAAAAAATGCAATTTCAAGGACATCCTTGCTCCCAATGCATGATAATTCTGAAGCATGGTTGTTACGATTTCTTTGTAGTTGTCAGCACGATAGTTTCCAAGAAAATTCTTTGACACATTGACAAATGATTCCCATGCTTTTTTCTCCAGTGGGTTCAATGTTTTGGTGAATTCGCTATCATTAACTAGTATACGAATTTGTGGTCCATTCAAGACACCTGCTTTCAACTTGGCTTCGGAAACCACACCACCTAGTTTCTGAGATAAGTATAGAGTCCCAGCACCGAATTGATCCATAGCTTTGATGAAATTTTTAGCCAAACCGAGCTTTAGATGCAGTGGAGGCAAAAATATCTTTTCTGGATCTACAAGCGGATTGTGAGCACAGTTAAACCTTCCAGGCGCATCTCTTGGTCTTGTCGGCCAATCCTTTCTCACATAGTGCTCTGCATCAGCTCTGCTGTTCCACAAGCACAAAAAGCACATGTGCTTTGTGTAGCCACTCTGAAGGCCCAGTAGTAAACTGATGACTCTGAGATTGCCACATATCTTCCACTGGTGTTTCTCATACTCTATAGCGGCCAACAGAATTTTCATTGTTTCATAGCTCTCAGTCATTTTTGTTGCTTGTGCTATTGGGACAGATGGAAGCCGATTGCCATTGTGTAAAAGAACAGCTTTCAGAGAGTCTTTTCCTGAGTCTATAAACAGCCTCCAATCCTCTGTCTTGTATGTTTCAGACTTGCAGAGTTGTTGCATGAGAGATACTGCGTCCTCGCAATAACAAAGGTTGTTTGCCATCTTGAAAAATGCAGACAGCTGTCTATGTCTATGTAGTGATATGCACTCCATCTTCTAGCAGGTTACGCTGCTTTAGTCTGGATCCCAAAACTTCAGCCTTTTCTTTTGACAAGTTTAGGTCCCTGATGAGATCATGAAGCGCTTCTTGAGTAAATAGTTTAGGCCTGGTATTTTCAGAGTCATCCTGGTAGTCGTTTTCCATTGAGGTAGAGGTAGAATCGGAATCACTCAATTCTTGTTCAGTCGGTGGATTTGGGACTGGAAGTTCAGCACTGTGCGGTACTGGTCGGATTGCAGAAGCAATATTGGGGTACTGTACCTTGCCTCGTGTCTTGATTTTTATTCCCTTAATATTTGTGAGACAGAAGTAGCAGTCACTACTGTGGTCTTTAGGTTAACGCCATATCATTGGTACAGCAAACGGCATTCCTGAGCTTCGTTTACCACACATCCACTCGCTCAGGTGGTTAACACAAGACTTACAGGCTACATAAGGTGCCCATTTCTTGTCTTGGTCACCCAAATGACATTTGAAGTAACTTTTGTAGTTCAGTCGAACAGCTTTTGTTATTGGTTTCTTGAGGCTACCAGGAGTGAAGGCACCACATATGTAGCAAAAACTGTCAGCACCGTTCACACACTTGAGACGTTCCATGTTTTGTTAATTTCAGAGTAATTACAAATCATGCAGGTGTAGATATGCAATATCATGAATCAGCAAACTGAAACAAACAATAAAGCACAAATCAGGACAAAATAATTGCATAAGTGGAGCCAATGAGCATATAAATTACTGTATGAATAGCATGGTACACTAAATATATAGATATGCTTGTTCTGGAAAACTGAGCCTGATACAGCTATACGAATGTCATAATTGAGTTCAGCACATACAATTACACTAGAATCAGACTGTTTTGATCCAGAACCATGAGAATTTGTTTTTTATGTTGACAATTATTAGATGAAATTGCAGTGGAAGCGCCCCTTTGAGAAAAATCCCGAACCAGCACTAGAACACTTAACTTTACTAAACAAAATAACTTGTCCGTGACCCGTGAAAGGATAGCGTCTGTGACTGGGATGAATGAGACACACTGTAAAATTTAGACACTTATATTCCCTCCATCACTACAGACACAATCAAATACTGGTACACCAATATGCCCTCCTCCTAACCTGAACTTAAAACACTACTCTGGGGAATAAAATTTATACATGATATTGAGATTAGTAGAAACTCAGACAATACCTCATTAGACAACAATAAATTTAAAGTATAAAGAAATTTTGCTTGCACTCATGAAACAGGCCTTAAGGGCTTTCAACAAAATAATATCACCCCAACAGATGCACAATTCCTAAGCTAACTTAAACACTACTCAGGGGAACAAAGGTTATATCTGAGATCGGAATTATAAAGAAAGATTAAATACATTAAAGGAACTAAATCACAGTATCACTCTGGTCTCAATTAGTGACACAACATTTAAAAAACAATACGATCAAAATTATTTAAGATATATTAAACTACACACGTCAAGATAATATCAGTAACTCAAAAAATGGTATTAACTACAAACAAAAATATTATCACTATTATTGAGATGTTACTGGGTCCACCAATACCCGTGAACCATGCTTCACCCAACTGAGCATACACCTGTAATATGGGAGATAAAATGTTTCTCTAGGTATCCCCTAGACTCCTGGACTCAGAGAGAATGCCAGCAGGTGACTATGGCCAGTAGAAAATACTTCTAGCTGACCGAGGACACGTGGTGCTGTGCACCCACGTGGTAAGAACTGATCACCCAATGCTGATGCTGGTCCCGTGTCGTTTTAGTTGTCGGGAGCACTCGTTCACTCAAGAGAGCCTTTGTTACCCCGCTAACCAGTGACAAGCCTACACTGATCGTTCCAAAGGCGACAATCGCCAATCCTCAATCATCAACGGCAGTCTCAAACGGCAGTCAATCTCTCCCAGTCAATCTCTAGCAGTCATCACTCTCGCAGTCAAGTGGGTTCTGACGGAAACCCTGAAATGAACTCACTGGTAGCTCTCGTTAACTTTATCACTGCCCTATCTAAACCCTGTCTGAGATCGAATGAGACTTACTTGTTATACTGCAATAGCGCAACACAGGTGACTAGAACACATGACAGTTTTGTGGATGGACGCGTAGGGACGTCCTGTCTGTTCTATCGCTTTCGGGTGACTGGGAGCCAGCCAGCCTCATGTCCTCTCAAGGCGTTAGCTTAGGCCTACGTGACATATTTTCCGTCTACTAATAACTTTCTTGGGACACCCATAACATTATTCAGACTGATAACGATCTGTAATAATTTCAAATTCAATAATATTCCCTTAACTTCATGAATCGCATCATTATTAATTCGGTAAACTACATTCAATATCGTATAGGCCTAGTTCCAAAACCTCTCACTACGTGCAGGAGCTCTCTCTTCCCTTAGACGACCTTGAAAACTCAGTATCGTGGCGTTTGAAATTACACTGATGTTTCTGAATATTACATATATATATATATATATATATATATATACACTATATATATATATATATATATATATATATATATATATATATATATATATATATATATATATATATATATATATATATATATATATATATATATATATTGTTGAAATCACGCAGATAAAAGGGAAACAATGGAGAACCTTAGCTTTCGTCTTTATTCATGTGATGCTCAACGAGAGAATTATTTTCCAGTGATGAAATTTAAAGAAGAAAATTTAGTTATTAGTTAACTCCGAGAGTGGCAGGAGTGTCATGACAGGATAAACTACTGTAGTTGACCTCGGAGGCGAGAGTAACGTGGGATTCATATCAGTGTTAGATAAGGAAGTACCTGTAGTTGTGGCCGAGGAAAGTAATGACCTGACATTTACTTTACTTGTTATTACGTCCACTAGTGTATATTTCACCTTACACCTACCCAAATGTGAATAGTGATTATTTATTCATATGTCTAACACTGATTTTATTCAGTGTAACAATGGGGTGGAACCTTTGCAACTGATTATTATTTATATATATATATATAAATTTACATATATATATATATATATATATATATATATATATATATATATATATATATATATATATTATGAAAATCCACAATGAAAACGTGGATAAGATAAATCTTGATAAAATCACACGGGAAAATGGAAACAACGGAGTACCTTAGCTTTCGTCTTTATTCAAGACATCTTCAGAGGCAACTGGATTACATGGACAGAGAGAGGCTTAAATATACAGGGTGACCTAAAAACATGAGGTCAGGTCAAAATGATGACATCCACTAATCCCCACACCAACACACACGTAGAGGAGCTTAAGAGAAGGGTGGTGACGTGACTAGTCAAGTCAGGTCAGAAAAAAAAAAGGGGGACCCACAAAATAACTATCATACATCTAGATCAAAAGGTTTTTAAAGCATTTTTAACCTTGGGCCACTGACAAATAAATTTATGTAACATATTATCAGTTTTGAACTGACCATCACTAAGGTTTATTGATTCTAATTCCTTAATCAAACTAGCTTCAACAAGAAGTCTTTCTGTGACACAAGATGATTTGAAAACTTCTAAGCTTTTTTCCCAAGCAATGGGGTGATTATTATTCCTAACATGAACGAACAAGGCACTGCTTTCAGATGCAGTTCTAATATTATACTTATGTGTTTGATTCTGAGCTGCAGTGTTTTTCCTGTCTGACCTACATATTTACAATTACATTTGCTACATGGAATACAATAAACACTACCATTTACATTCAAACATGGGCTATTCCTTATTAACATATTAGTAATGGTTGAGTCATACTTGAAAACAACATTAATATTTAGAAGCTTGAGGGACCGAACTAACGGGACAAATTCATTACGATAGGGCAGAGTCAAAATATTCTTAAGTGTAGAAACTTGTCTGGTTTGAGAGGAATGAAAGGATTTTTTAGCCCTATTAAAACAACGATCAACAAACACAGAAGGGTACCCAAGTTTATGTGCAATAGAACGAATGTGTTTCAATTCATCGTCAATAAATTCAGTCACAAATACGCAGACATCTTAAGAACATAACAGAAAAAACTGACATTTTGGTAGATTCAAGGTGATTCGATAAAAAGTGAATGAAACTGTCTACCTGTGTGGGCTTTCTATATACCTTGAATTTGTAGTTTTGGCCATTTCTCATGATAAGCATATCAAGAAATGGAAGGGATTCATTTATTTCTCTTTCAATTTTGAACGTGATACTAGGGACAATATTATTAAGTTTGTCTAAAAATTCAAATGGGTCACTGTTTTTAGGCCAAAGACAGTTAATAAGGAATAGCCCATGTTTGAATGTAAATGGTAGTGTTTATTGTATTCCATGTAGCAAATGTAATTGTAAATATGTAGGTCAGTTTTGTACTGACCATCACCCAGGTTAAAAGAATACATTTCTCTAATCAAATTTGCTTCAACTAGAAGTCTTTCTGTGTTCATATATAGGCACCGTAGGAGGAGGTCACACCCGCTCGTCGTCCTCTGACCTGACTGGGCTTCAGCGCTGTGTGAAGCTTGGTACAGGTGTGAGAGGTTACCTTGTGTGCCTTAGGTACCTCGGTACCTCGGCCCTATAATCGTGGACTGTATAATTATGTACCATAACCAAACTGTATAGAGGAAAATACAGTGTGACATGATGCCGCGCATTGTGAAACAGGGTGTTATACATAGTGACTTCACATCAGTGTCAGTGAGCTATGACCATGTGTAAAGTGGTATTTGCTGGTGTAGTGTAGTAATCAATGTGACAGCTTCTGGCATCCACTGTGCCCTGATGCCCGCGAAGCCTACTCCCGGGCCCAGCCATGTCAAGGTTCCCATCCTCAACCTCTCTCCCTCCCCTCGCTCCGCTGATGTTTGGCGCTTATCACACGTGTTAATGACTTTATGTGGTGTCTCACGTGACTACGGTGGTTATACTGGACTGGTGAGAACAGGAATTTAACAAGTGAGTTGGTGAATATTGGGTGTAACTCCTATCAGTGTTGCTCAAGGCTCACTTCAAACAACTCTGCCCATTCACACAAGTCCCTGTTACCCAGACACCGGTGGCCTACATATCACCTCTCTACCCCAGTGTATAAGACCTGGATTCCATTTAAATCTAACCATGGCAGGAGTCGACGCCGGGCGGCGCTCTGCTGATGTTCCTGACGAAGGAAACGAAGGAGATGAGGAGGACAGTCATGGCGACACTGAAGCTGGATTTCAGAAGTTTAAGACTCATCAGCAGAAACGCAAAATGAAGACCTAGGGAAGTAAGCAGAGTAGAGCCAATAGGTGCATCCATCCCATCACTCCCCGGGCTAACTACATGCGCCTTGCCTTCCCCGAGAACACAACCAATTTGATGACGATTAAGTGGTTGAGAGCCCTGAATGAGGAATATTGCAAGACTATACTGAATGAGGAATATTGCAAGACTACGCTGAATGTTGTCATGCCAGGTAGCGCCCCTCGTTTCGTCTATGTAGGCCGAGAGGGGATGGATGCTATACAATGCTTAATTGATGGAAAAGTCGGCTCACTACATCTCATTAAGCGAGATGAATCTGCGCGACCCCAAAAAATGAAGGAATACCTTGTCACCCACTTCCTCAAGGGTATTCTCCCCAGTGGCGCTCTGTCACTTCTGGGCGTCCACAGAGCAAGAAGATTTTATAGGGATGGTGCACAACTTGGTAGGATCATCATTGTTTGGAAAAGGAAGGAGCTACCTCCTGAGGAATGCTGCTTCTTCGGCAAGTATGGTACCCCTAGTAACAGTAGTCGGTGGACTCCCTCCCCTGTGGTATGCTACAACTGCTTCGGGGTCAATCATGTGGCGAAATACTGTCACAAGACAGCCACCTGCGGCATCTGCGCAGGAATGCATAGCACGAGGAGCTGCCCCACCAAGGAAGCTGCCTCTCGGGAGGGGAGAGAGCAGCCCCTCCCCCCCCCCCCCCACCATGGCAGACAGTTTCCCAGGTGCAGGGAGGAGGGGGTGACGGCCAGGCACCCCAGTTGTCCTGGGAGGGCGCCGCCACCCCACAATAGCAATCCCGCTCAATGATGCCAATGGCAACACTGCCGGATCGCCTCCACCACCTGAAGTCAACAGGCACAGTGACTCTCCTTCGTTAGCCAATACAGGTCAGGTTAAAGCTTGCCAAGTAATTGTACCAGTCAACAATGGCAGTGATAGTGTCAGTGGAGCTTCTGAAGGAGCTGGTGCCTCCTCTCATAATGATGCTAACTTGAGGATGAGTAGCCAGAGCGAGACCGATATTGATGGAAGCATGAATGGGGAGAACGAGCCACAGACTGCCAGCGTGGTCTCTTTAATAACCCCAGGTCTGAAAACTGTTCATAACCCTGTACTTCTTCCAATATTTTCGGAGGAGCAACTCGCGGGACTAATGAAGGAACCTGTGTATAAAAATCCTACTGGAATAAAGGCTGTGAGACACATTATCAAGAACTCCAGGGGTGATGAATTTGAAACGGTTAACCTATTGGTCTGATTGATCTATGAAGCCAACACGCGACTCTCTATACTGAGTTCAAGGTGGAACGAGTAACACGAACGCTTAGGTTCATTTCATGGAACATCCGGAGTGTTAACCTCAGAATTAAGGACCTACAATGGTTTGTTAAAGTTTTTAACATTGATATAATTTGTTTACAATAACCTTACACGACTAGCACCCAGAAGAAAGCTGCACCCAGGACAGCTGGGTTTACAGCATACAATAGTGGAGCAGGAAGTGGTCTGCTCACTTATGTAATGAATGGTCTGGTCTGTAAATGGATCAAAACTCACAATGATGAAAGTATTCACAATCAACAATTTACAGTAAAGACAGCAAACAGTCAATTTTCGCTGTATAATATCTATGTTCGGTGTAATGAGCTGCGAGCGGACGTGTTACCAAAGTCATCAGGTAACAATGCTATGCTGTGTATGGGTGACTTTAACTCGTCACACTGTCCTTGGTGATGTCCAGTGTAACTCTAATGGGAGGGTGTTCGTGAATTACATCGATATTCATAAAATCACTGTATACGACACAAAGAAAGTGACACATCTGATGGGGAGCAGACTTGATTATGTGCTTGGGTATAACCTAGTAGACAGTAATGTCAAGGCTAAGGTCATCTCAGACCACCTAGTCAATGATCATTATGCAATACTTACTGAATACACTGTTGGTGATGTCAAGTGTGAACCCCATCCTAAGCTCAGAATTAACATCCCAGGTAATTTTAAACTGCACTTCAAGGCCAACATCCACAGATGATATGCTGGATATACACTTGGGTAAGTGGATGAATTTTGCTGTGATCTTGTAAATGTCATTACCATATATTATACCACCTGGGTTAAGTTAAGGCGGAAGGGGGGCAGCACTAAACCACTTCTGTGGACACATGACCCCATCCTCACCAAAGAAGGAGAGAAGGTAGAACAGCTTGCCATCATTTATAAGCAAAATAAAACTAGTAATAACCTCCTGGCATTCCTCAAAGCTAACAGAGCATTTCGTGAACTCACAGGTTAGGTGAGAAACACCTATTGGGAACAATTCTTACAGGGGATTAATTGAACAACCACTCAAGCAGAAGTGTGGAACAAAATTAGAGCCATTACCAAGTCACCCACCTCAGTCCAACTTCATCACAGCCCTGCAGAATATGCTGACATTCTATTAGACCAATAGTCTGGTTGTCACAAATCACTTCCCTGCCTCCTGACATACAGCAATATTTTAAAACCACACACATTAATAGGGGTTTCAATATTGAAATAGCCTGTTCCTCACCAGACCTTATAACGCACCACGAACTAACAACAGCACCAATTAAAGGTGAATCATCCTTCCCTGGTGAGGATGGCTTAACCTATAACACCCTGATATTGTTAAATGATGTCCCTAACCATCCACTGCTTGACCTGTATAAAATGAGCCTCACACAGGGTATTCTGCCCAAGACATGGTCTCATGGAAACATAGTGCCAATCCCTAAAGCTAACTCTCCAAACTTCAGGCCCATTTCACTCACATCCTGTATGTGTAGAGTCCATGGAAGAGTTGTTCTCAACCGTCTCATGTTTCGAGTCAAAGACAAACTGCCCGGGCGCAGCACAAAGACACGCTTTGCAGAATATCTTGTTCACTCAAACGATAAGACACAAACAGCCTTCATAGACTTTAAATCAGCCTTTGATGTTGCTTATAGAGACATTATACATTATACATTTATATTTATGCTGTTAATGAATATGATGTATTTCTTTGTGTATGAACCTCTGTCCTGCATGGCAGTGAGAAGTGATACCACCTTCAGTGTCAAGACCGGACTGAATTACTCAGAATATGCCAACTGTACTCCAAGCTTTGTCAATAAATTTGTTAAAAAAAAAAAAAAAACTGTGACTTTTAAACTGTTTTCCCAATCTATGGAATGAAATTATTTTTCCTTATATGAACGAAAAGTGCACTGCTTTCTGATGCCGTTCTTATATTGTACTTGTGCTGTTTAATTCTGAGTTGCAATGCTTTCCCAGTCTGACCTGCATAATTTACGATACAATTGCTACATGTAATTTTTTTTTTTTTTTTTTTTTACGGGAATTAGCCCACCCGGGCACAGGTCAAACGACCCACAACGGAGCCTGGGGGGCGAAAAAAAAAAGAACGGAAAGAAATTGAAAATATAGAAAAAAAGGTTAAACTGTATTAATCTACACCACGAAGATGCCGGAAAACTACCTTTTTAAAGTGAGACAGATTGTAAGAGCATGGACAAACAGAAGAAGGCAGAGCATTCCACAGTTTGGCTGTGTGAGGAAAGAAGGAGGTACTATAACGGGTTATTCTCGTGTGACCGACATCCACAGAGAAATGGTGGGCACCGCGGGCAAGACGTGTGTTACGAACCCACGGCCTTGCCGGCGGTACACAGGATGCCAAATCCACTGAACATTGCCCGTTAAAGTACCTGTAAAAGAGAGAGAGTGAAGCAACATTGCGGCGAAGAGAAAGGGGAGAGAGATTGTCGACTAAAGGAGGAGAGTTAGTGAAACGAAATGTTGGAAGTAGCCAATCAGCGTGCACTCAAGATAATATAGCGTTAGTTGGAACTTAGCCATTCACGGCAAAATATCCACAATGAAAAAGAAAAAAGTCAGTGAAGTATAACAAAATGAGAAAATATGCACACCACCTGTACTCATCTAATATTTCTCCAACGATCAACATGCATAAGTACTCCAAAGTTTTATAACCCCATCCACAAGAAATCATTTAAACTTTCTCAGGGAGAATCTTTATCAGTGCAGTATATATATATACATATATGTATATATATATATATATATATATATATATATATATATATATATATATATATATATATGTATATAAATATACATATATATATATATCTTGATAAAATCACACGGGAAAATGGAAACAACGGAGTACCTTAGCTTTCGTCTTTATTCAAGACATCTTCAGAGGCAACTGGATTACATCGACAGAGAGAGGCTTAAATATACAGGGTGACCTAAAAGCAGTGGTCCAAGGTTAAAAATGCTTTGAAAGCATGTAAGGTAGATGTATGATAGATAATTAGTGGGTCTCATATTTTTTACCTGACGTGACATGACTAGTTATGTATTGAATTGAATTGAATTGAATCATTTTATCTAGCCAGAAAAATACGGATACAGAGTGGATAATAATAACAATATTAACATGGCTGAGCCAGTTGAGAACCTGAGCTATCTTTGAGGCACCTGATATATACTATACATTTATCTCAAGGAAATATTATGTAACATTTAGTATTATCTGGAATAGTACAAAAGCATGGTAGTAATAAGTACATCTCATAGTGTTACCACGGTTATCACTTCGGGGGACCGGTGGTAGAAGCAGTACCGTTCTTGCCTAGCAAGCGAGATGTCAGGGGTTCGATTCCCGGGCCGGTGGAAGTTGTTTGGACTTATTTCCTAGCCCCCATTAGTCCCTGTTCACCTAGCAGTAAAGTAGGTACCTGTTGTAAGTCGAAAGTAGCGAATTCGTATTCAGGGAGTTGTTGGAGCTTCCAATAACTTGATGACATAAACCACTGACTCTTCAGGCTTCTACGCCCTTAACTCATGAGACATAAAGGCAAGCATGAACTTAGCATGCTTCCCTGGTGGGCGCTGTAAACGCTTCTGCGCTGCACCTTACACAAGGATGTAGGGGGGTGCCCAATAAAAAAAAAAAAAAAAGTTATCACTTCAATATTTATTTATTTTATTATTTATTATTTTTTATTTTTTATTTTTTTTTATTTTTTTTTATTATTATTTTGTTTACTTATTTATTTATACATACATATACATATATACACACACACACACACACATATATATATATATATATATATATATATATATATATATATATATATATATATATATAAATATATATATATATATATATATATATATATATATATATATATATATATATATATATATATATATACATATACATATACATATAAATTAGAGAGGAATTTAAAAACATGAGTATAATGGGGGAGCAGTACAACCTGGGTTGTACAGTAAAAAGGTTGAACAAGAGGACAGAGCTTTCAGGATTATGTCTAGTTGCCAATTATGTTTATTGCAATGGTAATTAATTATTTGTTTACATGATAATTTCCGATAAAACGGTTTTGTTGGTACAATGAAAACAGGTATTGTAAATATAGAAAATGTTACAAGAAGTATTAATACTTCGACAATAGATATTTTTTTAGAGATGATTTAAAGGAAGGGAGCGTATTCTTTGCTCGGATGTGTGGGGGTAATTTGTTCTACACCTTCACACCATGATATTTTATGGAAGTCTGGGACTGAGAGGAGCGCATGGGGGGTGGTCTTAGTAGCTCTGGGTGCCTTAAGTTGTATATCTGATTATTCCAGAACTGGATGTAATTATTTCAAGCAAGTAATTGATAGATTTGTAAACAAAGAGGGCACAGCAGTAAGTGTTAATGTCCTCGAATTTAAAAAATTTCAATATAGCAAATTTTTCGTTTGTGTGATCTGTTTTTTCAAGTAAGTCATTGTCCGTACAACTCTCTTTTATGCAGTCACCAGAGATTGTGTTTTTGAAGAGCCAGAGGCCCCCCATAGTGTGTGACAGTGTATCAGGTGTTGGTAAACAAGGTCATGATAGATTTCTTTCATTGCTGTGAGAGTGAGTGACTGTCGAGTGTGATACATGATACCTCACTGTTTATTGATTTTACTGTGAATGGCTTGTATGTGGTTTCTCCAGTTAAGTTTCTCATCAACAACAACTCCGAGGAATTTAGTATTTTGTTCGTGTTTGAGGACTATATTACCAAGGAGCAGGGGGTTCAAGTCTGGAGGTAAGTTTTTTCTTCTGTGAAAGATCGTGTTGTGGGTTTTCTCAAGGTTTAAGGTCAGTTTATTATGTATTACCCAGGTCCCGACTTTAGTTAATTCAGTGTTCATAGTTCTCATCAAGGAGTGGAGGTCTGAGTTGCTAGCATAGAGATTACAATCGTCTGCAAATAAGTTGTGTTTTATGAGTGAGCTGGCGTGGACTATGTCGTTTATGTACAACAAAAACAGTACTGGACCGAGAATTGAACCTTGGGGGACTCCATACAAGATTGGCGAGGAGTCAGATTGGTGATTATTATAACAGACATACTGCATCCTACTGGACAGATATGAGGTAAACCAATTGTGGGACAGGCCCCTATCGCCGTAAAGTTCAAGCTTTGAAAGAAGGATGGTATGGTCGACAGTATCGAAGGCTTTAGAGAGGTCCAAGAATATACCGACTGTGAACTGACTGTCATCAAAGGCATTTAAGATATCATTAGTAAAGGATAGCAGCGCACTCTCAGTCGACCTTCTAGCTCTAAATGTAAACTGTTAGTCTGTAAAGATGTTATTGGCATTGCAGAAGGAATTTAGTCTATTACATGCTACCTTTTCCAGTATCTTACTCAAGGCTGGGAGGACTGATATGGGGCGGTAATTCTTGAAGAGACTTTTGTCCCAGATTTTTTATATCCTGGGTGAACTTTAGCAATTTTCAGTTTATCAGGAAAGACACCACTAGTGAAGGAGGAGTTACAAATGTGGAGGAGAACAGGTAGTAATAAGATTGCCACTTTCTTAATGATGCTCATTTGTATATTGTCTTCACCTGCTGCTGCATCTTTGGACATTTTTATGATGGCCAGTAATTCATCTGCTGTGACAGGGGATAAGAATAGTTCATTTTGCTGTCTGTTTTGCAGGTAGGCTCTAAATTCCTCATGGTGATCAGGGATGCTCTCCGCAAGATTTTTGCCAACATTAATAAAATATTCATTAAAGTGCTTGGCAATGAGGGAGGGTTCCGTTATAACTGAATCGCTTATTATAAAAGCTGAGTGGGGGCCCGAAGGCTGAGTGTTCCTGTTCTGAATAGAATTTATGACATTCCAGGTTTTCTTACTGTCGCCTGATGCTGACTGTAGCATATTTGTATAATAGTTACGTCTGGCATTTCTAACTGCTTGTGTTACTCTGTTTGTGATACTTCAGTAAGCATCACCGAAAGTTATGGGTCTTTTTGCAAATTTCCTTTGGAGTTTTTGTTTTTCCTTTATCATTGTCTTAATTTCGCTTGTGATATAGGGTTTGGAAATGGATACAGTTTTCACTGACTTAGTCTTGAGCGGGAAGCATTTATCAAAGCAAGCATTGAAGATGCAAGAGAAGTTACTGCTGTTCACGATAGGGTTGTTGGAGGCATAGACAAGATCCCAGTTAGCATTCATTAGGTTGCTTTCAAAAAGGAGCATGTTGTCGGCGATGTAGTCTCTGTATTGAATTGAGACTCTACTAGACCTTTCAGGTCTTGTGGCTGTTTTATACATGGCAAAAACTGGGAAGTGATCTGAGATATTGTTATAAATAATTCCACTTGCTAGGTTGTTAGGAGTGTCGCTAGTGCAGATATGATCTATCAGAGTGGCAGAGGTGGCAGTTACTCTAGTGGGTTTGGTTATAGTGTTGAAGAAGAGTTTAGAATGACAGGTAGCAAGAAGGTCTAATACTGAGGTGTCGGCTTCTGATTTTAATATATCAAGGTAGAGATCTCCTGTGATGTAGCAGTCTTTCCTCTCTGAACTTATGATAGAGATAAGCTCCAAAAATTTATCAAGAAAATTCCTTACATTAGTGTGGGGTCTTCTGTAGATTATCCCGACTAGGATATTTCGTGTGTCGTTACGTAATTCAATGAAAACACTCTCCATGAACTCCTCCTGATCCTTTCACTCATCTCTTACAGAAGTGTCGCCCGTTCTTATAATCTCTTCTTATGTTTGCTGTGTCGTTGGTGTGTGGATTAGTGGATGTCATGTTTTTTGACCTGACATAAGCTCTCTCTCAGTCTTTGTAATTCAGTTGCCTCTGAACGATGTCTTAAATAAAGACGAAAGCTAAGGTTCCCCATTGTTTCCCTTTTCCCTGTGTGATTTTATCAAGATTTATCTTATCCACGTTTCCATTGCGGATCTACATGAATTACACACACACACACACACATATATATATATATATATATATATATATATATATATATATATATATATATATATATATATATATATAAATATATATATATATATATATATATATATATATATATATATATATATATATATATATATATATATATATATATATATATATATATATATATATATATATATATATCGAATAGCACAACATACGGAGGAAACAAGGTTTGGTTCCCTAATGACAAGAAAACCCTAATATTATACCTAAAAACACAAACAAAAACCCTACCTAACTACTGAAACTTAGCATGTAACTACTGTAAATAAGTACAGTTGGCTCCACTCCCGTGTTTACCATTTAACGTTGCCAATTCTCTCGTCCCCTTTGAGGGGAGGGGTGTGCTGGGATAGGTGTCTGTCTGTGGGAAGGGAGACGGGGCACTGGGGGTGAGAAGGGAAAGTGTATATCAGTTGGGAGAGATTACAATGCAGAAAAACACTTTGACAATACCGACAGGGTTTCTTCAGCTGAGTGTAATTGTCTAGTGCTATCCAAATGAAATTACGTTAGTTTGAGTGGTGGGTGAATTCATGTTCTACGTAAGGCGTCTTTGCAAATGGGACATTTATGAGCAAATGGATTATGGATATGTTTGAATCTATAACTTGTAGAAGTAGCAAAGTTTTGTTTAATCCCTTGACTACGAGATGGAACTTCCCCATCTAAATAAAACCGTCTGGCAGTAGTCCGCCACCAGTCTCACCACCAGTCTCACTGTCAAGTCTGACTTAGGCACCACCACAAGCGGGGTAACCCACCCACTGCTGTTGTCCGCTTCAATTAGCTCTACAATCCTCTCCTTGATCCACATATCATGTGGAAATGATCTTGTTTTTTCCATGTTGGTCGTGCACCATGAATGTTTAAGTCTTAAACGTGCTACGGACACACATCATAAACTTTGAGAAAACACAACATATTTTTTTTAATTCTTTAAGCCTTTGTAAATCCTCATTTGACTGTTTTTATAGTGATAACACCAAACATATCCTCCTAATATAGCTTTAATACTGAGAGCCCGCCATGTCCCAGACGAGACGGTCATAAGAACATAAGAACATAAGAATGGAGGAAACTGCAGCGGGCCTATTGGCCCATACTGGGCAGTCCCGTTTACACCCAACCCCTATTGCTCATATGCGCATCCAACCTATGTTTGAAGCAATTCAGCGTATTCGAGTTAATGATGATATTTGGTAACTTGTTCCATTCATCCACTACTCTGTTTCCAAACCAGTGTTTTCCTATTTCACGCCTAAATCTAAATTTTTCTAATTTAAAACCATTGTTACGAGTTCGCTCCTGGTTGGATAATTTGAGTACCTTTGTAATGTCCCCTTTGTTTAGCCCTGCCTTCCACTTATACACCTCTATCAGGTCGCCCCTCGCTCTACGTCTCTCGAAGGAGTGCAAATTAAGATGCTTTAACCTGTCTCTATACTCAAGGTTCCTAATGCCCGGGATTAGTCTTGTCATTCTCCTCTGAATTCTTTCCAAGGATTCTATATCCATTCTGTAATACGGTGACCAGAACTGAACTGCGTAATCCAGGTGTGGTCTCACAAGAGCAAGATACAGTTTTAGGATGACCTCGCTAGTCTTGTAACTAACACTCCTTTGTATGAACCCAAGTACTTTATTAGCCTTGTTACGAGTAAAAACACATTGTTTACTTGGCTTAAGGTTCCTACTTATCATTACTCCTAAATCTCTCTCGCAGTCGGATTTCTCTATGGCATCGTTGTTCATCTGGTATCTGGTTTCCCTGTTTACATCTCCTATACTGAGTACTTTACATTTGTCGACATTGAATTTCATCTGCCATTTTTCAGACCATTGGAAAAATTTGTTTAGATCTTCCTGTAGTTTTGCCGAGTCCTCGTCAGATTTGATAACACGTCCTATTTTAGTGTCATCAGCAAATTTACTTATGTTGCTGTCTATGCCGATATCTATGTCGTTAATGTATATAATAAACAATAATGGTCCAAGTACTGAGCCTTGGGGAACTCCACTTGTGACGGTCCCACTCCTTTAAGTTGTTATTGGCGAGGTTTCCACTTGACCTTTAAATATAAAATTGTGACCAAGTCCAAGGTTGCTCATCTGACTTTCTGCCTCATTTACACACAGTTGCAGGGTCTCAATTGTTTCTCTTACTTTGACAACACAACATACAGTACATATATCGTTTCTCACCCTTGATTTTTATTTTAATTTTTGAATTTCTTTATTATTATTATTATTATTATGATTATTATTATTATTATTATTATTATTATTATTATTATTACTGTTGTTATCTTTATTATTTTATTTTCAATTTTGTATTTTTATTGCTGTATAATTTTTATTTACTATGAATTATTATTATTATTATTATTATTATTATTATTACATATTCGCCCCCCAGGCCCAGATCTGGGTCAGTGACCTGTGCCCGGGTGGGCTAATCACTGTAAAAAAAAAATCCACACTTGTACCACATACCTGTATTTCTTCTCCCGTGTTTGTAACCAACCTGCGGTTTGACGCCTGGAGTTTTGGTTGTCTTGTTACTTTCTTCCATTCCATCTCACTTATCACCATGGTGCTGGCTCCCGTGTGTACCTCCATACACATATTGTAACCTTGGGCTCTATACTATCCGCGGCAGTTTCTTCCTGGCCCTTTGTAACTGCTCAGGCAGCTTCAAAATACCAAACAACTCGCCATTGGCTTTTTAAGTCTTTTCTTCTTACACTTGTATCGTTCTGAGTATCTCAACAGGCACTGCACAGCTCTGTGACCTTCGTTGCAGCAACGGGTTACACTTACCACCAAGGGTTTTAGAGGAAAGATATTGAACTCCCCATTAAAATCTGTTATTTTCTGTGTGGCCTCTGTTTGACGCAAAGTCTATGGGTAACTATTAAAAAAAATTAATTAAGTGTACGATATCATAAAAAATGGTTGTTCATAGTGAGTGACTAATTTATTTATTTTTTCATCTGAGCGTTGATCTTGCGAATCAAAGAAAACAGTAAGCAAATGACATCAAACAATAAACAATAAACATATATTTGTTTCATATACTATATAAACAGTACTTTCTTCTAAAGCACCTTTCTGTTTATTCATATTCGTATAGTTAATTATGCTTCATCTTATATTTCAATATTTCAATTATATTTTTTAATTGTCTTTTCTTTGATATTCACTAATTGGAATTAAATATATATATAGTGAGCTTTGTCAGATCAAACTAGCGCCAGTAGAAAAACATACACCTATGAGATTGTTGTTTGTAAATGTGAGACTATGTTATCGCCCCAGGGATTATCTTTGACACCACACGTGATGTTGCTGTCTATATGTGGCATCAGTCTCTGTGATGAAGCTTTGGTCTTGGCGGGAGGTGTAATGATTGATTGTCAGACCAAACCTTACAGCCCAGAATTATGCCGCATATAACAGCAAGTACACTACAGACCTCGTGGTACCACCACATTCCGGGTTGACACACCTCAGGTCGACCCAAGGGACTTGACCTAGCCCGCTAATGACGTGAGCCGGGTGACCTACAACCGCACCTAACCAAGACACCTGGCCAGGACCACACCTGCACACAGCTATCCAGATCAAACCAGTTTAGGTTAATTGGCAGAGGTCAAAACGCCGGCTGTTCCTCCCCCATATAAAGGCCCTGCAGTCCCGTCCACGCATGATTCTGGTCATACTGATTCTCATTCTGGTTGCTGTCATCTCTCTCCCGTTCGGGTCGTCACTCGGTTCACTAAGCAGAGTCACGCACGTCCCCTCCCCAGGTCGGGAGGGAGACCTCCCGACCAGACCACGGCATCGCCATCTGAGCAGATTCTCCCATAGGAGGCAGCCCAGCCAGCACTCACTGGGCCTACGTCAGGGTACACGTGAGTCTTGTCAGAACGTCCTAGGGTGAGTTACCTACTGTGGGAAGTGTATTCATTCAGGTGTGTCCGAGAGTCAGTGTCAAGTAACGTAAAGCATAATGTGTTAGTACCCCGATATAATAGTGATATTAATGTGTCCATGTCATTGAGTGAATTAATAAATAGTTGTATCGAAGAGGTGTTTAACAAGTTGTCCCTTTAAGAAGTGATATATGTGTATTGACATACGAGATAAGATAAGCGTATTGACGCTGAGTAAATAACACCCCGGCCAGCCACGCTACCAAGTTTCCTATCTTTACATTCCTACTCTCTATTCTTACTTATTTATGTAATTCTCTTCTTGTGAGTTTTGTCTCATTATATATATATATAATATATATATATATATATATATATATATATATATATATATATATATATATGCTGATAACCACAAGGAAAGAAGAAAACACGAAGTTCCCAAGCGCCTTCGTGTACTTCACATCTTCAGGGGTGAGTACAGTCTGTGAATTACACGAAGGCGCTTGGGAACTTCGTGTTTTCTTCTTTCCTTGTAGTTATCAGCATATACCTGGATCACGCGCACCCACAGTGATTTACTTGCATAGTTTGATTAAGGAATTAAAATCAATAAACCTTCGTGATGGTCAGTTCAAAACTGATAATATGTTACATAAATTTATTTGTCAGTGTCCCAAGGTTAAAAATGCTTTGAAAACCTTTGATCTAGATGTAGGATAGTTATTTTGTGGGTCCTTTTTTCTGACCTGACCTGGTTAGTCACGTCACCACCCTTTCTCTTAAGCTCCTCTACGTGTGTGTTGGTGTGTGGATTAGTGGATGTCATCATTATGACCTGACCTCCTGTTTTTAAGGTCACCCTATATATTTAAGCCTCTCTCTGTCCATGTAATGCAGTTGCCTCTGAAGATGTCTTGAATAAAGACGAAAGCTAAGGTACTCCGTTGTTTCCATTTTCCCGTGTGATTTTATCAAGATATATATATATATATATATATATATATATATATATATATATATATATATATATATATATATATATATATATATATATATATATATATATATATTATCAGTTTTGAACTGACCATCACTAAGGTCAGTTCAAAACTGATAATATGTTACATAAATTTATTTGTCAGTGGCCCAAGGTTTAAATTGCTTTGAAAACCTTGGATCTAGATGCAGGATAGTTATTTAGTGGGTCCCTTATTTTTGACCTGACCTGACTAGTCACGTTGTCCCCTTTTCTTAAGCTGCTCTACGTGTGTGTTGGTGTTGGTGTGGAGATTAGTGGATGGCATCATTATGACCTGACTTCATGTTGAATAAGGTCACCCAGTATATTTAAGCCTCTCTCTGTCCATGTAATCCAGTTGCCTCTGAAGATGTCTTGAATAAAGACGAACGCTAAGGTGCTCTGTTTTTTCCCTTTTCCCGTTGAAGTAAGATGTTTAATGAGAGTAGCTTTGCCTCTCAATAGGGACTCCACTGCCATACATGTACGGTGTAATCAAGACCCACAAGCCCAATAACCCAGCAAGACCCATCATTAGCTCAGTTGGGTCAATCTCTTATAAACTATCTAAATGGTTAGTTTCTTTACTAAATCCCCTAGTTGGCAACATTTCTAACTCCAATATCAAGAATAATATGGATCTGGTTGATAAACTCAATAACTTACACATTAATCATGATTTTAAACTGGTCAGCTTTGATGTAACGTCACTCTTTACAAAGGTCCCAGTTGATGATTTACTAGAGTTCCTCATAGATTCCCTGGATAACATTTCACTGCCCGTCTCGAAAGACGACTTCATCGAACTCATCAAACTATGTATTAAGGATTGCAAATTCGAATTCAATGGGGAATATTATGCTCAAAAATTTGGTATGGCAATGGGTAATCCACTCTCACCTGTATTAAGCAACCTCTATATGGAATTCTTTGAAAAGAAACTATTAAGTAATATTTTACCACCCTCAGCAGTCTGGTTTAGATATGTTGATGATGTATTATGTCTCTGGCCATGTAATGAGGACCTAAAAGCTTTCCTGCCACAACTTAACAACTTAGCCCCCTCGATCAAATTCACTGTGGAATTAGAGCAAGACTGTAAATTGCCATTCCTAGACTGTCTGATACACAGAGTAGGTAACACTTTTAAGTTCAGTATTTATAGAAAACCAACTAATGTGTGTTCATACATTCATTATTATTCTGCCCACCATAATAAAGTCAAACAGTCAGTATTTTCAACAATGTTTATACGTGCCTTGAGAATTTGCAGTCCGGAATTCATCGATGAGGAATACAAATATATATATATTGGCTCAAACCTTAAATACCCTAGATCTTTCATAGACAAATGCTTAACAATTACTAAGAAAACTTTTTATAGAACTGATCCCAAGCCCACCCATGACCATAAGAATATCTTAATATTACCATTTCACAAAAATTTCTCACACATTCCTGCGCAGCTAAAAACCTGGAACGTCAATGTGGCATTTAAAAACTCATGCACTGTTAAACAAATGTTAATCAAGAACTCCCCCAACAACACAATTGGTTGCATTTATAAAGTTCCTTGCAAGGAATGTAATATGTTTTACTTAGGCCAGACAGGTAAAGATCTTGCAACTAGAATTAAACAACACAAATACAGTGTTAGGACAGGCCAGGAATCCAATGCTCTGTTTGTTCATTTGAGGGATAACAAGCATTGCATTGACTGGGATAATGCCTCCTCAATATTACCATGTAATTCAATTGATAGTAGGAACATCATAGAATCTAGTCTTATTAAACATACCGAAGCATTCAACATGAATTTGAGTAACGGCATGTACAAGCTGGACAATTTTGTAATTAAGAAGATTTGTGATCAGGTGAGAAGGCCGGGTCACTTGACCATCTGACCTGACCACCAACCGTTGTGTGCTATTTAAAGATTAGTAGGGTCATTACCTAATACCTGACCATTGTGGACCTGGTCTCACCCTCCTCTGTATATATACACCTTGATTTGTATTACTCTCTCTAGTCTGTACTCACCCCTGAAGATGTGAATTACACGAAAGCGCTTGGGAACTTCGTGTTTTCTTCTTTCCTTGTGGTTATCAGCATATATATACATATATATATATATATATATATATATATATATATATATATATATATATATATATATATATATATATATATATATATAATATATATATATATATGATTATCAGTACATACTATACATGGATCAGGAGCACCTGCGGTGATTTATTTGCATATCTACATGTATATACAGTAAAGGAGTGTGAGATCAAGTTCCTTGGGACAGCAGGCGTCCTCCATATTCAGGTCATAATGAAGTAACTCAACCCTTTCACCTGGTTAATGAGACTAGATTCTATAATATTCCTACTGACAATTGAACTACAAGGTAATATTGAGAAGGCATTATCCCAGTCTATGCAATGCTTATTATCTCTCATATGAACGGACAGAGCATTGGATTACTGCCCTGTCCTAACATTATATTTATGTTGTTTAAGTCTACTAATAAGATCTTTACCCGTCTGGCCAAAGTAGAACATATTACATTCCTTGCCAGCAACCTTGTAAATGCAGCCACCTGCATTGCTGGGGGAGTTCTTAATGAATTACTAAATGTTACATTTACGTTCCAGGTTTTCAGTTGTAGAGGAATTTGAGAGAATATTTCGTTAAAAGGTAATACTAAGAGTTTCTTTTTGTCATGGGGAGTCTTAGAATCAATTCTAAAAAAAGAATCTTAGTGATATTAAAGCATTTGTCTATAAAAGAACTAGGGTAATTTAAGTTCAAACCAATGGCTAGTGCTACTTGTGAACAGGGCTGTGCCCACCTGAGGGCCGAGTTGGAGAGGGCCAAGGAAGATATCTTGAAATTAAATGAAGAGAGAGCAAGGATGAAGGAAGAAACGAGGCAAGGAAAGCCAGTGAATGAAGAAAACTCAGGCGAATGGAAGGTTGTAAGGAACGACAATAGGGTGTGTCATACGGAGGCGAATATTTTTTTTTTGAGTTTGAAAAATCGGCCCATGGTATTAATGATGTAGTTCTATGTGAAGAATCATGTAATATCTTCAGATTTGAAAAGTTTTCATTTTTTGCTAGGTAAATTTTAACTTGAAATCTTATGAAAATTCAGTATTTCCACCCTTTTACCAACACCACTAAATAGCTTATTTAAAGTAAAGTAAATGTATCAGGTTAATTTATTAGGATGAAAATGATCCAGAATAGTGAAACGAATGATCTTGACACATTTATTAAATTTAATATTCCTTTAGAAAACAAAATCATCAAATACAAAAACCGGTTTTACTACTACGACCCGATGTTGCTGCACACCATAGAGAACATGTCTTTCTTGCTTCTGTTTCTACTCATCACCTCCCTGCTGACCACCTGAGCTCGGATGTAGCCTTCCCTCCTCTCCTGGCTGTACACGTGACTGCTGGCCTCGCTCACTTGCTGTACACAACGCTCTATACTCTGGGTGTGCGAGGGCCAGGCAGGGACATGCATGGGGTTGTCCAGGAAAGCTCTGACTTGAACATTGGTGAGGCTGCAGGTAAGAGGGGGCTCACTGCCAGCCTGGATGTTATCCAGATCTATGAGATCAGTGAGGGTCTTGGCACCTAGATTGACTTCAGGAGCCTTCCTGACCCTGAAGGAATCGTCACAAACTGATTCGTCATGCCCAGATCCTCTCATAAGTCCCATATCCAAGATCTTTTTGACTGCCACTCTTCTCTCCTCCTCATCCTTACTGCAGAGCATTGTCTGCAGAACTGCCTCGGGATGAGCATACCAGGAAGATCTCCTCACAGTCTGCTCCACAATCTGAACAACCTTCCTTGGCTGACTCCTCAGGAGCTCAAGCTGGAAGAGAACATCCCTCGGACCTTCGGAGAACGATGACTTGACCTTGGTGTTGAACCAATTTGGCAAGTAGACACTCACGATGAATTGGACAATAAGTCTCAGGATGTGAAGCTGGTTCCCTTTCAGTTTATGATGAGCGACCCAAATTCTGCAGAACCTGAGAGCCGTTGTGAGCCACCTAGAATGTGAGACTGGACCTATCTGCAGGTAAGCAAGTCTATCAGGCATGACCCCAGTTTTGATGGCACTGCAAATCATGTAACCATAGTACTGGTCAGTACTCAGGTCGTCAATGACAGTATGTGCAAGCTCAACGAGTGGAGGGCCAACTGTGATTTTTTCAAAGCTCGGATTTATTTCTAACTCAGTGGCAGATTCCAGCATCTTGCCAAGATGACCAGACCATCTGTTGTTTGAAAGAGTCTTGCCATCCAGCTCCTGGATCAGATGTCTGAGTGGCAACTCGTTGGTGTGGAGGTCACAAACAATCCAGACCAGCTTCCTCCTAATCTTCCGCTCTATCCACTGTATGACCCCCCTTGCCACCCTGTGTTCGTGTTGGTGCTGTCCCCTCCAATGGCCTGCAGGGTCTGGTCTACGTTCCTCTCTCTGAGCCAGTTCACAATGTTATCTGCCACTATCTCAGCTGGTTTCCTGATGTCATCTTTCTCTGGAGTGAAATGCCACAAATACTTCCCTCCTGGTTCACTGCAGCAGGAGTAATGTTCCTCCTTCACCATGGCAGGGAACAACTTGTCAGAATCTCCAACTTTCATGAACACTTTAGTGTCATCCCTTCTCCCATCAAAGAACAAACAATTGATTCCATTTTCTCTTATCCCCTTATCAAACTCCTCTTCTAGGTTACTGACAAGTTTCTCCTGAGTTCTCCTTACTTTGTTATGATCTATCACCAGGTGAACATCATCAGGTGTTATCAAACCACCGTCAACCCAGGCAGCTGTTGCTATCTCTGTAGTTTCTCTGAGACCAGTGTGGTGTCGCATGCTGGCCAGAGCTATGCTCGGGATATCTTTCCTATTTCGAATTTTATGCCTGGAAGGTTTGGGATCATTATTTTCTGGGTTAGGGATAAAGTCACCATTCTCCTGGTCAGCACTGGGATCAGCCATGGGGAAGTCATTAAACTCTGAATCAGCTTGACTCCAATCATCGGCCTTTTTTACCTCACCCTGGGCCTTCTCAAGTCTCTTTTCCTCGGCAACTCTTCTCCTCTTCTGTCTCTCTGTGGCAGCCTCCTGTCTCTTGGACTCCGGAATATCTTGGCTAGAAATCATGAGAGCCCCTATAGTGCGAGTCTTCTCTCTCTGTGCTTTGACAAATGCCAGTTCGATCACAGGAATCTTCAGTTCACGCTTGCAAATACAGGAGATGTGGGCCTCGGATTTACAGTCACGATCGCATCCAAACTCAGGACAGAGAACAATTGGGCACTTCCAAGTAATTATGTCAACTAACTGGTCCAGTTGCTTGGCAAAGCTGTCCTTAACTGCAAGTTTTCCTCTCCCAAGAGAGATATCTCTTGCCTTTTCCCAACTGGCTTGCAGTCTCTCACTAATCTTCTTCTGACTTGTTATGACTGGAGGCTTGAACTGAGCGTTAGCCAGAGTGTACTGTGCCAAGACAGCTTTGGTCATATCACTGGCAATGTCTTTGTTTGTGTAAGTTCTTTGGTTCTTTTCACTGATTTGCCTGATTAAAACACCGTATCTCAAAGCATCTCTCAATGTAGGCAACTCCGACTTCAGGAGCTCTCTCCCAGACCCAAGATAGTGACTGAGATGGCTGGATTTTTGGTTCCTCGTCCTGACACAAGCAGCCATCGCAAATATTATCAACTTATAAATGCATCAGAATCTGAAGCAGAAAAAAAATATTGTTAGTTGGGTTGTTAAAGAATGAAGTCAGAAAGAAATGTTCACTATTTAATTGTAATGCACTAATGCAGCTGTACGTTAGATTTTCGATAAATTTCTCGCTAAAATTTACCTAGCAAAAGGTTGCAAAATATTGAAACTGAAATTATTTTCTGTTTATATACACTAAAATCTACCAAAAAAGTGATGGGCCATTAGTTTTAGCTGATCTTCCCTCCTATGACACACCCTAATACGACAACAATGACAACAGCAGCGAAGTATACCAACTCTTTCTGTCCCTTGCTAGATGAATTGGACGTAAGTATAGTCAGGGACAAGGCTGACAAGGAAGGTAAGAAAATCTTGATTGTTGGCGACTCACACGAAGGGTACATGGACAGAGCTTTTTGTGGTAGAGATAAAAATAGGATGAGGGTGTGTTTGCCAGGAGCTGGAGTGGGGAATATAGTTGACAGGATGGACAATATCTTGTCTGGTAATGGGAACAAGCCCATTATCTGCCTTAGTACAGGAGGCAATGATATTGGCCGATGTAGGAGTGAGGAGCTTCTTGATAAGTTCGAGACAGCTATAGAATGTGTTAGGTCTAAGGGAGGGATCCCTATCATATATGGTATCCTGCCTAGAAGGAGAGTTGGCAATGGATGGTTGTCAAGGGCAGTTGGTGTCAACGCCCATCTTGATAGATATTACAAGTCAATATCAGTCCCATTCATTGATAACTGGAACAACTTCTACAGCGGAAGGGACCTTTATGCTACGGATGGGGTGCATCTGTCTAGGGATGGAGTAGTAACCCTGGCTGAGACTCTCGAAAGGGCAGTCCAAAAGATGTCGAAGTCTTTAAACTGCTAGGGGAACATGTGAGCACGGGGGTGGAGGAGACTGCAGTGGGAGCGGGTAAAGAAAGTGAAAGGTTACAGGGAAATAGTGATAGGAATGATGACAAAACTAAATTAGACAGCGAGTTAAAACCTAAACGCGTCAAAGGGAGGACTCAGAACACGACTAACCTAAATGTCTACTATGCGAACAGTAGAAGTATGAGAAACAAAATGGACGATATTAGGGCCTTAGTATGTACCGAAAAAATCGATATAATAGCATTCACTGAAACATGGATCAACCTAGCCTCATGTGAGTTACCTGTCGAATACCAAATTGCAGGTTACAAATTTTTCCATACCGATAGGCAGATTAGGAAAGGAGGCGAAGTAGCAATCTATGTCAGGGATAATCTGACGTGCGAAATAAATAAGGAAATAAAAACAGAAACAATTTGGATAGAGTAAATCGACGGTTGGGATTAATTAATCACCCAATCTTGATAGAGTTAATGAGCGACTTATCTGGGATGAAATGCGCAGGGCTTCCATCACAACAAAGTCTGTACAGTAGGCGACTTTAACCTTGGCCAAATAGATTGGATTGATCTTATGGGTAACTCAGAATGAGAAGATTTTCTTGAAACGACCCAGGACTGTTTCCTAAGTCAACATATAACCGAACCCACCCGGGGTAATAATTTACTTGATTTAGTTCTGTCGAACAGAGAAAACCTCATTAGTAATGTCGAGGTAGGGAATGAACTTGCAAACAGGGATCACAGAGAAATTAGATTCCAGTTAGATTTTCAGGGCAGCTGTAAGGAAAATTCCACAAAAGTCCCAGATTTCAGAAGGGCAAACTTTGATAGTTTGAAGAGGCAGTTGAGAGAAGGGGCATCATGCTTGGGGGTGAACTACATGGACCTGACATTTGAAAGAGACCTCATAACGAGATCTCAGGTTGCCGAGTTCCACGACAATTTAAATAATGAGTTACTTAATGCACAAAGGTAGAACATGCTATACAAAAAACTCAGATTAAACAACAATGACCCTAAATGGATAAATAATTATTTAAAGATCATTATTGTTCAAAGGAAGGCTATAGGTAGGAGGATAAACCGTGGCGAAATTTACCTCCGGGATTATTATAAGGTATTGGCCAGTAGGGTTAAGACTGAGATAAGGAAAGCAAAGAGGAATAATGAGGTAAGGATAGCAAGGGAGGCGAAGTCAAACCCCAAGGGATTCTATCAAATGTATCAAACTAAAACACTAGAAAAGATTGGGCCAATACAGTCAGATACTGGCGAGCTAACTGATAACGACGGAGAAATGAGCAATAATCTGAATAAATATTTTTCAACAGTTTTCACAACCGAAATTTAAACACGATACCCGAGGCACCGACTCTATTCAGATATATTGAAGAAAATAAATTAAGTGAGATATTAGTGACTAGTTACGAAGTTAGTAAGCAAATAGACAAACTAAAGCCTAAATAAGTCACCTGGTCCCGATGAGATATTTGCCAGAGTATTAAAGGAATGTAAGGAAGAGCTTAGTATGCCCTTAGCAAAGTTGTTTAATCCTGGAGGATTGTGAATGTAATACGGATTTTCAAGAAGGGGGATAGATGACTATCCTCTAACCTTCTCCAATAGTCTAACATCAATTGTAGGCAAATTACTGGAAGCAATCTGCTACGAACCACGCCATCAATTGTCATGATCTACCTACCCAGCACTACGAAGCACGCCATCTATTGTCATGATCTACCTACCCAGCACCACGAGCAACGCCATCTAGGGACGAAACCCGAGTATGACTAGTCTTAGTTACTACTCCGGGGTTTCCCTTCTCCATATCCTGGTTGTTGCGTCACCTCCTCCAAGTCTTCCTCATCAGCTCCAGTTCAAGGAGAGTTCAGTTCACTCTGGGAAGTGACCACACTAGGATCACCTATCCTGGAAACCTATGGCACAGTGACTACCTACCATCTCCTTCAATACTCAGCCTTACTCGTCAGCCATCTCAGCTCCGCACTTAAGTATTTGTTATCCTATATTGCCTCCCCGCGTCCACTTGCTTCAAAATTGTTGTACGTTGTATAAATATGTATATACTGTTAATGTCTAGGTTAAGTATGGTTAAGGGTAAATTATAGAAAGCTGAATATTTTGTTAAGGACTTTATGGTACTTTATTATACACAACAAAAACTCGCATCCTTCGTCTACCCTTTTATAGTCCGATTGTCTTTGTTTTTTTATTGTTGTTGCCAGTTGGGATCTGGGTAGATTTTTAACTATATTCTAAATCCCCAACTCATAACACAACCATTTCAAACTCTATTCGAAACCACCTGGAGAAGCACAAATTAATCAATGATTCCCAGCATGGCTTCACAAGCGGGCGTTTATGTCAAACTAATCTATTAATATTTTTTTCATCAAATTTTCGAATCGGTGGTCGAGGGGCACAATTATGATGTGGTATATCTCGACTTTAGCAAAGCCTTCAACAGAGTCCCCCACGAAAGACAAATATGAAAGGTTGCACATGGCCTTAAAGGTAATATTCTAAAATGGATTAGGGCATGGTTACAGGACAGGAAAAAGCGAGTGAGCATTAATGGCACTAAATCCCATTGGAGCAACATCACTAGTGGAGTTCCCCAAGGCTCAGTACTTGGACCATTATTATTTATTATATACATAAATGTCATAGATATCGGCATAGACAGCAACATAAGTAAAATTGCTGATGACACTAAAATAAGAAGTGTAATTAAATCTGACGAGGACTCCGCAAAACTACAGGAAGATCTAAAAAAAAATTTTGAATGGTCTGAAAAATGGCAGATGAAATTCAATGTGGACAAATGTAAAGTACTCAGTATAGGAGATGTCAACGGAGAAACCAGGTACCAGATGAACAACGATGCCACTGTGAAATCCGACTGAGAGAGAGATTTAGGAGTAATGATCAATAGGAATCTTAAGCCAAGTAAACAATGTGTTTTTGCTCGTAACAAGGCTAATAAAGTACTTGGGTTCATACAAAGGAGTGTTAGTTACAAGACTAGCGAGGTCATCTTAAGATTATATCTTGAGCTTGTGAGACCTCACCTGGATTACGCAGTTCAGTTCTGGTCACCATATTACAGAATGCATATAGACTCCTTGGAAAGAATCCAGAGGAGAATGACAAGACTAATCCCGGGCATTAGGAACCTTGAGTACAGAGACAGGTTAAAGCATCTTATTTGCACTCCCTCGAGAGACGTAGAGCGAGTGGCGACATGATAGAGGTGTATAAATGGAAGTCAGGGCTAAACAAAGGGGACATTACAAAGATACTCAAACTATCCAAAAAGAATATACTTGAAATATTGTTCCCATTAAAACACTTTGATTTTCCCTTCCCCGTCCAATCTAAACAATGTATGCAATCGAACTGGACTTGTGAACACGATTGAAAATGCTTACATGTAATGTGGCCAGGTGGGGTGTTCTGTCGGTGAGCGTGTGGTGACATGTCTGCTTTCCATGAGTGAAAAGCCAAGAGTGTCTAGTGCCTTTGAGCTCGCCTGCCGCCCACAGTACTACTTACTTTTCAAATCTTAAAATATTCCCGATTGTTCTTTATTTACGTTTAGGGAAAGACTATAACTATTTTAATATTTATTTACATTTTTAATTCCGGACACGAAAGTCCTCCACGGCTTTCTGGTAATTGTTATTAATTCGAGAACGCATGACGCCATTCTCTTTCGTATTTTAATTATTTCCTAAGGTCACACGTAACATTTTGAAATAAAAATCTATCCAAGATAACTTTTGTTAATATTATAGCAGGCTTTTAAATTCGTCAACAGTGTTTGAATTAATTTGATAACGCACAATAAATTTTCTTAAGCCTTTGTGGCGCCAGCTAGTTAGTTCCTGATTTCTCCGCTTGGCTCCTTTGGGACAGTGCACGAAGGTTTTATTTAGAGGCCTCCATGTGATCTTAGTGCTTTCCCTGTTCGTCAGATCAGTAATTTCGTTCAAATTTTTTAGAATATTATATATACATATATACATATATATATATATATATATATATATATATATATATATATATATATATATATATATATATATATATATATATATATATATATATATATATATATATATATATATATATATATTTCATTAGCCCAAGGACTTCTACATATAATCAACACCTCACCCGCCAGGATTCAAACCCACGATCTTATAGTTGTGACCGGGGAACGCTACCTCTGGGCCACCAGGACACAAAAAGCAGTCCTAGACTCTGATATATTTCACACACAGCCTGTTCAACGAGCTTATGGCGCCGTGAATCCTGGCGGGTTGAGGTGTTGATTGATTTTATATATATATATATATATATATATATATATATATATACTTCAGTTTTAGTCCATTTAACACGCGGACTTTGAACATACAATCAACGACCAGCAAGGAATCGAACCCTCGACCTACTGGGTGTGACTAGGGAACGCTTACCGGCTAGGCCACAAGGACACTAAAAGCAGTTCTAGACTCTGTTATATTTCACACAAAGCCTGTTCATCGAGCTGATGGCGCCGTGAACCTCATTGGGAAACTGCCCGTGCCTCGTATGTGGTGTCAGTAGCATTTTACCGAATCCAGCTGGTATGAAACGCGAGGTACATATATATACTTCATTTTTAGTCCATTTAACACGCGGACTTTGAACATACAATCAACGACCTCACCAGCAAGGAATCGAACCCTCGACCTACTGGGTGTGACTAGGGAACGCTTACCGGCTAGGCCACAAGGACACTAAAAGCAGTTCTAGACTCTGTTATATTTCACACAAAGCCTGTTCATCGAGCTGATGGCGCCGTGAACCTCATTGGGAAACTGCCCGTGCCTCGTATGTGGTGTCAGTAGCATTTTACCGAATCCAGCTGGTATGAAACGCGAGGTACATATATATACTTCATTTTTAGTCCATTTAACACGCGGACTTTGAACATACAATCAACGACCTCACCAGCACTCGGGCTCCTCGGGCTTAGCCCGAGTCCTAGATTTGGTCAAATGAACGAGTATCTGCTTTCTATGTAATCTGCCAACACTGGCTGATTACAGGGAGCCTGGTCGCAGTTCATATATCACCGTTCAGTGTCTGGCGGTCGTCCTATAGCTCACCAGTGTCAAAAAATATCGTTCGTGGCAGATAGTCTCTTGACATCGTTCACTCATGCCTGACTCAGGCTTATAAGTTAAAGCCCCAGCTGTTGTCCCTAATCGTGAAAATTAGAAGTAATTCAAATCCAAGCTTTTTTTTAACAATAGCTTTCTATAGAGCTTAGGATTTAAATTCCAATCTATGAAATGTTTCCGTTCTACAATATTCTTACAGGAACGAAAAAATGTCCAGTAACTAGGGCTAACTGGAAATAGCCTGGTAGGAGTAAAAGATTAACTGGCACCTCTTCGCACGCTTCTCTTACCGGCCACGGCATCTGTAGCGACGTGTCCTCCTAATATTACTTATCAAGTAATTATTAGATGTTTTAATTGCCTGTATGTAGCCTGGCGAATTGGCTAGGATTTAGCATACCTAGGTAACATTGGCTGACGTCGCATTCCTGACCATATCACAAAAACTGGTTTTTAGAAAAAACCGGCTTTCTTTGTCTTATTGTAAAGTTATCAGTGTCTATATAAATTTGTGGTGTGTATTACGTCTCTTAGCCTCATTTATACATGTATCTTATGCGAAGTCTGTGATGAGCCCGAGTGATGCATATGACCTGGAGTCGCCCCTGATATATATATATATATATATATATATATATAATATATATATATATATATATAATATATATATATATATATATATAATATATATATATCTATATATATATATGCTGATAACGACAAGGAAAAAGAAAACACAAAGTTCCCAAGCGCTTTCCTGTAATTCACATCTTCAGGGGTGAGTAGGAACATTATAGAATCTAGTCTCATTAAACATACCGAAGCAGTCAACATGAATTTGAGTAATGGCATGTACAAACGGGACAATTTTGTAATTAAGAAGATTTGTTACCAGGTGAGAAGGTTGGGTCACCTTACCCTCTGACCTGACTACCGACCGGTGCGGTTCTTTTTAAAGATTAGTAGGGTCATTACCTATTACCTGACCATTGTTGGACCTGATCTCACAATCCTCTGTATATATACACCTTGTTTTGTACTTCTCCTTAGTCTGTACTCACCCCTGAAGATGTGAATTACACGAAAGTGCTTTGGAACTTCGTGTTTTCTTTTTCCTTGTGGTTATCAGCATATACCTGGATCACACGCATCTACAGTGATTTACTTGCATATATATATAATATATATATATATATATATATATATATATATATATATATATATATATATATATCAACTAGGCCACGGTTGGACGCCACCCTCCGGGAGGCTCCACATTTTCTCACTGTTCAGTCCCCAAAACTTCTTCTTCCATCAATAGTTCATCAACGGTGTATGCAAGTTCCACCATGTTTTTCACTACAAAGGTACAGCAAAGTATATTTCTTTTATCATTAAACTTTTTTTATTTTTTTGTGTAATCATCACTACATATAACACGACCCATCATCACTACATATAACATCATCCTTCATCACTACATATAACACCATCCATCATCACTATATATAACACCATCCATCATCACTACATATAGCACCATCCATCATCACTACATATAGCACCACCATCACTAATACCACCATCATCACTACCACCACTAATTCCACCACTACTACCACCACCATCATTACCACTACTATCAACCAGTCTCTACCACCACCACTATCACCACAAACATGCCGCTATCACCATCACCACCACTACCACTGTCACTACCACCGCCACCACCACCACTACATATAACACCATCCATCATCACTATATATAATACCATCCATCATCACTACATATAACACCACCCATCATCGCTATATAAAACACCACCCATCATCACAACATATAACACCACCCATCATCACTACATAAAACAACATGCATCATCACTACAGATGGGTAAAGTAGTTTCCGAGATTCTCGTGTGGACACACAGACAAACAGACAGACTTCTTTGTTTTATATAGATATAGATCATTACTACATATAGCACCACCCATAATCACTACATATAACACCACCCATCATCACTACATATAACAACATCCATCATCACTACTAATAACATCATCCATCATCACTACATATCATCCATCATCATCACTACATATAACAGCATCCATCATCACTACAGATCAGTAAAGTAATTTCCGAGATTCTCGTGAGGAAACGCAAACAAATTAACAAATTAACAAACAGACAGACAGACTTCTTTGTTTTATATATATATATATATATAACACCATCCATCATCATTACATATAACACCATCCATCATCACTCCACATCAGTAAAGTAGTTTTCGAGATTCTCGTGCAGACACGCACACGCACATATACACACACAAATACACAGACATGCTTCTTTGTTTTATATATATGTAACCTGTTAAAGATGAATTTATTCTCACTTGACTTGGGATTTATTATCATTAGATGGTAATGCAGTGGAAGCGTCCCTTGGAGAAAAAACCCGAACCAGCACAAACGCACTTAAAAAAAAAAAAAAAAAAAAAATTCTCTGTGACCGGTGGAAAGATAGCTCCTGTGATTGGGGTGAATCTACGCACCACCATATGCGCACCTCTTAGCCTGCTTAAAACACTACTCTGGAGAATAAAAGTTATACATGATATTGAAATTATTAGAAACTTAGAAAATGCCTCATTAAACAACAATAAATTCAAAGTATTAAAACATGTTGCGTGCGCACATGAACAGGCCTTAAGGGCTTTCAACAAAATAATATCAATCACTGAGAAAATGGGATAAAAAGTAAGAAATTATCAACTCCACCATGAATAGGCCTTAAGGGCACTCAACAAAATAATGTTACACCAACAGATGCACACCTCTTAACCTGGCTTAAGACTAGGGAACAAAAGTTATACATGATATTGACATTATAAAGAAATATTAAATGCCTTAAAGGAAAACTAAATCACAGTATCACTTACAATAGAGAGGATGAACCTCATCTGAAAACAGTTCCCTCGTTATCTGACATGAATTAGTGGCACATAAACATTGGAAAACAAAACTATCAAAAATATTTAAGAAATATTAACTACACACAGCAAGACAATATCAGTCAATGAAAAAAATATTATCTAATATGAAGAAGTTATTGACTCCACCAATACCCGTGAAAACATGCTCCTTAACCTCACACATAGGTTCCGCATGCACCCGTATTTTCTTAAGACACAAATAAGCATGCACCCGTATTTTCTTTAGGCACAAACAAGCACTTTACAACCTTGGAGAATATTCCTTTAATTACCCACTAGACTCCTGGTCTCAGTGTGTGACCATTCATTCACTCAACTAGCCTCATTTTACACTCAGTACATCCATGAAACGGAAGGGAGTGAGCAAATCAGACCTTGTACAGTTGAAGGGAGCTCCAGCTTCCCGCCAGTAAAAGTTTTTCACTAAACTGCCTTTAGATTTGTAGTATTGTGAGCTGAGGTGGAGGAGATCTGGTGACCCCAAACGATCGTCAAACGGGGACAGACGATGGTACCACGTCGTTAGTTGTACACCCAGACACCTGGTTTTACTCCAATCCTCACTGCTCACTCAACCGCGTGGGCTCAACTCAGATGAGAGGACGCGTTCAGAGCGTGTGGACACGTTCATACCGCGTGGGCTCTACAGAATCTCTGCAATATACCCTCTGTTAGCTATTGTCTCACATCACCGTCACTCACTCATTCTTTGTTCCTACCGCCCTATCTAAGCTCTGAGAGATTGAATAAAACTCACTTGTTAATACTGATGTTAAATGAACGAAGGAAACCAGTTCACGTGGTCGTCTCTCCTGGCCAATGCAAAGTTCCTGTCTGTTTGACCACTGCCTCACGACTGCCCCCGGGCGAGTTCCTTCAAGGCGTCCAACTAACAGCTTAATTAGGACTTACGCCACATTTCCAGACTGGGAAACGATCTATAATCATTTTTAATTTAATAACTGTCATTTAATTTCATAATTCACGTCCAAATTAAGTCACCAGAGTATACTTAATATTATATGGGCGCAATTCCCAGAGCTCTCACTACGTGTGCGGGAACGCCACCATCACTCAGACGATATTGAAAGACATAGTATCGCCATTATTGGTAATTGCGTCTCTAAGTATTACACTGAAATTTCTGAATATATATATATATATATATATATATATATATATATATATATATATATATATATATATATATATATATATATATATACTGTATATGTAATATTTAGAAATTTCAGAGTAATTTCAAACGCTGCGCCATTAGCGATACTGAGTTTTCAAGGTCGTCTGAGGGAAGAGAGCGCTCCCTGCACATAGCCAGAGGTTGTGGAACTAGGCCTATATGATATTAAATGTAATTTGCCGAATTAATAATGATGCGATTCATGAAGTTAAGGGACTATTATTGAATTTGGAATTATTATAGATCGTTTATCAGTCTGAATAATGTTACGGGAGTCCCAAGGAGTTATTAGTTAGGCGGAAAATATGTCACGCAGGCCAAAGCTGACGCCTTGAGAGGAAACGAGGTTGGCTAGCTCTCAGTAATGCGAAAGCATTCGGATCAACAAGACGTCCCTGCGCGTCTGTCACAGAAATAATCATGTGGCCTAGTCACCTGTGCTGAGCTCTTGCAGTATAACAAGTAAGTCTCATTCGATCTCAGATAGGGGTTAGATAGGGCAGTGATAAAGTTATTAAGAGCTAACAGTGAGTCAATTTCAGGGTTTCCGTCAGAACCCACTTGACTGCGAGAAATTGACTGCGAGAAATTGACTGCAAGAGTGATGACTGCGAGAGATTGACTGCCGTTTGAGACTGCTGTTGAGGATTGATGATTGGCGATTGTCGCCGTTGGAACGATCGGTGCAGGCTTGTCACTGGTTAGCCGGGAGCAAAGGATCTCTTGAGTGAACAAGTGCTCCCGACAACTAAAACGATACCGGGCCAGCATCAGCATTGGGTGATCAGTTCTTACCATGTGGGTGCACAACACCACACCACTTGTCCTCGGTCAGATAGAAGTATTACCTACTGGCCATAGTCACCTGTTGGCGTTCTCTCTTCCTGCCCATGGACGCACTGAGAGTACACTGAGGCTATCTGCGTAGATTAATGGTCACACACTGAGACCAGGAGTCTAGGGGATACCTAGAGAAACATTTTATCTCCCTTATTACGGGTGTATGTTGGGTGGAGCATGGTTCACGAGTATTGGTGGACCCAGTAACATCTCAATAATAGTGACAATATTTTTGTGTGTAGTTAGTACCATTTTTTCAGTTACTGATATTATCTTGACGTGTGTAGTAATAGTTCTTAATTGATTTTGATAGTATTGTTTTTGAATGTTTGTGTCACTAAGTGGAACCAGAGTGATACTGTGATTTAATTCCTTTAATGCATTTAATTTTTCTTTATAATTCCGATCTCAGGTATAACCTTTGTTCCCCAGAGTAGTGTTTAAGTTAGGTTAGAAATTGTGCATCTGTTGGGGTGATATAATTTTGTTGAAAGCCCTTAAGGCCTGTTTCATGTGTGCAAGCAACATTTCTTAATACTTTAAATTTATTGTTGCCTGAGTTTCTAATAATTTCAATATCATGTATAACTTTCATTCCCCAGAGTAGTGTTTTAAGTTCAAGTTAAGAGGTGCGCATATTGGTGTACCATTATTTGATTGTGTTTGTAGTGTTGGAGGGAATATAAGTGTCTAAATTTTACAGTGTGTCTCATTCATCCCAGTCACAGACACTATCCTTCCACGGGTCAAGGACAAGTCATTTTGTTTAGTAGATTTAAGTGTTCTTGTGCTGGTTCGGGATTTTTCTCAAAGGGGCGCTTCCACTGCAATTACCATCTAACAATCTTTAATAAACCCCAAGTCAAGTAAGAAATTAAAGTCCAGTAAATTCCGACCGGTTACATATATATATATATAAATATATATATATATACAGGTGGTCCAAAAACTTAAAGTTGGAATTTTAATTTAGACACATGTCGCTCTAATATATTTATCCCAAACATGTCTTCAGGCAAAATTTCAGTTCCTTATCTCAATATTCAGGGGTCCCGCAAAACTTCAATTTCCGGGTCATTACAAAAAATTACAAAATTAACTTCGTGATGTAGATTATCACGGTGTATCATTTTCTTCTCTATTTTCAATGTCTTTCTGTTCCAATTTTTTCGCTCCCCAGGCCCCGTTGTGGGTCGTTTGACATGTGCCCGGGTGGGTTAATTCCCGTAAAAAAAAAGAAAAGAAAAAATAAGCGCAAGGAAATGGAAGGGATCAGGTGTATATTTTTCTAAGCTGATGATAGAAGTTTCTTGCGATGAAAGATGCGTTGAAGAATAAATAGTGGTGTCTAGCGATTTAAGATGTGGTGAGGGATCAATCCAAATGAATTGTTGTCTTTTATGCAGTTAATATAGTTTTTAGTGCTGTAAGGGTGGTACTTTTGATTAATACAAGTGTCATAGGAAATGGCCGCCATGGATCGTTGTGTTGTGGGAGAAGAGGGACGGTGTGTGAGGAAAGACGACCCATGGCTACTCTGTTAAGTCAGATGGAGCAGTTGAGGAGAGAGATAGACGTTTTATAGAGGGAGAACAGAGTCAGATAGAACTCCTTCAGGTAGGTGTCCTGCTTAGCAGGACACCTGCGAAGGAGGGTAAGGAGGAGCAGGCGTGGAGAGTGGTTGTCTCCAAGGGGACTAGGGTCAGATTCAGGAAAGCTTACCAACGTTTAGGGTGCAGTAACCCCTACCGAGAGTTGGAGGAAGCTGGCGAAGAAGAGAAGAGGAAGGATGGTGTGGTGCCAGGAGAGAAAAGGGCAGTTGTTCAAACCCTGCCCAGTGGTAAGGTCGTAGTAGTTGGGGACAACCAGGGGAGGTTCTTAGATAGCACTTTTTGTGTAAGAGATAGGAAACGTAGGATTAGGGTGTGTTTTCCTTGGGCTGGGATAGGGCATGTAGCTGAGAGGATAGATAGGGTTTTGTCAGGGGAAGGTACCTAGCCAGTAGTGTGTCTTAGTGTATGAGGTAATGACATAGGAAAGGTTAGGAGTGAGGAACTTTTCAAGAGGTATAGGGAGGCGCTTAGGAAGGTTATAGATAGGGGATGGATCCTGATAGTATGTGGTGTCTTGCCTAGAGCAGGAGTTGGGGGTGAATGGCTGTCCAGGGTAATTGCTATAAATTGCAGACTGGAAAAACATTGTGCAAGCAATGGTTGGGAGTTCATTGATAACTGGCAACCATTCTATGGTAACGACTACTCGTACAGTCGTGACGGAGTACACTTGTCTAGCACGGGGGTAAGGACGTCATCTGCATCCCTGGAGCGTGAAATTGTCACTCCAGAAGGGGGGGGGGGGGTTCACCAGTAGAGATAGGTCAGGGTAAGTGGGAGTAAAACAGGATCAGGGAAGGATTTTTTAAATGTATGCTATACAAACAGTAGGAGCGTTAGAAATAAAATAGACATGCTGAGAGCGGTTGTATGTACCGAGAATGTAGACGTCATAGCAATCACCGAAACTTGGATAATCTGGCGAGCAAGAACTTTTTATCAAAGTACCACATAGAAGGGTACAACCTTTTTCACAAGGACAGGGAAGATAAGGAGGGGGGAGGGGTCTCACTCTCCGTCAGGGATACATTAAAATGTTGTATTAATAATTAAAAAAAGGATGAATAGGAACCAAGTCTGTATGAGTAGAAATTGCGAAAAGAAAAGAAAAACTAATTATGGGAGTGATTTACAGGCCCCCAAGTCTTGGGAAAGAAGCAGCTCAGCCCATATATCAGGAAATGAGTAGGGCAGCAAAATACAACAACCTGTGCATTATGAAGGATTTCAACTTCAGAAATATTTACTGGGACAACATTTTAGGTGACTATGAATCTGAAGACTTCCTACACACAGTACAGGACAATTTCTTAAAACAACTAATTACAGAACATACTAGAGGTGACAATATATTAGACCTAATATTAACAAATAAAAAAAATATTATCAGAGATACCACAGTAGGGGAAGAACTAGGGAACACTGATCACAGAGAAATCAGGTTCACCTTAAATTGGGAAACGAAAAACAATGACAATATGGTCAGAGTCCCAGACTTTTGATCGGCGGATTATGTTAAGAAGGTACCTAGGTGAGATCACCTGGGAGTCAGGTCAGACCCAGGTAAGAACGGGTGAGGTCACCGGCGACACAACAATTGATCAAGACTATAATATATTCACTAGTATATTATGCAAAGCACAAGAACAAAATATACCATACAGAAAAATTAAGTCAAATAAGAATGAGCTAAGATGGATGATAAAAAAAAACTTAAACATGACATAGGAATACAGAAAGGAATATATAATAAATTTAAGGGAGGGGAGGAGCAGCTTAGAAATAGGTTTAATGAACTATCTAGGAATGTTAAGAAAAATGTAAGGAAAGCAACGAGAGACTATGAAATCAAAATAGCAAGAGAATCCTTGGCGAATCCCAAGGGATTTTTCCAGGTATATAGGACAAAGGTCAAGGACAAAGTTGGGCCTTTAAAGTCAGGGAAGGGAGAAGTGATAAATGGCAGTGAAGAATTAAGCAAAGCATTGAACAGCTACTTCATATCAGTTTTCACAGAAGAAATTTGTGATGAAATTCCAGAGGTGGAACTGATATTTAAGGGAAAGGAAGAAGAGAAATTAAAGAATATCACTATCAGAAAAGAGGATGTTCTTAAGAAGATAAATAAACTAAAGAAAACAAAATCCCCAGGGCCAGATGAAATTTTCCCTCGAGTCTTGAAAGAGCGGACCCCTCGTAAACTTATTTACAAAATCATTAGACACTGGAGTTGTGCCAGACTTGTGGAAACAGGCAAATGTAGTACCCATATTCAAAAAGGGAGACAGAGCATCAGCGTCAAATTACCGGCCGATCAGTTTGACGTCAGTAATGGGGAAATTTCTTGAATCAATTATGGCAGATAGCATCCGATCACATCTAGAGAAAAGCAAATTAATCTACGACTCTCAACATGGGTTTACAAAGGGAAAATCTTGTCTAACAAATCTGCTAACTTTTTTTAGGAAAGTCTTCGAGGTAGTAGATAATGACGAAAATTACGTAGTTATTTACTTAGACTTTAGCAAAGCATTTGACAGAGTACCGCATCAGAGGCTTCTGAGAAAAATTAAGGCTCATGGTATCGAGAGGAAAGTTTTAAATTGGATAAAATCATGGCTCACCGATAGAACGCAGAAGGTCAGCGTAGATGGTGTTAAATCTGAGTCGGGCCGTGTAACCAGTGGGGTTCCCCAGGGGTCAGTACTAGGCCCACTCTTGTTCATAACTCTATATAAACGATCTAGATACTGGGATCAGCAGTGACATAAGCAAGTTTGCGGATGACACCAAAATAGGGCGGCAAATTAATTCAAGGCAGGATGCAAATGCATTACAGGAGGATCTAAATAAACTGCAGGGGTGGTCTGAAAAATGGCAAATGAAATTCAACACCAGCAAGTGCAGCGTACTTAATATTGGAAGAATAATTACTTATAATGTATACAGCCTTAACAACATCAACTTAGAGAAGTCGACTTGTGAAAGAGACCTAGGGGTACTTGTAAGCCCGGACCTACGGCCTAGAAAACAGTGCGTTATTGTTCGAAGTAAGGCAAACAGAGTATTGGGTTTTATATCTAGAAGTGTAAGTAACAAGAGTGCAGAGGTCTTATTGCAACTATATCTTGCGCTAGTCAGGCCGCACCTCGATTATGCGGTTCAGTTCTGGTGCCCCTATTATAGAATGGATATAAATTCACTAGAGTCGGTGCAGCGAAGAATGACAAAAATGATTCCGGGACTTAGAAACCTTCCATATCAGGATAGGTTAAAGAAACTTAACTTGCATTCCCTAGAAAGACGAAGAGTGTGGGGAGATATGATAGAAGTATTTAAGTGGGTGAAAGGAATCAATAAAGGTGATATAGATAAAGTTCTTATAATATCCGAGCAGGATAGGACTCGGAGCAACGGATTCAAGTTGGATAATTTTAGGTTTAGGAGGGAGATAGGAAGAAACTGGTTCACAAATAGGGTGGTGGACGAGTGGAACAAGCTTAGCAACTTTGTAGTAAGTGCGGGAACTCTGGAAAGTTTCAAAAGGAGGCTAGATAGATTCATGGATGATAGAGAGTTGTAGTAACTCTCGACAGGAGCTGCCATGCTCAGGCCAACCGGCCTATTGCAGACTCCTTATTTTCTTGTGTTCTTATGTTCTTATGAATCCAAAGAGATTTTTCCAGGTATATAGGAAAAAGGTCAAAGACAAAGTGGGACCTTTAAAGTCAGAGAGGGGAAGTGATCGATGATAAAGAGAAAATTTTGGTGGGATGTAATCCTAGACAAGGTTCTTCAAACTCCAGAGCATATGCAGTAAATATATTCCATAAGTACAAGACTTGGCAGGATAACCAACAGGTACAAAAACAGGAGGCAAGCAAAAAGGACTCCTTGCCGTCGCCAGGCCTGAGCCGATCTGAGAGAATTTAGCTAACTCGGCAGGGAGAGTTGCTAGACATTACTAGGACAATAAATGAGATCTTCTAGTTACATGACAAGCGCGGTACAGACATTGTACATCGGGGCATAGTAAGTAGACATAGACATTAGACATAAGCATAGATATCAGACATGCTATAATAATATATAGTAATACAGACATGTGAATAAATGGTACAATGAATGGTAACAGAGTCTTGCCGTCAGGCGTGTTCACATATCTTGGTATTTACATATCTATATACCTCCCCCCCCCTTTACGCTCGTAGTGCAATCTCGAGCGGCTACGGTCTCTTTTTCCATGAGTCGGGGGGAGCGGCGAGGGACAATGGGAGGATCAACTGACGACCTTCGTTCCTGGTCTGGGCAAGGGGGCACAGGGGACGGGGAGGAAGGTTCGTCACTAGAGGATGGCACTGGGCGGACATGGCGTCTGTTTCACCACCACACACGACCACTGGGTAGGCGGACTTGGTACGAACAGGACTCGCCACGGCCCATGACGACCCCGACCTTGTCCCAGCGGTGTGACGTCGGGTCCTGGATTCGTACTTGCTGGCCGACAGTCAACCTGGGATGGGGGCAGGCGTGGGCGTCATAGTGGCTTGTCACTTGGGCCATCCGGGCAGCCTCACGGCGGTCACACTCGTCCGCCTTGATCTGCCATTCATCTAAGAAGGACTGCGGGTGGGCAGGCACACAAGTACGGAGGGGGCGGCTATACAACTCCTGGGCAGGAGAGCGTCCGGCAGGGGTAGGGGTGTTACGGAGTTCCAGTAGGCCCCTGTCGAACTCCTCGCAGTCCAGGTTCCCCGTCCGTGCTGTCTTGAGGATGAGGTATTAGGCGGACTTTACCTCTGCCTCGGCATGGTCATTCGCCTGCGGGTAATGAGGTGAGGTGACGATGTGGTGGACGCCCCAGCGTTCGGCGAAGCTCTTGATCACGTGGCTATTGAATGGGGGCCCACCGTCGGTTCGGACGCGGAGAGGCACTCCGACTTCCCGGAAGAAGCAACAGAACATCCGGATGACCCTGGAAAAGGTGGTGTCCCGATCACAGGGAACCACCACGGGCCATCCAGAGAGCCTGTCGGCAACCACCAGGAAAGACTTTCCGGCCACATGAAAGAAGTCGGCGGACACGGACTCAAAGGGCCGCTTCGGGAGGTCATTGCACAGGTACGGCTCTTGTTGCTGGCTGGGCTGGAGTTGCTGGCAAGGCTCACAGGCCTCCACCGTGCTCTTAATATCCGCGTCAATACCAGGCCAGAAGACGGTCTGACGGGCTCTGCACCTGGTGGCTTCAACACCGCGGTGGCTGTCATGGAGGCGGGATAAGGTGCGCCGGCGGAGGGCAGCGGGAACGACGATCCTGGGGCCGTACAACACCAGCTCTCCGTCCGCATAGAGGCTATCCCTTAGCTTCCAGAAGGGGAGGGCCGAGGCGTGAATGTCGTAGCGGTTGGTGGGGAATCCAGCGGAGACGTAGTCGAGGAGTTGGACGTATGCCGGGTCTTGGGCTGCGGCAATGCGAAGCTCCTGGAGAGTCCTATCGTCTTCGATGGAGGGCGTCGTCGTCGTCTTGTCGGCGAGGGAAGTGGCTGTGTGCGTCACTAAAGACCGAACGTGAGCCGCGGCCGTGGTACAGTCTACTTCATCTTCAGGGGTGGGGCGACTAACAGGGGCTCGGGAGAGGGCGTCTGGTATGCACAGAAGCTTACCGGCGCGCCACACAGCCGTAAAGACGTAGGGGGCGGTCTTCTCTTTGAGACGTTGGAGGCGAGGATTTTCGATGGCGTCCAATGTGTAGTGATTGAGGATGGGTATGAGCGGGCGATGGTCCGTCATGAGGGTGAAATGCCCAAGGCCGAACAGGTAAAGGCGGCACTTGGCCATAGCCCAGGCGACTGCCAGCATCTCTAGTTCGATGGTGGCGTATCTGGTCTCCGTGTCGGTCAAAAACCTGGAGCCACACTGAACTAAGCGCAGTCTACCCTGGCCGTGATCTTGAAGGAGGGCATATCCGAGGCCGTTTAGACGGGAGGCGTCGGTCTGGAGGACCACTGGTAAGGACGGGTCGAAGGGTGCCAAGACTGGTGGTGACAGCAACGCCTTCTTAACATTCCTGAACGCTAGATCGTGGTCAGGAGTCCAGAGGGAAGAGCGCTTGGGGCTCATGAGGGGGCGTAGAGGTTGGGCTGATGTGGCGATTTCAGGGAAGAAGTCGGCCAGGTGATTTACCAGGCCCATAAACGAGCGAAGGTCGATCAGGTTCGCTGGAGTAGGGAAGTCCCTGATGGCCTTGACCTTCTCCTCATCAGCTGAGATCCCCTCTGGCGAGATGTTGCAGCCGCAGTAGTTAACTTGGGAGGCGGCGACCACAAATTTATCTTTGTTCAGGGTGATACCATGGGCACGACATCTTGTGAGCATCAGATGAATTCGGTTCAAGTGGGCCGGGAGATCATCGTCGAAGAGCAGGATGTCATTTACGACCTTCACGCAGTTGGTGACACCCTGCAGAGCCATATCCCCACGGAGGCAGTACGCATCCCCCGTCGCTGCGAAGCCCATGGGTCCGCGGCAGTGTTGGAAGCGGCCATGGGGCGTGATGAATGTAGTGAGGTGGCGATCTTCTTCCACCAGGTCGACTTGCCAGTACCCATGCAGTGCATCCGCCGTGGTAAAGAACTTTGCAGACGGGGTGACGCTGCCGACTGCTTGAATGGGCGTAGGCGATGGATGGGCGGGACGAGAGACCTGCGAGTTGAGATGGGTGAGGTCCACTGTGATGCGAACACCTACAGGCTTGGGTGCCAAGACCATAGGGTGGCACCACTCGGAGGGCTCCTCACCAGCGTGTCTGATGATCCCCAGCTGCACCAGAGAATCGAGCTCCGCCTTCTCCTTGTCCCGTAGGGCAAAGGGGATAGGTCTGGGTGTGTGGGTGGCGAAAGGCGTCGCACCAGGCTTGAGGTGGATTCTCATTGGGGGGCCTGTCATCTTCTTGAGCGGCGTCTTCTGGAGGTCGGACTTGGAGACAAGGACGTCGCTGAACTGACAAAGAAAAAACTTCCGGGCGGCAGCAGGTGTGGTCATGGCTGAAACAGGTATCTCTGCACACCTGTTGAGGTGTGTCATGGCGAGGATGGGTTTTGGGAACTCGGATGAGACGATGGCCAAGTCCTGACAATGGCCACATGACAAGAGAGGGGTTTGGATGTCCTCATGGACGTGGACTGTGGCAAGGCAAGACTTGGGACCGAGCTGTAATGTTGCCTTGAAGCAACCCAAAGCTGGAGACATCGGGGACCCGTCCGCTGTGAGCACGTCTTTCATGGCTGTAGGTGACAGGTTACTCCTGGGAATGTTGAGGGCGTCCAGGTGTGTTGGTCCAATCACCGTGATGTTCGCGCCCGTGTCCGGTATCATCAGGAGGTTGGAAGAGTTGGCACCGCAGGACAGACGAACATTGACGGGCTTGGGGGACCTGTCACTCGAGGCATCATCCACGCATCGGCATCCTTTGTTGTTCTTGGGAGACGGTGGTGTGGACGTTCTGTCGGGCTGTGAAGAGACGTTTTGATCTGGAGATGGAGGCTTCTTGGTGGACCTGCAACACTTGGCGAAGTGTCCTTGCTTGTTGCAAGCGTTGCATGAGACCTTGTTGGCAGGACATCGAGTTGTGCGGGCCCAATGGCCTTGAAACCCGCAGTTTCGACATTTACTATGAGCCGCAGGGCACTTTCCAAGGCCGTGCTGGCGCTGACAGTTTCTGCAGGACTCGGGAGAAGAAACTGGTGACTGTGACGGGGGCTGTGGAGAGGACGCCGTCTGCATCTGGCGTTGATTCCTCTTGTAGGTGGGGACGGCGTGAACTTGAGACGGCGATGAGTGTATAGCTGAGGCAGCCTCTCTTGTGGCCTCATACGGCCTGCAACAGGTGACGAAGTCGGTGAGGGAAGAGGCGGCGTCGAGGGTGAGGAGTTTCTGAAGCAGGTCCTCGTCACGTACACCCATCAGCAAGATCATCTTGAGCTGGATCTCAGCACAGGTTACAGGATCGCCTGTGCATAGGTCCACCTCGGCTGCTAGGTCCTTAAGTCGTGTGTAGAAGTTTGAGAATGATTCCCCAGAAGCTTGTTTGCAGGATAGCAGTTCCCTACGACGCAAAGCTTCATTGCGGAGGCCTCGAAAATGACTCTGCAAGGCGTTTAAAACCCCTGTCACTGACATGGGGGAGTCAGGGGGAATGGCTAGTGTGTGCTCTAGGAGGCGTTGAACATCGAGGGAAATGCACGATCTTAATTGGATGAGTTGTTTATGAGGGGGCATTCGGTTGAGGTCAGACATAACAGCAAAGTCTTCGAAACAACGTCGCCATTGTCGGTATACTTGATATGTTGCATCAGATTGAAGAGGTGGGGGGCTGGAAACTGAAGACTTACTGTGCAGGGGTGTACTCGAGATGGCAGGTAATGGAGGATGCACGGAGAGGTCGACGAGAGTTGAGACTGGAGCAGGTGGTTGAGAAGGCACTGAGGCATACCCAAGAGGGATAGGTGACGTGTGAGGAGGTGTTGTCTGAAGGGTAGATGAAGAGGCTGAAGCTGGCGAATTGGCTGTGGCAGCTGGTGAATTCGTCCTCGTTGCCAGCAATTCAAATAGTTCCAGGAGTTTGCTGTTATCAGCTTGTAGTTGTTGTTGGAGTTGAAGACGGTAAGCTGATTCCTCTGGCTGTCTTGACAATTCCTCTTGACGTCGTTTTCCCTCCTCTAATTGTCGTCTTTGGGCTTCCTTCTCTTGGGAAACTTGTAGAAAGTGAATTAAATGAAGTATATCCTGGCTTCCATCCTTTGAATTTGGCGCGCCCGGCGTGTGGGGCGTGAGGGGGGGGTGGGAGGGTCTGTGAGGCTTCGTCTTCCTCATAATCCTCATTTAAATTCCCCAGCAAATCGTCGTGGTCAGACATCTCGTGTTTGGTATGGTTGCAATGGGAAAGACGAGGAGAATAAGGTGAAGTGCTACGTTTTCATCAATGTACTTGCCTAAGTGCAGGAACTGGCAGGCAAGTAAATGAGTTTTGACTGTAATATTTGTGAGGTTGAGTGGAGAAGGCTGGCAACGGTGGTACTGGACTGTATTCCTCCGCGCGCCCGGCGAGATAGCTAAGAGACCAGTGGCTTGCGGGCCGGAGCAGACGGAGGATGTATGCCTGAAGTGCTCTCTTGAAAACTGGGCTAAAAGGGTTTCTGCTACCTGTAGGGCCCCAGAAACGTAGCAAAACAGACATAAAAGGCACTGCACTTCACTTAGGGCACTTCACAAGGTCACAAAGCACTTTAAATCCAGGGGCACTGTAGAATCCATCTTCTGGGAGGGAAACAGACGAGAACCGGCTCTTGAAACTTGTAAACTGTCGTGTTGGAGCTACTCACACTGCGCCATGTGGTGGGATGTAATCCTAGACAAGGTTCTTCAAACTCCAGAGCACGAGCAGTAAATATATTCCATAAGTACAAGACTTGGCAGGATAACCAACAGGTACAAAAACAGGAGGCAAGCAAAAAGGACTCCTTGCCATAGCCAGGCCTGAGCCGATCTGAGAGAATTTAGCTAACTCGGCAGGGAGAGTTGCTAGACATTACTAGGACAATAAATGAGATCTTCTAGTTACTTGACAAGCGCGGTACAGACATTGTACATCGGGGCATAGTAAGTAGACATTGGCATTAGACATAAGCATAGATATCAGACATGCTATAATAATATATAGTAATACAGGCATGTGAATAAATGGTACAATGAATGGTAACGGAGTCTTGCCGTCAGGCGTGTTCACATATCTTGGTATTTACATATCTATACAAAAATAAGCAAAGCATTAAACAGCTACTACTTATCAGTTTTCACAGAAGAAATTCACGAGGAAATGACAGAGGTGCGACTGATATTTAAGCTAAAGGAAGAAGAGAAATTAAAGAATATCACTATCAGAAAAGAGGATGTTCTTAAGAATATAAATAAATTTAAGAAGACAAAATCCCCAGGGCCGGATGAAATTTTCCCTCGAGTTTTGAGAGAGTGTAAGGAAAAAATTAGCAGATAACTCGTAAATTTATTTACAAAATCATTAGACACGGGAGTTGTGCCAGACTTATGGAATCGGGCAAATATAGTACACATATTTAAAAAGGGAGACAGAGCATCAGCGTCAAATTACCGGCCGATTAGTTTGACTTCAGCAGTGGGGAAATTTCTTGAATCAATTATAGCAAATAGGATCCAATTGCATTTAGAGAAAAACAAATTAATCAACGACTCTCAACATGGGTTTAGAAAGGGAAAATCTTGTCTGACAAATCTGCTGACTTTTTTTAGGAAAGTCTTCGAAGTAGTAGATAATGACGAAAATTACGATGTTATTTACTTTGACTTTAGCAAAGCATTTGACAGAGTACCGCATCAGAGGCTTCTGAGAAATTTAAGGCTCATTGTATCGAGGGGAAAGTTTTAAATTGGATAAAATCATGGCTCACCGATAGAACGCAGAGGGTCAGCGTAGATGGTGTTACATCTGAGTGGGGCTGTGTAACCAGTGGGGTCCCCCCAGGAGGCAGTACTAGGCCCACTCTTGTTCATAATCTACAGGAACGATCTATATACTGGGATCAGCAATGACATAAGCAAGTTTGCGGATGACACCAAAATAGGTTTGCAAATTAATTCAGGGCAGGATGCAAATGCACTACATGAGGATCTAAATAAACTGCAGGGGTGGTCTGAAAAATGGCAAATGAAATTCAATACCAGCAAGTGCAGCGTACTTAATATTGGAAGAGCAAATGCTGTCAATGTATACAGCCTCAACAACATCAACCTAGAGAAGTCCATTTGTGAAAGAGACTTATGGGTACTTGTAAACCCGGACCTACGGCCTAGAAAACAGTGCGTTAATGTTCGAAATAAGGCAAACAGAGTATTAGGTTTTATATCTAGAAGTGTAAGTAATAAGAATGTGGAGGTCATATTGCAACTATATCTTGCGCTAGTCAGGCCGCACCTCGATTATGCTGTTCAGCTCTGGTGCCCTCATCATAGAATGGATATCAATTCCCTGGAGCCGATGCATCGAAGAATGACGAAAATTATTCCGGGACTTAGAAACCTTCCATATCAAGATAGATTAAAGAAACTAAACTTGCATTCCCTAGAAAAACGAAGAGTGCGGAGAAATATGATAGAAGTATTTAAGTGGATGAAAGGAATCAATAAAGGAGATATAGAGAAAGTTCTTATAGTATCCGAGCAGGATAGGACTAGTAGCAACGGATTTAAGTTGGATAAGTTCAGGTTTAGGAGGTAGATAGGGAGGAACTGGTTCACTAGTAGGGTGGTGGATGAGTGGAACAAGCTTAGCAACTTTGTAGCAAGTGCTGGAACGCTGGAAAGTTTTAAAGGGTGGCTAGATAAATTCATGGGTGATAGAAAGTGGTAGTAACTCTCGACAGGAGCTACCATGCACAGACCAGCCGGCCTATTGCAGACTCCTTATTTTCTTATGTTTTTATATCATTACCAGTGTATCTCTTTACCCCTAATCTCAGGAACACCAGTGCAGGTCACAGTAAATACTATATTAATTTTATTTGTGCTGATTCGGAATTCTGAGGGGCCCTTCCATTGCATTACCTTCCATTCAAATAAACCCCAATAGAAATTTCGATCGGTTACAATTGGTAGCAGAGCGCAGTTTTGTGGTAACTGGTAATTATGTGGTAGGGAAATTGAACTCAATCATTTTTTGGCTAGAAATGGTAGGGGTTGAAATCTCAGTTGTACTCATGAATGCAACAGGAATGGGCTTTTTGTGTTTGACAGTAGGGGTGTATCTGGGGAGGAAGAGAGACCTAAGGGGGGTTGCGTGTTTTTCGGGGTTTGAGAAAGGGGTCGTGAATACAAAAAGGTTGGGAACCACTGGACTGTAGACGAATCGGACATATCTAAACTCCCTACTTGCTATTATAATCAAGCCAGGTATTCTAATGTGCAAGTACAGACCTCCTCATGTTCCCGCCAATGAAGTTTGGTCAGAAACACATCAGATTGTCGTTCTTACTATAATTAGATCAACTATATTAGCCCCTGCACATGACTACAGTGGTGGTCATCTTGGAATAATTAAGACTTATCACAAAATCCTTCAACATTTCTATTGGCCAAAGTTACAACGTGATATAGGTAAATATTATAGAACTTGTCGTGAATGTCAATTTGCAGGAAAACCAGATCAGACCAGTAAGCCTGCACCATTAAAGTCAATTCCAGTAATTGAAGAACCTTTTAGCAAAATCATAAGACTGGGTAGGGCCCCTTCTTAAAACTAAAAAAGGTAACCAATTCCTTCTCGCAATGATGTGTAGCACTACAAGGTATCCTGAAGTTATTCCTTTAAAACGCATAACTACAAAGAATATCTTGAATCCACTGATCATATTTTTCACCCAATATGGAGTTCCAAAGGTAGTTCAGTCTGACCAGGGTTCAAATTTCACCTCAGGAAGCTCAGGAAAGAATGAAAGACACATATGACTTACAAACTCAAGTTACAGAATTTGCACCCGGTGATTTTGTTTTAGCTTTTTTTTACCAATCCATAAGCATGCATTAGAGTAAAAGTTTTATGGACCATACGAAGTTTTTTTAAGGTTAATGATGTAAATTATCTTATTCAGACACCAGGGTAACACAAGCGCTGTTGCTAACCTTGTATGCTTTACGGAACCCAGTGAGGAAGACTGTGGTAGGATTCTAGGACAACCCGAAGCAAAGATGATTAACTCAAGTATTTTGGCTTAATATTCACATAAAATTGCAGCACTTGTCACCGGTCCAGAAAAGAGAGATGGAGGAGCTACTTAGGGACTATCGACACTTATTAAAAGATGTCCCACAACCTTGCAGTTTGGTGGAACATGATGCCCCTGGTGGGAGATCAGGCACCCATCAAACAAACTCCCTATCGAATGAGTCCCAGCAAGAAAGTAAGTCTGAAGGTGTTTTTTTTTGTTTTTACTTCAGCACGACTTAATTGAACTCGGTGACAGTGAATAGTCTTCTCCGTGTCTGCTGGTACCAATGCCAGATGGTTCATGGAGAATGTGCACAGACTATAGGAAGATCAATAAAGTGACCAGATGAGATTGTTACCCACTGCCATGTATTGATGACCTCCTCGACAGCATAGGGAATGCTGAGTATGTGACCAAACTTGATCTACTGAAAGGCTATAATTAGTTACGACTTATTAACAGAAGAAAGAGGATGTCTTCCTTTTCAACACCAGACGGGCTCTAGAATTACAAGGTCCTTCCTTTTGGGATGAAAAATGCACCAGCTACATTCCAGACTTATCAACAGAGTGATCCATGGGTTGTCAAGCGCTCAGGCATGTTGAATTGAACTGTAGTTTGAGCTTTTCCCCATCTAAGTTATTATATGTCTTATTTGTGTCACTTATGTTACTTGTATATTATTTGTAATTCGTAACCCACTCCCCAAATATGTAACTGTATATTTTCAGCCTTCTGGCTGCCAAGCTCTTTCAATAAACCGTTAATTATTATTATTATTATTATTATTATTTAGATGACCTGGTGGTTCACAGCGCAACCTGGGAGGAGCACACCTTCAAAATTTGAGAATTATTTACCTTCCTGACTCTCGCTGGATTGACTGTTAATCTGGGGAAGAGTGAGTTCTGCAAATCACGTGTTATATACTTGGGGCATGAGATTGGACAAGGGCGTGACTTGATATTACAGACGTTTCTGTTCCAATTTTGCTTAGATTGCAGTCCCTAACACTCATCTGGTGAGCCTAAAGTTGTTATTTCTATGGATCACTGAATGCCAAGCTGCTTATGAAAATATCTGTGCTCTTCTACCTCGTGCTCCAGTATTACAGTCTCCAAATTTTGATGAACCCCTCTGTATTCATGTTGACGCTAGTAATGTAGGTTCAGGTGGAGTTTTGTTACAATTAGTATCAGATAATATTTTGCATCCTGTGTGTTATCATTCTCTAAAATTTAAGAAACACCAATAAATTACTCTACTCTAGAAAAAGAAAGCTTTTTCACTTCTATCAGCAATTGAAATGCTTAATATATACTTAAGTGATTTTTTTTAGATACAATTAAAAAAAAGAATAGTAAATAAAGACTTGTAAGATGGTCCCTTCCCTTACAACCATACAATCTTGTTATTAAACATATTAAAGGAAAAGATAATGTAATGGCAGACACACTGTCCAATATTTTTATTTAATTTTCAAGATTCATCTAAGTATAAATCTTGTCTTAAAGGGGGGAGGTGTCATGAATCCTCAGTCGAGATGACTCTGGATTTCAGAGAGTTCCAGTGAATCAGATATTGGCAATTTCATTGGAGCTCATATATATCCAGGTGTAGTGTATATATTATATTATAATTAAATTATTTGGACCATTTTTTTGGAATATGACATGTAAAATATGTTATTATTTAGTTGATTTATTCTAATTAGCTAGTTTCTGCATAACAGCCATAAGACTAGTTACTGTGGTTCTGGTGATGAACACCAGAGGACCTTAAATTCCTGTCAGTTTTACTCCTGACACCGACTGCTGTGCTTTGGAGCTGCTTCCCTAATTATCTTGGTGTTGTCTGGGTATTTATTTTCTTTACTTATGTGACTTGTATTCAACTCAACAGATAAGTTATTCTTGTTTTGATTGTAGTTATAATATTTAGGCTGTTCAATGAGAATTTAAATTAATTTACCATTCTGTTTTGCCTAGTAATGTTCGTGCATGAATTTTCTTTGTTAATATATTGGTTTGTTTTAAGTGCATTTTTCACTCTGGGTTTTCTTCTTCACATTTAAATGACAATTGACCTATTGAAGCGTAGTTTGTTGTCCCTTTCTTTAATTAGGCTTTGGTATCAGGTTTTTGTGATCTTGACTCCTAATATGGTGCCTTCATTGACGTATGGGATATTTCTCCAGTCACGATGATTGGTTCGACCTTTTGTTTGGCAGTTGGTATAATTTTTAAATTTGTTAATATTTGTTTTAATCTTCCATTCTCTTTCATAATCATTTATGTACTTTATTGCTTGCGTTGTATGGTGTGCCATCACTGCCTCTGACTTTCCAGGACATGATAATTATGATTTGTGTGATGTCGTATGCGAAAATAATATGTTTGCTATATTGTGCTGGTTCTGGTAAGTTGCTTGTATATATAGTGAATAACGTTGGGGACAGAACGCCCCCCCTGGGCACTCCAGTTTCTAGGTCTAGGGTTGACCCTAGATACACTCCAATTTGCAGCTGTGTACCTCTCTTTCGGAGGTAGTCACACAGGTTTCCCTCTCTTTCTGCAGGCAGGTATAGTTGTAAAATTTTGTACTTTAGGCCTGTGTGCCACACTTTATCAAAGGCCTTTGCCACTTTTCTCGGGAGAAGGTTTACTTGATTTCAGTATTGTTTTTCTTTGGCGATGATTTCTATTCTTATAGCTATTGCAGTTTGAGTTTCCCTCCCTGAAGCCGTGTTGTCTTGGGTTGTGTTTATTGTTTTTATCCAGGAATTTGTTTCATATATGGACTCTTGAGATTTATTGATTGCATCGCACTTTTTAGCTGGGGTCTGTGAAATGCTACTACGTCCACATAGTCGTCACGGGATAAACCCAGCGGAAGCTTCCGTTGCTTAAGAATAAGGCGAAGGAAAAGCTTTGTGTGAAATACAACAAAGCCGAGGTTGGCTTGTTTTGTTTTGTTTTTTAGTCCTTGAGGCGCCGTGGTAGTGCTTCCTGTTCCCGTACAGAGTTCCCATATTCGATTCCTGACAAGTTTGTATGTTGAAGTCTGCATATACAGGTATATGTGGACTGTTGAGATTAAATAATAGCCTCGCATTTTGTAGCTGGAGTCTGTAAAAAGATACCTCGACCATATAATATAGTTGACATGGGTTAACCCGGCAGTGCCGGCTCTAGCTTCTGAGAGGCCCTGTGCAATAAAATGGTTGGGGGCCCCATTCCTTAGAGCTTAGACAATCCTCTCATCGTCCCCAGTCCCTCACCCACATATACAGTAGTCTGAAAGCAAATTCTGAGAATGGGCTTAAAATAGCAAGCAAGCAAGCAATCTGTTTAGCAATTTAGGGACATCCTTTTAGAGTAAGAAGAACCATGTTGCCACCCAGGGATTTCGTTATGGGCTGATTTATGCATAAAGGTGTAAGGGAACCCAATTGTTCCCGAAAATGGCGTTTTTCAAAGCAACGAAAGTGTGACACCCATGGTGTTCACTATACTGTTACATATTTTTATTTTTTATAATGACTCACACAAGCATTAATTACCAAACCAATCTAAGATATAATAGGAGCAATTTAACACAAAGTGCAGGTACAGTGTGAAGAAAATTAAGAAATAACTCAATATAATTATATATGACTAAGAATAATTTCGATGCTCAACAACCTTCTTAAGTTTTCTGTGACTACTTATAAATGTTGCAGAGATATACAGATATGTACTTTGACAGAATGCAAATGTATGGTGTATTCACAAACCAGTAAATAGCCATTTTCCAGTCACTATCCTGGTCATCATTGGAGGGGTTTCTGAACCAGTCCTCGCACTGGCAAGCTCTTGTGCATCTGAGTCTGCTTCTTTGGCAGATACATTATCCTGTCCTGCAGTGTCTGCCAATCTTTGTGCATCCACATACTTTGGCGACAGGCCATCTTGAGTCATAAGAACAGGCACTAGCTTGTTTTGTTTCAAAGTCCAGCCACTTGTTGTTGGACATGGTATCTCTGGTATCTCTAATGCCTGATAATTTGCCCTTAGAATGTGTTGGTGAAGGGCATCTTGTGTTGGAGGCAATTTTCCATTTAGCCTTTGGCTTTTACGAACCGAGTACATCTAAGTGAGTGATCATCTTTTGTGTCTCCTGAAGGGTTGTACAGTCTGCACACAAATTCTTCCCCTTTTGTGAGTTCCTAAACATTTGGAGTGTGTGGTACTCCTAACTGGAATAGGAGATGTGGTAACTCACAAAAGATCTTCTTAGCTGTTTAATTTGATATGCCTGAAAAATGGCTCGTGCTATCCCGGGTCTTTGATGTTACAGCTTTCATCCAAACTTCTTTGTATAGTTGAAGATAGAAATAAATGAACGATAGAAGGACACCAGTGTCACTGCTTTCTACAAAAAAAATACAAAATCATGTCCTTTTGCCTTTGCCTCAAATGCATTTAAGCCATTCGGGTGTCTGCCTCCTCTTGGGTAGAGGAGATGTGATACATACTCTGACCAGTTGAAGAGGCGGTTGTACCATCATTTCCACCACTCACAGCCAATTCCTTGTTTCCACTTAGGGCTTGTTGCAAGAGTTCTTTCTTTAGAAACTTGGCAAGAGAAGTCTTGTTTGAATTGAGACTCATGAAGGATTTACACTGTTCAGGCAACTTCAAATCCCTCATGTCCCGCCTCACATCCCACCGTTTTCCAGACCGGAGCCTTCTAGTAACATCTTAAACGGACTGTTGCTTGTAGCAGTCAAATACAATATTAATACGAGTACACAGTTCCTGGAAATTGCAGTTAACTGCTTTTGCAAAAGTTACAGTATAATCACCAAAGTTATTTGCTTTCTTTGGCTTTCCTAAGGCCTGGACTACAGCCATTCCATCAATCACCATTCATGTTGGAGTCTGTGAGGCTGGCAGAGTTGGCTGTGTTGCTTCACCACTCTCAAGAATGGGGACCAATTGTGACTTGTTTGCTGGCCGGAGGTTTCCATCTGGTGTCTCTGTTGATATTGATTGATGGCAAAAATCTTGCAGAGAGCATCCCTGATTACCATGAGGAATTTAGAGCCTACCTGCAAAACAGACAGCAAAATGAGCTGTTCTTATCCCCTGTCACAGCAGACGAATTATTGGCCATCATAAAAATGTCCAAAGATGCAGCAACAGGCGAAGACAATATACAAATGAGCATCATTAAGAATGTAGCCCACTTATTACTACCTGTTCGCCTACACATTTATAACTCTCCTTCACTAGAGGTGTCTTTCCGGATAAACTGAAAATTGCTAAAGTTCACCCAGGATATAAAAAATCTGGGACAAAAGTCTCTTCAAGAATTACCGCCCCATATCAGTCCTCCCAGCCTTGAGTAAAATACTGGAGAAGCTAGCATGCAGTAGACTAAATTCCTTCTGCAAAGCCAATATCATCTTTACAGACTCCCAGTTTGGACTTAGAGCTAGAAGGTCGACTGAGAGTGCTGTGCTAACGTTTACTAATGGCATCTTAAATTCCATTGATGACAGTGGGTATATTCTTGGACCTCTCTAAAGCTTTCGATACTGTCAACCATACCATCCTCCTTTCAAAGTCTGAACATTACGGCGTTAGGGGCCTGTCCCACAATTGGTTTACCTCATATCTGTCCAACAGGATGCAGTATGTCTGCTATATTGATCACCAATCTGACTCCTCGCTAATCTTGTATGGCGTCTCCCAAGGTTCCATTCTCGGTCCAGTACTGTTTTTGTTGTATATAAACGACATAGTCCACGCCAGCACACTCATAAAATACAACTTATTTGCAGACGATAGTAATCTCTATGCCAGCAACTCAGACCTCCATTCCTTCGTGAGAACTATGAACACTGAATAGACTAAAGTCAGGACCTGGGTAATACGTAATAAACTGACCTTAAACCTTGAAAAAACCCACTACACGACCTTTCACAGAAGGAAAAACTTACCCCCAGACTTGGATCCCCTGTACCTTGGTAATACAGTCCTCAAACGCGAACAAAGTACTAAATTCCTCCGAGTTATTGTTAACAAGAAACTTAACTGGAGAAGCCACATACAAGCCATTTACAGTAAAGTCATTAAACAGTGCGGTATCATGTATCACACTCGATAGTCACTCACTCTCACAGCAATGAAAGAAATCTATCATGATCTTGTTTACCAACACCTGATACACTGTCACACACTGTGGGGGCCTCTGACTCTTCAAAACCACAATCCTGGTTACTGCACAAAAGAGAGTTGCACGGACAATGACTAACTTGAAAAAAACAGATCACACAAACGTAAAATTTGCTATACTGAAAATGTTAAAATGCGAAGATATTAACACCTACTGCTGTGCCTTCTTTGTTTACAAATCTATCAATCACCTGCTTGACAATAATTATTTCCAGTTCCGGAATAATCAGAGATACAACTTAAGGCACCCAGAGCTACTGTACTAAGACCACCCCCCCCCCCCCCCATGCGCTCCTCTCAGTCCCAGACCTCCATAAAATATTGTTTAAGCAAAAAGAAAAACACACCAGGCACACAAGCTCTCTCTCTCTCTCTCTCTCTCTCTCTCTCTCTCTCTCTCTCTCTGTCTCTCTCTCACACACCAACACACACACACACACACACACACACACACACACACACACACACACGCACACTTATGTATCACTTATGTTACTTGTATATTATTTATAATTCGAAACCCATTCCCCAAGTATGTAACTGTATATTTTCAGCCTTCTGGCTGCCAAGCTCTTTCAATAAACCGTTAATTATTATTATTATTATTACACAATAAATCTCCAACCAGTAATAGAATGAATGAATTTTACTGTGTTAAGTTATTATTGTAATACTAATTCCAAGAAGTAGTTTATATTCCGCGATAATTTTCACGGACGATAGTTGTTGTTTTGTTTTGTTTAAAAAGAATGTGGACTTAAACTCCTTTCTTATTACCCGCACCACTTTTGGAATTGGTACTGAACATAAATAGACTGCATTTAGTATTCGGTTGAGGATTGTGATCAGCTAAAATTTTTGTGACAGACGACATTGCCAAAATTATCCAAGTAGACGGTCATTCAAAACAATTAGTTTTTCCATAACAGTGCCCAGAATGGGACAACAGCAAATAGCCGCCTGACATGCTGTTTTTAATGTGTGTGGTAATCATAACTTTCACAGACATGTCATGATATACACTGCATGTCATCTGGGCTACTTGTGGGTTCGATCTCTAAGTAGGGTGAGACTATGGGTAAGTTTTTGTCCACCCAGCCTTAATTGGGGACGATGATGATTTTCGATAAGTGGGTGGTATTCTTTGACACTGGGTCATACAGCTCGTTTAACACAGGGTGTGACTGTTATGTTAGCGACAGTTTCTACACAATAACATATTCACGCCTAGATGGCCCAACTGCCGGCCTTCCTCGAACACGAAAAGTAAACTTAATTTGTGAGAACACCCTCAACACACTCAGTGACGTCATATCGTGCTGTCTTCTGTTCACCCTTCAGTCACGCAGACACACATCCGTTTACAAGTACTATAAATACCGTATACATAAAACACGATTATTTCTATTTTCTGTCACTACTAAAGTTTTCTACATGTATTCTCAATTTGCTTCCGTCCCTCACACGCACATACAGTACACACACAGTCTCAGCTCTTTCTGTAAATTTGTTCTCCCAAACACAAAACTCCAATACAAGGCAACCGAGCGTCCAATTTTCACCACAGTTGACGTAAAAACCCACCAGCAGCTGCATACAGCAGCTCTCGCTTGACTCCAAGGTAGCGGCGTCAAGTTATTTACCAACATAATTTGTGTTTCTATCACTTTTCCTCTCTCATTCCATTTCGTCTCAAATCGGGTGGGAGATGGTACGTACGTGGGTTAGAAATGTTGGGTTAGGGGGTGTTGGTCTCACTAAGGAGGTTGTAAACTCCTAAAATCTTCTTGAAAATAATATTGAATGTTTCAGCATAAATTCTTCCTTGTCACGTTCAGTACCACAATACTTTTTCCCACTTCTTATGCTCCCATTATCATAAATTCATTTTCTTTTATGTAGTACCTCTCTTCGCCTTCTCTGTGCCTCACTTTCATATTATCTCGGCTGTAATAATGCCCATAAACTTGAGCACACGTGTTTTAATACGAAATTTAACCGTAATGAATTCAATGTTTAAGTTTCTTTCAGCTAAAACCGTGTCTGTAAATCTGTAAAACTTACATAACTTGGGTGTTGCTTTGGTCTGTTACAGCTGTTTCATTCGGAGTTGTGTTTGTTCTCCTGCTTTATCCAAGTCTCTGTCTGTTCACTATACATCGCCTATTTACTCATTATATTTTATGGATGAAGAACATTGAATATCCTCATTCTATTATTAATGGAACGAGCTTTTTACTGCTATGATATGCTACAAACTTTAAACTGGATTTTTACTTGATACAGGTAATAATTTAATAAATGATAAACAGACTTGAATCTAACTTTTAGCAAACTTTCCAGAAACAAAATAAACTTTGCTGAAAGCTGCAGAAAATCCTTGACCTCCTTTTAACCTCTAAACATTCAAGACCAAGAGCATACTGTCTTTTGCAGCATCGTGACCTCATAAAGTCTCCTTGCTTATCTACAGCATAATTCCCTTTACTGGTGATTAAAACTTTAGTAAAAATAAGACATTTTCTTTGGGATTAAAACTTATAAAACTAGAGGCTAGCCCTACATGTACGCTTTCTTTTAAGGGAAGATAAAAATCTTACTACCAGCGAACTTTGTTCTGCCATAACGATGATTAAAACTCTCCATTAAGTAATTAAAGGAGTCGCTCACAGGAAGTGAAGATCCGTGAACAGGAGCTCTATTTGTGAACAAATATCCAGTAAATCTTATTTTGCATTATCTGTAAGTTTCCAGTTTACATTATACTTCTCGTTGTGCTGCCCCATTAACTTTGGAAAATATCACTACTACAAAGAGGATGGAGCATAAGATAGTCTTAGTCTAACTTAGAATTTCTTTGTAATTTATTGTTTATTTTATTCGTTTTTCTCGATGCTTCATACAATGTTTTGGTATTTTCGCATTCCTACAAACACACTCACACTACCACTACTACTACTACTACTGGCCTCCAGCCTCCCCCAATAGCCATACCTTAGCCACCATTTTATTACCCTAATATTAAATATCCTAATACATAAGTAGCTATCCTAGTTGTGTTGAGTTAGTTGAGCCGCAGATCTATGGGGCATTCAGTGACTGTAGCCTCATAGTCAATATCTGCAACTGTTGTCGGCTTTGGGGCCGAAGCTCTCATTCCTCTAAGGCAGAGAAAGCCGACCAAGGAGAGAGAAGGACAGTCAACATCTCATCCAGGCTGTAACATAACTTCTGGGCTGCTGCTTCTGTTCGGATATCAACTCCGCGAGTCTGGCGTAGAAGCATTTTGCACTTGGTCCCAACCCACCAGCGGTTGTGAACACTAGAGGAGTGAAGCTGCCTTGATCAACGTTCTGCATTCTTTCCCCGTATGCCTTTATCTTGTCGTTCTCGTTCAACCTGTGTGCAGCATCGAGAGCTAAGTTACGGTGACATGCGGCCATGGGATCAAAGATCCTGATGTCGAAGAAGGCTCGCTGTCCCCGCGTCCAGAATCCTCGAGCACTGACGTCAACATGAGCTTCCTTGGATGTGTTTGAAGGATAGTTGGTTCTACCCTGACATCACGGAAGATTTCCTTCAACATATTTGCTGTGAGATCCCTTACTTCGTCATGCCTCATGCATATGAAGCCCCCTTTCTTGCACACCATGGAGTGATCGACGTCATAGGAAGAGCCACACACGCATTGGGAGGGCCAACCTTTTTCTGGCCTATCGTACCTTAGAGCTTTGACATCTGTAAATTCTTGTTTATTGAGACTGAAACCATTTGCCCTTATCGGTAACGTAGTTAACCAGTTCGAGGCGCCCACCTCCTGCATTATAGCTACTTTTTTTTTCAAATTCCCTAGTACTTGCAGCAACAGTTGCTGCAACTTATCACTTTGGCCATGCTGTCGTTCTGTCATAATGGACCTTCGAGTCTTGTTTACTTCACTGGTATCCACCTCACCTGTTGTATTCTGAGTTATTATGTGGTCTGTGAGGGCTGCCGTGAGCTTAAATACTACTACTACTACTACAACTAATTTACTGTCACTTGGAATCAAGTATGACGATCATCCAGCTATGATACATTGATATGAGTTATTAGGAATCTCACCTTCATCGTGTAAGTTTTGAGGTGACTAAAGAGGCCGATACGGGACCGGCAGAATCGTTCACAGATGTTGCATATGTGGAGGGCTACATGTAGTGCTGGACGGGCGGTGGTAGCATCTTTCCGGCGTTGGCGCTTGTTTCCTCGGTTTGCAGTCGGGCTAACTAGAAAGTATTGCCACCTTTTCATGTGGTGCTCCTCCAAGCGTTACAATGTGGAGTAATCGTCTCCCAGGTGAGGGGGTCGCTTCGGCACTTTTTTAGGTTTGCCTTAAAGCTATCCTTATATCTTTTCATTTGCCTGCCAGCGTTTCGTTTACTATTCGGTAGGTGACAGTAAAGTAGCTGCTTTGGCAATCTACTGTCGTCCATGCGGGTAACGTGGCCAGTCCAGTGTAGTTGTTCATAGATAATGGTAGCCTCGATGCTCCTACAGTTGGTGTCAGCAAAACTACTAGCATCTGTTCTCTTGTCTTCCCAGCGAACTCGGAGGATGAAACGTAAACTACGTTGGTGAAAGTTTTCAAGTACCTTGAGGTGCCTCCTGTATGTGACCCATGTCTTGCTGCCATATAGCAGGGTGGGAAGGACCACTGCTCGATATACGTGTAACTTTGTAGATAATTTCAGTCCCCTACAGCTTAAGATATGGTTTCGGAGTCTGCCAAAGGCTTGAGATGCACATCTGATCCAATGCTGAATCTCTTCATCGATGTCTTCGGCGGTGGACAGGTGGGAGCCGAGATACCGAAAGTGGGTAACATTGGAGAGGGTAGTACCGTTAAGCTGGATGGGTGCTGGAGATGTGTCTGAAATAGGGGCAGGCTGAAAGAGAATGTGAGTCTTATGTACATTCACCTCAAGGCCGAAGTGTGCATAGGCATCTGCCCGCCAATACCTCTCCGCTACGGCCGATCACACCACCAGCCAGCATCATCTCTTCGTTCATTCTCGGTCGGGCCGCCCGCTGTCAGTCAGAGGATTGGCAGACAGGTTGCTGAAGGTTATAGAGGAGGCTGACCCTTGGAAGGCTCCACATCCCCATGACATACTGGGTGTAACGGCTTTATGTGCTTTCCTGAGGAACCACTTCCTCTCACGGGTCGGGGAAGGGGGTCAGTGGAAATCGGCCTCCTGCCTCAACGTAAGATACCTGTCTCACCAAGTATCTGAGACACCCTGCATGGCAATGGGTCTCACCCCTCGACCCACAGACAGCAGGCTAGAAAAAAATATTATGTGGCTTAATCTATCTTTATATATATATATAACAAAGAAGTATGTCTGCGTGTTTGTGTAAGTTTGTGTCCCCAAGAGAATCTCGGAAGCTACTTTACCGATCTGTAGTGATGATGGATGTTGCTATATGTAGTGATGATGGCTGGTGTTATATGTAGTGATGATGGATGATGATGTTATATGTAGTGATGATGAATGATGTTACATGTAGTGATGATCTATCTATATCTATATAAAACAAAGAAGTATGTCTGTTTGTGTGTGTGTTTTTGTTTGTGCGTCACACGAGAATCTCAGACACTACTTTACCGATCTGTAGTGCTGATGAATGGTGTTATATTTAGTGATGATGGATGGTGTTATATGTAGTGATGATGGATGATGTTATATGTAGTGATGATGGATGGTGTTATATGTAGTGATGATGGATGGTGTTATATGTAGTGGCGATGATGGATGATGTTATATGTAGTGATGATGGATGTTGTTATATGTAGTGATGATTAGACAATCTATCTATATATAACAAAGAAGTATGTCTGTTTGTGTGTGTGTCCGCACGAGAATCTCGGAAACTACTTTACCGATCTGTATTGATGATGAATGGTGTTATATGTAGTGATGATGGATGGTGTTATATGTAGCGAGGATGGATGATATTATATGTAGTGTTGATGGATGTTGTTATGTGTAGTGATGATGGGTGGTGTTATATGTAGTGATGATTAGACAATAAAATAATAACAGTTTAATGCTAAAAAAATATACTTTGTTGTACCGTTCTATTGAAAAACATGGTGGAACTTACATACACTGTTAATGAACTATTGATGGAAGAAGAAGTTTTGGGGACTGAACAGTGAGACAATGTGGAGCCTCCCTGAGGGTGGCATCCTACCGTTGCCTAGCGGATGAGCCGCAGGGAGGGCGGCGATTCTGCTACTATATATATATATATATATATATATATATATATATATATATATATATATATATATATATATATATATATATATACTTCATTTTTAGTAATTTCGAATGCCCCGCCATTAGCGATGCTGAGCGTTCAAGGTCATCTGAGGGAAGAGAGCGCTGCCTGCTCATAGCGAGAGATTGCGGAACTAGGCCTATATGATATTAAATGTAATTTACCGAATTAATAATGATGCGATTCATGAAGTTAAGGGACTATTATTGAATTTGAAATTATTATAGATCGTTTATCAGTCTGAATAATGTTACGGGTGTCCCAAGGAGTTATTAGTTAGGCGGAAAATATGTCACGTAGGCCTAAGCTAACGCCTTGAGAGACGCGACGCGGGCCCTCCCTCAGTCACGGAGAAGCATTCAGACATACAAGACGTCCCTGCGCGTCCGTCACAGAAATAGTCACGTGGCCAAGTCACCTGTGTTGCACTATTGCAGTATAACAAGTAAGTCTCATTCGATCTCAGACAGGGTTAGATAGGGCAGTGGTAAAGTAAACTAGAGCTAACAGTGAGTTCATTTCAGGGTTTCCGTCAGAACCCACTTGACCGGAGTTGACCGGAGTTGACTGAGAGAGATTGACTGCCGTTTGAGACTGCCGTTGATGATTGAGGGTGGCGATTGTCGCCATTGGACCGATCAGAGTAGGCCTGTCACTGTTTAGCGGGGTACCAAAGGATCTCTTGAGGGAATCTAGCCATCTGGGTGCCCAGCTGACGTCGGGACGATCGTGGGTCAGCAGCCCTCCTCTCCCTCGGCTCACAACACCACATGTCCCGAGCCGCTTAGTGAAACCCTCTTGCTACGGGAAGCTAAAGCTTCTCTCAACTGCACAAGGTCTGATTGGCTCACTCCCTTCCTGCCCATGGACGCACTGGGACTACACTGAGGCTATCTGAGTAAATTAATGGTCAAACACTGAGACCATGAGTCTAGGACTCTAGGAGATACCTAGAGGAACATTTTATCTCCCTTATTACGGGTGTAGTTAATACCATTTCTCAGACTGATATTATCTTGACGTGTGTAGTTTAATAGTTCCTAAATATTTTTGATAGTATTGTTTTTGAATGTTTGTGTCATTAAGTGGAACCAGAGTGATACTGTGATTTGAATGTTATAATGCATCTAATTTTTCTCCATAATTCTGATCTCAGGTATAACCTTTGTTCCCCAGAGTAGAGTTTAAGTTAGGTTAGGAAGAGTGCATCTGTTGGGGTGATATAATTTTGTTGAGTGCCCTTAAGGCCTATTAATGGTGGAATTAATAATTTCTTATTTTTATACCACCTCCGCAGTGGGGGATATTATTCTGTGAAAGCCCTTAAGGCCTGTTTCATGTGTGCAAGCAACATTTCTTAATACTTCAAATTTATTGTTGCCTGAGTTTCTAATAATTTCTATATCATGTATAACTTTTATTCCCCAGAGTAGTGTTTTAAGTTCAAGTTAAGAGGTGCGCATATTTGTGTACCATTATTTGATTGTGTTTGTAGTGTTGGAGGGAATATAAGTGTCTAAATTTTACAGTGTGTCTCATTCATCCCAGTCACAGACGCTATCCTTCCACGGGTCACGGACAATTCATTTTGTTTAGTAGATTTAAGTGTTCTTGTGCTGGTTCGGGATTTTTCTCAAAGGGGCGCTTCCACTGCATTACCATCTCATAATCTTTAATAAACCCCAAGTCAAGTGAGAAATTAAAGTCCAGCAAATTCCGACCGGTTACATATATAAATGTATATATATATATATATATATATATAATCAACACCTCAACCCGCCAGGATTCGAACCCACGGCCCACAAGCCTATGACTGTGACCGGGGAACGCTAACCGCTGGACCACCAGGATACAAAAAGCAGTCCTAGACTTTGTTATATTTCACACAAAGCCTGTTCAACGAGCTTATGGCGCCGTGAACCTCTAATGGGGACCACCCGTACCACTTAGGTGGTCAGAGTAACGTTTTACCAAATCCGGCTTCGAAACACGAGGATCCATGGCGGGTTGAGGTGTTGATTGTATGTAGAAGTCCGCATGCTTTATTGGGCTAATGAAATATATATATATATATATATATATATATATATATATATATATATATATATATATATATATATATATATGTATATATGTGTACATATATACATATATATATATATATATATATATATATATATATATATATATATATATATATATATATATATATATATATATATATATAAGATAAATCTTGATAAAATCACACAAGGAAAAGGGAAACCTGGAGCACTTAACTTTCGTTTTTATTCAAGACATCTTGAATAAAGACGAAAGCTAAGTTGCTCCATTGTTTCCCTTTTCCCTGTGTGATTTTATCAAGATAAATAAATAAATAAACAAATAAATAAATAAATAAGTATATATATATATATATATATATATACTTCATTTTTAGTCCATTTAACACGCGGACTTTGAACATATAATCAACGACCTCACCAGCAAGGAATCGAACCCTCGACCTACTGGGTGGCCCTAGGGAACGCTTACCGGCTAGCCCACAAGGACACTAAAAGCAGTTCTAGACTCTGTTATATTTCACACAAAGCCTTCGTGTTTTCATTTGGTTATGAGCATATACCTGGATCATGCCCACCTACAGTGATTTATTAAACATAAGAACATAAGAATGGAGGAAACTGCAGCGGGCCTATTGGCCCATACTGGGCAGTCCCGTTTACACCCAACCCCTATTGCTCAAATAAGCATCGAACCTATGTTTAAAGCTATTCAGCGTATTCGAGTTAATAATGATATTTGGTAATTTGCTCCATTCATCCACAACTCTGTTTCCAAGCCAGTGTTTACCTATTTCACTCCTAAATCTAAATTTGTTTAATTTAAAACCATTGTTACGAGTTTGCTCCTGGTTGGATAGTTTGAGTACCTGTGTAATGACCCCTTTGGTTAGCCCTGACTTCCACTTATACACCTCTATCAGGTCGCCCCTCGCTCTACGTCTCTCGAGGGAGTGCAAATTAAGGTGCTTTAACCTGTTTCTATACTCAAGGTTCCTAATGCCCGGGATTAGTCTTGTCATTCTCCTCTGAATTCTTTCCACTGATTCTATATCCATTCTGCAATACGGTGACCAAACCTGAACTGCGTAATCCAGGTGTGGTCTCACAAGAGCAAGATACAGTTTTAGGATGACCTCGCTAGTCTTGTAGCTAACACTCCTTTGTATGAACCCAAGTACTTTATTAGCCTTGTTACGAGCAAAAACACATTGTTTACTTGGCTTAAGGTTCCTACTTATCATTACTCCTAAATCTCTCTCCCAGTCGGATTTCTCTATGGCATTGTTGTTCATCTGGTATCTGGTTTCCCTGTTTACATCTCCTATACTGAGTACTTTACATTTGTCCACGTTGAATTTCCATCTGCCATTTTCCAGACCATTCGAAAAATTTGTTTAGATCTTCCTGTAGTTTCGCTTAGTCCTCGTCAGATTTAATATCACGTCCTATTTTAGTGTCATCAACAAATTTACTTATGTTGCTGTCTATGCCGATATCTATGTCGTTTATGTATATAATAAATAATAATGGTCCAAGTACTGAGCCTTGGGGAACTCCACTTGTAAAATTGCTCCAATGGGACAAATGTTAATCAAGAACTCCCCCAACAATACAAGTGGCTGTATTTATAAAGTTCCCTGCAAGGAATGTAATATGTTTTACTTAGGCCAGACAGGTAAAGATCTTGTAACTAGACTTAAACAGCATAAATGTAGTGTTAGGACAGGCCAAGAATCCAATCCTCTGTATGTTCATTTGAGGGAAAACAAGCATTGCATTGACTGGGATAATGCCTCCTCAATATTACCTTGTAATTCAATTGACAGTAGGAACATCATAGAATCTAGTCTCATTAACCATACCGATGCATTCAACATGAATTTGAGTATTGGCATGTACAAACTGGACAATTTTGTAATTAAGAAGATTTGTAACCAGGTGAGAAGGTTGGGTCACCTTACCCTCTGACCTGACTACCGACCGTTGCAGTGCTATTTAAAGATTAGTAGGGTCATTACCTAATACCTGACCATTATGGACCTGATCTCACCCTCCTCTGTATATATATATATATATATATATATATAATCAACGACCTCACCAGCAAGGAATCGAACCCTCGACCTACTGGGTGTGACTAGGGAACGCTTACCGGCTAGGCCACAAGGACACTAAAAGCAGTTCTAGACTCTGTTATATTTCACACAAAGCCTGTTCATCGAGCTGATGGCGCCGTGAACCTCATTGGGAAATATAACAGAGTCTAGAACTGCTTTTAGTGTCCTTGTGGCCCAGCCGGTAAGCGTTCCCTAGGGCCACCCAGTAGGTCGAGGGTTCGATTCCTTGCTGGTGAGGTCGTTGATTATATGTTCAAAGTCCGCGTGTTAAATGGACTAAAAATGAAGTATATATATATATATACTGTATATATATATTTATATATATATATATATATATATATATATGCCGATAACCACAAGGAAACAAGAAAACACGAAGTTCCCAAGCGCTTTCGTGTAATTCACATCTTCAGGGGTTAGTACAGACTAAGGAGTAATACTTGACAAGGCTAATATATACAGTAGATGAGAGTGAGATCAAGTCCCTGGGGGACAGCAGGTTTCCACAATGTTCTGGTCACAAGGCAGTGACCCAACCCTCACTAATCTTCTTAATAAAAAAATTTACCATGCTATCTCTAAGCACAGCAGCTGTCCCTTGCCAGGCCATAGGGTAAGATGACCGAACCCTCTTACCTGGTTACAAATCTTCTTAATCACAAAATTATCCAGTTTGTTCATAGCATTACTCTGGCGGCATAGATGCGTCGCGGGTTGGGTTGTTGTAGTGCGGGGAGACTCCGGGGCCACCAGGCGTGGGGTCTCCCTCCGTTGATGTCTTCCCCGCGTAGGTGGTCTGGGCTGTGAGGGTCGTCCAGGAGCTTGTCCCAAACCTTCTTCCCTAGGCGATGGAACCTGAAGTTGAGGGCCTCTGTTTTATTTCTTAGGTGGATGGCTTCCACTGTCTCCTGGTAGGGTGGCGCTTGGCCACTGGCTGATCTCAAACACTTGTTTTGGAAGCTCTGTAGTTGTTGTAGTCGAGTCTTCCCGAGTGTGACGAGTGGTATAGATGGGTACTCCAACACAGGCCTCACCAGCGCTTTGTACAGGTGAACTTCTATCTTCTCAGGCATCAATTTAAAACGTTTTAATTTGGCTGCGGCGACTTTGGCTTTCTTTAGTCTGTCCTTCACGTGGGGAATGATGCCCGTCCGAGAAATGATGAGGCCGAGCAACTCAATCTCTTCGTCGTCGATCATCAATGGGGCCGGCTTGAATTTGGCTATGGGTATGACCTCAAATTTCGTTTTGTTTGTTTTTATTTTCCATTTATGTTCATACTCCGAGATCTCCTCTATTGCCCGAGCAGTGAGTCGCGCCATCTTTGCTGTGGACCTTCCTGGGCAGGTGACGATCTGTGTTACATCGTCGGCATACATGACGTACTCGCTGCCGACGATTGGGGGTGGCAGGTCAGCCGTGTAGAGTGTGTAAAGGGTTGGTGAGAGACAAGAACCCTGAGGCACGCCGCTCAATAGTGAGAATTCTTCTCCAAAATGTTCTTGCATCTTGATCCATCTCTACTCAGTTAACACACCACCTACAATATCAAGTGATAGACTCCTGCAGAAAATCAAGGAAGGCCCAGCCAAATTCACCTACGAAGATGCCAGGGTAAAAGAATCCTACATAGAAACGTTGATAAATGCAGGCCTAATAAACACCAAATATAACAAAATTGAAAGGGTAGACGTAACTAAGTTCAAGAAAATCAGAACGGGACTAAAGGAAGAAAGAAATAGACACTCGCCACGAGATATACGAACCAGCAAACACCCTGCACCAAGTTCTCGGGATCCTCGACTTTACAAAACAAATCATTAAAGATAATCCAACACAACGTTCTTGCCTGGAACCTGGCAAGGAAAACAGAACTCATTAACATATACAGCATAATAGACCTAGACATCATTCTTATTAACGCACACGGGCGAAAAGACAACGAAAAAATCAAAATATTTAATTATCACGTTTACCAAAGAAACATCTACGAAGAACTACATGACGGGACAGCAATAGCAATTACACGAACGATTCAACACAAAATAATTTGCAACTTCCAAGGTAACTTCCTGGCAGTAGAAATAAACACCATCAAAGGACCAATAATAATTAGGAACATCATACCTAACATTCAGAAAACAAATATTCCCGACAGGAGACCTCCTAAAACTAACCAGGCGAAACAGCCCGGTATACTTCCTAGGCGATTTGAATTCTCGACACACAACCCTTGGACATCACAACATTGCTGGAGTTATACTGCACAACCTAATCGAGCAAGGCAGCATTACACACCTAGGCCCAGACTTTCAAACATTCATAACACCGGGAAAATCTGGGAATCCCGACATAATTCTGACAAACTGACATCACCGTTTTCACACACGCATAAAACCTGGACCCGCCACCACCAGTGACCACATACCCATAATAGCAACATTTTCCACATCTCCAATACAAATTCTCTCGACACCAAGATATTCATTTAATAGAGCTAACTGGGAAAGTTTCAAAACAGCTCTCAACACCGATGAAACAATAACTCTCCACAACAAAAACACCAACGAGATCGATATTGCCTTAGAAACCTGGTATTCTAAAACCACAACAGCCATGAAAAACAACATCCCAAAAAACAACATATCGTACACTACCATATGTACAACTAACACACGAAGAAAAAATCATCCAAACCAGATTCACCAACCTACATGAATTTATAAAAAACACACGGCTGGAGCCCACACATCACTGTATTGTATGGAAATCTCAAAGAAGAATAACTAGAAAGATGCAAAGTAAAACAACGAGAAATGGAACCAGCTAATAACCAACACACAAGCAGACTACAAAAACCCAAAAGCCTTCTGGACTAAAATAAAAAATCTGATGGGAACCAACTCAGAGGAGAGCAGCTACCTTATAGACATCAACGGCAAGAAGATAACAGAACCAAAACTCAAGGAACCAATATTCAGAACATTCTGGAGCAGCATCTACCAATCACGGATGAGGACAACCGAAACTTCTGCAGAGAAACAGAACACTTGGTGGAAAGACACTTGAACCAAAACACAGACAAATGGCAACAATCCAGGACAATCAACCTCAACACGATAAACAATAACGACCCACTCATTGCTCCAATAACCACACATGACATCACAAATCAATTGCCAGCTTCAAGAATAAATCGCCCGGAATAAGTCAAATAAACAAAACCGTGCTGCAATACTTACGACCACCAATGATCAAACAGCTTACAGACATCTTCAATGCTTCAATAGCAAGAGGATTATTCCCATCCAAATTTAAAATGGCAAAAATAAGACTCATTCCAAAACAAGGAAAGAACCCAACACAGGCAGGAAACTACAGACCCATATCACTCCTCGAAACACCTGGCAAAATCCTTGAAAAAATAATAAGCCAGAGACTAAGAAACCACCTAGAGTATGAAGATAAATACAACCAGAGACAACACGGCTTTAGGAAAAGCCGAGGCACCAACACTACAATAGCCTTAACATACGAATCCATCGCAAATGCGGCCAGCAACAGAAACCAATGTAACATAGTACCCAGAGATGTCAGCAAAGCCTTCGACCAAGTATGGTATGAAGCGCTCAAATACAAGATCATCCAACTTAACATGCCACCCTACATCAGGGCTCTCCTCTGCAATTTTCATGACAACAGACAATGCAAACTCACCATCGACAGCTACATAGATCAAAATTTCACCCTCTACAGTGGAGTATCCCAAGGCAGCAACATATCATCAACACTATACACCGTATATACAGCGGACTTGCCCAAACCAAGAAACATTGCACACGCAGACGACGTAACCACATTATACAATACCCAGGAAAATCCAAACAGATGATGGCAATCAGAACAAGCAGAGAAATAGAAACCATAAACAATTATGAAATGAAATGGAAAATTATTGCAAACACACAAAAACTGAAGATACTTCATATAGCTAAAATCAGACCTCACCTAATCATGGTCAACAATCAAAACATACCATACGCAGAAAATGGGAAAATCCTCGGCCTCAAAATTACAAGGAACGGCATACTACCATATATCACAGAGTGAATTGCAAAAGCCACGGTCCAACTAACTAAACTCAGAAGATTCCGCAAATTAAACCCCAATACACAACTACACCTTTACAAGGCACTAGTCAGACCACACCTGGAATATCCCCCAATTCTACTCAACACTATAACAAAATCAAATAAACTCCAAATACAAACAGTTCAAACCGTAGCCCTCAGAAGAGCAGCAAAACTCAGACCACCATATACAAAAAATTCCAGCGAGCTACACACAGAGCATAACCCTAACCACATTCAACATCAGAACACATAATCAAGCATTAGCAATATGGGAAAAAAAACTACAAGAACTAGAAGACCCCATATTCCAACAATTAATGCAAGAAGACATTACCAGAACACACAAGGTGGCCAAAGAGCATAGCATATGACAACACAAAACCAGAACCAATATATACGAATTGAAAACCAAGAGATTCAAAGGACAATAAGGGGTCCCCCTCCCCAAACACCTAGCTTAGGTTAGCTTGGCTTCCCTCCCCTTCCCTTCCCTTCCCTTGCTGTAGTGAACCTGAAAGGCTGACATAGCAGACTTAACCCCGTCCCCGCAAGGTGGAAAGCCCACCTGCTATTAATCTCCCTCTTTATTTCCCACTTCCTAACCTTTACCTTCCTCCTACACCGTCTTCCACCTTTCTGAGCCAATGGCTCTCTTCTCTCCATCCCATCATCATCATCATCATCACTCCTTAGTCTGTACTCACCCATGAAGATGTGAATTACACGAAAGCGCTTGGGAACTTCGTGTTTTCTTGTTTCCTTGTGGTTATCAGCATATACTTGGATCATGCGCACCTACAGTGATTTACTAGCATATATATATATATATATATATATATATATACATATATAAATATATATATATATATATATATATATATATATATATATATATATATGTAACAGGTCGGAAATTGATGGAACGTAATTTCTCACTTGACTTGGGGTTTATTGAAGATTATTAGATGGTAATTGCAGTGGAAGCGCCCCTTTGAGAAAAATCCCAAACCAGCACAAGAACACTTAGATTTACTAAATAAAATTAATTATCCGTGACCCATGGAAGGATAGCGTCTGTGACTGGGATGAATGAGACACACTGTAAAATTTAGACACTTATATTCCCTCCAACACTACAGACACAATCAAATAATGGTACACCAATATGCACACCTCTTAACCTGAACTTAGATCACTATTCTGGGGAATAAAAGTTATACATGGTTGGGTCAGATGGCACCGTTGTGTGCCATTTAAAGATTAGTAGGGTCATTACCTGACCATTGTGGACCTGGTCTCACCCTCCTCTGTATATATTCATCTTGTTCTGCATTACTCTATCTAGTCTGTACTCACCCCTGAAGATGTGAATTACACGAAAGCGCTTGGGAACTTCGTGTTTTCTTCTTTCCTGGTGGTTATCAGCATATACCTAGATCACGCGCACCTACAGTGATTTACTTGCATATATATATATATATATATATATATATATATATATATATATATATATATATATATATATATATATATATATATTATATATATATATATAATATATATATATATATATATATATATATATATATATATATATATATATATATATATATATATATATATATATATATATATAGTACCCTTATATACGGATTGATAATTTTCAGTAAAGAGCGTGTATGAAAATAACATGATGGGTGGCTATGTATGACGATCAGAGAATACACGAGGAAAGGAAAGGTTCCGGTAATTTACTAGATAAAGAAGGGGTGGTGAAGGTGAAGGAAGAGGACAGGAAAGAGAACATAAGAAATAGAGGTATTTGCTTAAAGCAGGGAGAGAAGGTAAGGGAGACAGGAAGTGTGAAAGTGTTTACCGAATGTGTAAATAATAAGAGACGTGGAGGAGATAAGTAATACGAGGGGAAGTGTGTCCCAACGAATTTTTTAATGTAAAGAAGACTGATGAGGAAGAGAGGGATGGGGTAGTGGCAGCAAGCGGAAAACTAACCATGTATTTCATAGATTGGGTTTCAATCGTAGAGGAAGAATTTAAAACGATATTATGTAAGGACATACTGTACTAAATATGAGGGAATAAAATAGGATTATTGTGTGGATAAGACCACACAATAACTCGAAGAGTAGATGAATTACATTTATATTTGCTATTTAATTAAGGCACCATAATCACCAGATAAAAAAAAATATATGCACGGAAGAAAATTAACAGCACTGGTGAAGAGATTTTAATGATAATCGATCCCAGGACATTCCCAGCTGTAAATGCGTACTCAGTTATGCATTTGGGAAATTGGGGCGGTTAAGTACAGTGTCGATCACGCAGCTTACTTGAGTACCGATGACTTAGCGAAAGTTGACGTATTCACATTGTCCTTAATGAATAGTAATGCTTAAGGGACCCATTTTTACTCTCAAGCTAAAGTATTATGGGCAGTTTTTGTACTGATTTTCAACCTGCAATATAGGAACCGCAATATATAATATTTTAAGAAGGGTGCAAGTTTCTTAGAACATAGTCAGGTTGACTTAGTCCGAGTCTGGCCAGGTAAACGTCATTAATTATTACCAGTAAATATTTTCCGTTGCATACGAGAACTTCTCTTCAATTCCTCTTCCTCGTCCTTTTTCAATGTTCATCATCACAGGGAATATAAACGCTTAAAATCCTTGAAATCTTTGAAACGCCTTTAATTTAAATAAGCCTTGAAAACCTTGAATTTGCCACATTTTTATAAAAACCTTGAATTTTGAATGTGACCTCAGACAAGCTATGTTTGAGGATTTACAGCACGTGTGCTCTTAAATAAAAAAAATTAAATATGTTCATTTGTAGTTGTCAATGTCACCAATATGTTTTATATTGTATGGATGCAGAATTTGCTGAAATAATGAAAGTATAGGACCCAAATTCCAGATGCGTATCTTGATGTCTTTATTTCTGCATTCACACACTGGTATGATAACATTTATAAAGGAGTGAAAGTTATCTAGCTACTTCAGTATAATTAAGTACACATTATTTTTATCTTTTATTCTAGTCTCAGAACCTATTCATGATTATTTTGCAATATTTTGTTACGTTATATTTTGTTTTCTACTCATATGTTGAGATATCATTTTGGTGCTATGAAATTTATAATTTTATGTTTATTTTTATTTTAGAAACAAATGCTATGATGTCTTTAAATTTTTATTAGATAATACTAAATATAGAGGACAGTATGTTTCATTTAATGTTAGTCATGTAGCTAGTCATTTACTATAATTCTTTAATTTTGTTCTTTTCATGTCAAAGATAATACAGTATTATATTAATTATGTATCTGTATAATATTATAAAGAATTAAATTAAACACCCAAGTGAAATATTAAATGGAGAGGAAAGAACCGTCTGGTTGTAGATAAGGAATAGAGACCGTGTACAAAAAGGTCCAAAATAGATATGTAATATATGTTAATCTTTGTATGTACGTAAAAATATAAATAAAACATAATTTGTTGAACTAATTGTAGTACTTGTATTTATTTTAAAATATTTTTTTTTATGATGAAAACATTATTAACAAACAAACTTAAATTTTTACATTGTTTACCATGATAACCTTGAATTTGCCTTTAATTTCGATTTGCTCACCTCTTATACAGCCTTTTCTCTTTCTCACCTTCACCGCATTATCTTCTTCCTGCCCTCCTATCCATTCCTATATCTCACTACAATCCCACACTCCCGCATCCCTTCGTCCCTCTCACCTCCACCCCACACACTCTTTCCCGACACCTTCCTTCTCCCTCACACATTCATTCCACGCCCTTCCTCCCTTCTTCCTCTCCCTCCTTCCTCTAACCATCTCCCTACACTCCTGCTCCCTCCCTCTCACCTCCATTCCACACTCTTTCTCAGTCCCTCACTTCCACTCTTCCTTCTCACTACCACTCCACACTAGGGTTTCCTGTTTTGGGGGGTTTCTTAGCATCCCGGGATTCTGGGACAAACCAGGATATTTCCCGGGATCCCGGGATTTCCCGCATCAGGTGATATTTGTACTAACTAATGCTATATGCTAACCCTATGCTTCATTAGTGTAGTATCTGTAGATTATTTGATAGGCAATTGATTTGAAAAATTACATCACACTGAAGCAAAGTTCTCTTTATTAACTTGCATACTGTTGTAAAAATAGGTACATAATATGATTAAACAAGCAAAATTTTAATTAATCTCATTCCGTTAGCCATAAAAGAAACTCACAGACATTTGGAATGGCATTCAAAGTTAGCTATTATAAAATATAAGAATTCTATATTTAATGCCAATTGGAAGCCGCATTCTAAAAAAACCTAAAGCGAACACTTGAATAACCTGTGAAAAAATAATAGCATAAAATCATTTGTGCACACAAGCCACACAGTCACGCAAACATCAAAAGTTATTCATGAAATAACTCTTCAAGACTAAGGCCAGTACCCAAGCAAGACGTGGTGAAGGCCAGAAGTGTACAGAAACGGTACGCGTCACTTCTGTCAGACTCGCTCTAGCCCCCTCCCCCTTCTCTCTCTCTCTCTCTTTCATACGTTTTTGTATTTTACATAGTGCAAATCAGATATAAGGAATAACAATAAGAATCCCGGGATTTGAACGAAATTCCAGGGAAAGAAAACATAACCACTTACGCCCGGGATCCCGGGAAGGAAACCCTACTCCCCACCCTCCCTCCCCCCTACCTCTCATATCCACCCCTACTGTTATGCCATATCGTGGATACATTAAAGTGCTCTAAAGACACACAGAATTGTTCCCGTTATATAACTGCCCATGTCTAATTTAAACTCATTATAACTATATATGCTTAAATTGAATATTTTTTGAATTGCAATAAACAACACAAGATGAATAATACAGTACCCACATAGTTAATTTAGCTGAATCATGTGTACTCTGGCAGGTACCGGTCATTCAGACGAATATAATATAATCTACCTATGTAATGCACCAGAATTGGAATATTGCACCTTAAAATATGATACGGTAATTAATATCGAAAACCTGACTCTCTGTGTGTCCTTCCAGAAACCGAGTGCATCCTCTCGTCTAATCGTCTGCAAATCAATTCTTACAGTTCCACACCAAAACTCCACAATGACGGGTAAATGAGCCCAGCACAGGCAGTTATTTTCCTAATGTTAAAATGTACCTCTACACTACAAAATTTATGATCAAACATCAGCAAATTATATAGCATTCCTTTCAAAAGCACAATGCTGATAATTTTACATAATAACAAAATAAAATGATGTAGTCGACCCTCGTTAATTCGGACCCCTTTAATCCGGATTTCGGATAATTCGGACAAAATCTGAACGAACTTTTTTTTTTTTTTTTAGATTTGTAGGAATATTACCTACGCGGACCTTAAGCTAAAATGCTGGTCCACCCACTGCTGGGATAAAACACCAGCGTCTTTTTGGTTAAATGTAACATCTCCACCACTAGTGGGGGGGGGGGGGGGGGATGCAACTTTTAGCTTCAGACATGAGAAATATTTACCACTTACTGCCAGTAAACAATGGGAACGTAAAATATGTACCAATTAGTAATGAAAAGTTGTGCAGTTCCTTCAGCAAATGAAGCTCACCAACTTACAATAGGCTAAATTACCTTACAACGTGTTTTCAGTAGTCTACGTTGATGTTCTTAGCATAGGCTAACTTATCATATCATATACGGTATCACAGTTCTCATTGATCTACAAAAAATACCGGTAATAAAACCCTTTTTGATATTTCACACTTAATATAATACCCTGCAATCTACTTCAACCGCCTATTGTTTACAACGACGCATGACGCACCACCAGCTGTTGAGTATCAGCTAGACAGTACACGTGTTTTTCGAATCGTTTTCAGTTAAAAAACTGCTACATCACATGTATATTTTACCTTAACTGTGCCTGAATGAATATATTCTCGGAAATAAATAGTAGTTTTGCTGAAACGTGATGTATTTCAATGTAAAATAGGATAAAATACATGACGAAAACAAAAGACTTTACCTAAGCTTCCGATGTTCTTGAGATGTTATTCGTTTTTTTACTAGTTTTCGGTTAAAATACTGTTATATAACAATGATATTCTATTCATACTGTACTTGATATAATACATTCACGGAAATGTAATATTTTTGCTGAAATGACGTACGTATTACAGTGGAAAGTGGGATAAAATCGTGACGAAAACAATGACTTTGAAATATAATGCAATATTAACCCCTAAATCGGATAATTCGAACAATCCGCTAAAACGGACACCCTTCCCCCCTATTAGTCCGAATTAACGAGGGTCGACTGCTGTGAAATTAGCCCACCAAAGAAAATGGACATCGTCCACACAAGCACAATCTAAACTATTTTCCAATAATACAACACACACTATCCCCTTTCTCACCTCCATCCCACACACACATTCTCCCCCTCTCTATCTCTCCTTCAAATCTACTTTTTCTTTCATCTTTTCCCTTACACCCTCTCTCCTCCCTTCCTCTCATCTCCACCACTCAACCCTTCCCTCTTGCCACCACCCCACATCCTCTTTCCCTCACATTCCTCTTCTTTCTCCTTCTCAGATTGACCCAACATCCTCCTTCTCCCCCAATCACCGAAATCCTTCACCCTCCCTCACTCCCTCCCTCCATCCTACTCATATCCACCCACAACCTCCCTTCGTCCTTCCCTCCCTCTCACCACCACCCCACACTTAGTCTCCTCCCTCTCGCCACCCCAAACATTCCCTCGATTCCTCCCTCTTGTAATTACTGCATTGAATCGGGAGTGCTTGAGGACATTCTTGCTGTTTATCCCAAATTTGCTAGCCCACACTGATTAGTCTTCAAATGGAATATGACGTCCAATGTATTTGAACCACTGTCTTGCATGGCAGTGAACAGTGACATCACCCACATGACTCTGACCTATATATGCTGCTAATGAATATGATGTATTTTGTTATGAACCACGCCACCAATTGTCATGATCTACCTACCCAGCACTACGAACCACGCCATCTATTGACCTGATCTACCTACCCAGCACCACGAGCAACGCCATCTAGGGACGAAACCCGAGTATGACTACTCTTAGTTACCACTTCGGGGTTTCCCTTCTCCATATCCTGGTTGTTGCGTCACCTCCTCAAAGTCTTCCTCGTCAGCTCCAGTTCGATGAGAGTGCAGTTCACTCTGGGAAGTGACCACAGGATCACCTATCCTGGAAACCTACGGCGCAGTGACTACCTACCGTCTTCTACAATACTCAGCCTTACTCGACAGCCATCTCAGCTCCGCACTTAAGTATTTGTAATCTTATATTGCCTCCCCGCCTCCACCTTGCTTCAAATTATTGTATGTTGTATAAATATGTATATACTGTTAATGTTTAGGTTAAGTATGGTTAAAGGTAAATTAGAGAAAGCTGAATATTTTGTTAAGGAATTTATGGTACTTTATTACACACAACAAAAACTCGCATCCTTTGTCTACCCTTTTATAGTCCGATTGTCTTTGTTTTTTTTATTGTTGTTGCCTGTTGGGATCTGGGTAGACTTTTAACTATATTCTAAATCCCCAACTCGTAACAAATGGCGACTGTGACAGGACCCAACATTAAGTGCCATATTCCTTCCCCCCTTGTTACTCAGTGTTAATTATTCCTCCCAGTCACTTCTGTTCACAATTGCTTTACGGTGGTTTAAAGTTCCCTTCATATGAGTGTGCATATATTGGTATTACCGTACAGTAAGAGTGACAGACGTAGGATATTAGGTTCCAAGTGTCATAAGGCTTACCTGTTATTACACGTGGCAGTCGTGTAGTAAGTCTTATCGAGTGTAGGGAAGAATCCCGATCTGTTTAATGCCGTACCCTCACTCCAGAGTAGGCTGTTCCATAGTCACTAGTTTAGGGTGAAGTGATATCTTGGGATGCCCCGCTCTACCAGGACCCCATAATTATAAAGCCTCAATTATTGTTCTTCTCATTATCTCATTCTGAGTCAATAATCATGTAACTCAAGGGTTGTTAATCCGGATCTTTATATAAATGCCGTAATACGCCCTTCCTGTTTCAAGTATCTCAGGGTTGTTAATCCAGATCTTTATATAAATGCCGTAATACGCCCTTCCTGTTTCAAGTATCTAAGGGTTGATAATCCGGATCTTTATATTAATGCCTTAATACGCCCTTCCTGTTTCAAGTATCTACGGGTTGTTAATCCGGATCTTTATATAAATGCCGTAATACGCCCTTCCTGTTTCAAGTGTCTAAGGGTTGTTAATCCGGATCTTTATAATAATGCCGTAATACGCCCTTCCTGTTTACTCAGGGTTGTTAATCCGGATCTTTATATTAATGCCGTAATACGCCCTTCCTCTTTCAAGTCTCTTATCCTTATTTAAGGATCTTATCAGAAGAACAATATTCATAAGTGTAATTTCCCTAGGTATAACTTGGGTAGTTTCCGGGACTTTCTGGTTATCCATTGCCGTGATATTTTCTAGGGTAATCCACTTATCTTATCTTTTGACCATTAATTAATTTATCTAGGTTTTCTTAATGGCCACCTCAGGATTTGTTAAACTTGGTAGTCCTGGAGGAGTGGAAGAGCAAGATACCATTTCACATATTGAAGCATATGGAGGATCGTGGAGAGGTTAATTTAGGGCGTGAGGCTGAGCTGGCTGATACGTACGCCTTGCTGGTGGAGTCACTGTGCCATAGGGAACTTGGTACTTTCCGGCATGTTAGGTCCTCCTCTGATGATAACCTTGGGGACGTGAGTGGTAGGTCGAAAGGTCCCACACCTACCCCCTCTGATGCAACCAAGTTTTAATGTTCTTACTGTAAAAAAACATTCCATACGATCCAGTCTTGTAAACACCCAAAGTGTCGAACTGCTAAAAGTAGTTCCCTGCTTCCCAAATCCAAACCAATAGCAACCACCTATGTGGAAAGGCCCCATCGGATCTCTTCTCTTCATTCACCTATGAGGGAAAAATTTCAATCATAGAGGGGTCTCGTTCTTTCCCTATTCTTATACTACGTGATACGGGCGCAGCACAATCTATCCTCCTGTTTAACGTCATTCCTGATATATCTACCGCATTTACTAATGAGAGTGTTCCTATCCCTTAGCTAAAGTGCACCTCCAATGTCCCTTGATTACTGGGGAAGTGCAAATAGCCATTAGGAAAGATCCAATGCCTGTGAGTGGCATTCATTTATTATTGGGTAATGACTTGGTAGGAGATCTAGTGGTTCCCAGCATAACGACAGTCGACTCTCCCTTACCTGTCAACTCCACCACTGACCTTGAAGAAACTATTCTTCACCTTTTCCCATCTTGTGCTGTTACCCGGTCACAGAGTTTGCGAAATGGGCCCTCTTCATCTGAAACCACCTCCAATATCTTCCTACCCACAGAAGATCTGTACAATAAGACCATTACTAAGGCTGAGCTCATTAAAGCCCAACAATCTGATCCATCTTTGAATATGAAAAACCTCAGTGTGGACCATTGTACATCTTCGGCTTACCACCCACAATCACAAAGTTGCTTGGAACGGTTCCATCAAAACTTTCAAATCAATGCAAATAACTATTTCCCCTCAACTATATAGTCCATACTCCTGATCGCAGAAAAGATTCACAACTTGTTCACCTTAATCTCATGAAACTTTACCATTCCAGGCAGTCAGAGGAAGACATCCCAGAGGCTATAAGCCTACCTGTATTGCATACGGTTTTGTCAGGGCCGGAGCCGGAGACAGATGACATGGACCTATTGGAGAATTCAGACTTCCCTCTACCTAAAGAAAACCCTGCTAACAGTCACATACTCAACAACTTGGATGAGTATTTTTCTGTTTTGAATCCATCTCAAGCAAAAGATCTCACTAAGTTATTATCGACATTTCCTAAAGTCACGTTAGACCTCCCAGGTTTTTGCAATATACTTAAACATGATATTAAGCTAATCTCAGATGATGTACAACCTATTAGGCAATCAGCATATCGACTAAATCCACAAAAATGAGAGATTATGAAAAAGGAGGTAGATTTTTTGTTAAAACATAACTTAGCTGAGCCTAGTACCTCCCCCTGGGCTTCACCTTGCCTTCTCATTCCAAAACCCGATAGCACCTTTCGTTTCTGTACCGATTATCGTAAGGTGAACCAGGTCACTGTCTCAGACTCCTACCCTTTACCTTTGAGTGAAGATATAATAGACAGCATAGGCTGTGCCAAATTTATATATGCGGTGGACTTATTGAAAGGATATTATCAAGTGGGACTCACGGATAGGGCAAAAATAATCTCAGCATTTATAACTCCATTTGGTCTTTTTCATTATTTGGTTATGGCGTTTGGCTTTTCTAATGCTCCGGCCACGTTCCAGAGGGCCATGAATTACCTGATTCAGGACCTAGGTGGGACGTTCGCCTACCTGGATGACCTGGTGGTGGTGTCGGACGGCTTGGACGAACATCTGGTGCGTTTGGAGATACTGTTGGCACGACTGCAAGCGACTGAATTCACCATAAACCTGGCTAAATCTGCTTTTGGCCGGGCTTCAGTGACTTGCCTGGGACGTATCGTTGGGCATGGTATGGTGAGACCCAAGGATGCTAACGTTAAAGCCTTCTTGTCCTTCCCCACTCCAAGGACGAGGAAGGACCTCATGCGCTTCCTGGGGATGTGCGGCTACTACCGTCGGTTCTGCAGTAACTTCTCCAGCGTGGCCGGACCCCTCACAGACCTTACCAGTTCTGCGGTCCCTTACATCTGGAACCAGAGGTACGACCAGTCTTTCCACCGCCTCAAAGCCTTCCTTGCCTCCAAGCCTGTAGTCCACCCCCCTGACTACACCTTGCCCTTCCATCTGCAAATCGATGCTAGCGGTGTCGGAGTGGGGGCTGTGCTCCTACAACCTGACCCAACCACTGATGTCCTTCACCCTGTGGCATACTACTCTGCCAAGTTGAAAAAACATCAGACCAACTACTCGACCATAGAGAAGGAGGCCCTGGCTCTGGTGTTGGCAATAAAGAAGTTTGAATGTTACCTCCAGTCTTGTCCACAAACAACCCTAGTCTTCACCGAGCATAACCCACTCACGTTCATCCAAACCAACAAGACCTCCAACCAGCGAATCCTCCTCTGGGCTCTCCTCTCCCAGCCCTATAATCTACAAGTCCGGCACATAAAGGGGGTGGACAACCTGATTGCGGACTCCTTATCCCGAGCTCCAGTGGAAATGCAGCAGCTACTCTCCAGACGCACCAGGTGATCACCTCCTTCGCGCCCGCGCTATGGAGGTCTTTGGAGGGGGGGGGGGGGTGTTACGAAACCACGCCACCAATTGTCATGATCTACCTACCCAGCACTACGAACCACGCCATCTATTGTCCTCATCTACCTACCCAGCACCACGAGCAACGCCATCTAGGGACGAAACCCGAGTACGACTACTCTTAGTTACCACTCCGTGGTTTCCCTTTTCCATATCCTGGTTGTTGCGTCACCTCCTCAAAGTGTTCCTCGTCAGCTCCAGTTCGATGAGAGTGCAGTTCACTCTGAGAAGTGACCACAGGATCACCAATCCTGGAAACCTACGGCGCAGTGACTACCTACCGTCTTCTACAATACTCAGCCTTATTTGTCAGCCATCTCAGTTCCGCACTTATGTATTTGTAATCTTATATTGCCTACCCGCCTCCACCTTGCTTCAAATTATTGTATGTTGTATAAATATGTATATACTGTTAATGTTTAGAGTTAAGTATGGTTAAGGGTAAATTATAGAAAGCTGAATATTTTGTTAAGGAATTTATGGTACTTTATCATACACAACAAAAACTCGCATCCTTTGTCTACCCTTTTATAGTCCGATTGTCTTTGTTTCAAGTATTGTTGTTGCCTGTTGGGATCTGGGTAGACTTTTAACTATATTCTAGATCCCCAACTCGTAACAATTTCTTTGTGTGCGAACCTCTGTCCTGCATGGCAGTGAACAGTGACATCACCCACATGAATCTGACCTATATATACTGCTTATGAATATGATGTATTTCTTTGTGTATGAACCTCTGTCCTGCGTGGCAGTGAGAAGTGATACCACCCTCAGTGTCAAGACCTGACTGAATTACCCAGAATAGGCAAACTGCACTCCAAGCTTTGTCAATAAATTTGTTAAACTAAACTCTCGCCACCCCAAACATTCCCTCGCTTCCTCCCTTCCTCCCTCTTGCCAATACCCCAAACCCTCCCTCGCTTCCACCCTCTCCCCCTTCCTCACACCACCACCTCGCACCCTCCCTCTCCTTCACCTCCACCCCACACACTCCCTCCATCCCTTACTTTTACTTTTTCATCTTACAAGATCCCCACACGTACACACGATGCAAAAAGTGTCTGTGCACATTTCGCGCAAATCAAACTGACACCAGAGACGATGGATAATGCAAAATATCTTATATCGCTTGCTAGTGACATTTCCTGGTTTATCCATAGTAAGTATTATTATTAGAGGCACATTCAGAAGAAAATTGATCATTCTTGCTATCAATGTGTAGCGTGGTTCATGTTGGTGGTTACGTTGTGGATGTATTGATCATTTAGGAAGTCATTGGACCCAATGTACACACATACTTTTTTTGATCGTGTACACCATCCCTAACTTACATCCTTCCCTCACATCCCTCTCCTGCCTCCATCATTCACATTCCTCTCCTCCCTCCCTCCCTCCTTCCCTCCTATCCCTTTCTTTCCTCCTTCTCACCACCAACTAACACCTTCCCTCTATCTCACCTCCACCCCCACACACTCCCTTCCTCCATTCTCAGTAATCTACTATTCCCTCTCATCTTCACCCACACCATCCCTCCCTCCCTCATATTAATTTCTTCCCTGTCATCACTATCTCACGTCCTGCCTCCTTCCCATCACCGCTACCCCACATCTTCCCACCTCCTTCTCGTTGCCACCTCCTTCCCTTCCTCCATTACACACACTCCTCCCTCTCACCACTACCCCATCCCATCACTCATCTTCCATTTCACTCCCAGCAAACCAAGTATCCAACACTCACATCGCAGGGAAGAATTGCTAAACGTTGTTTGGGTTTGTGGTGACGGAGAGACCTGTACCGCATACATAAAGTTCCCTTGGGAGAGAGGGAGGGTTTTGTAAGCATTCTTCCTCTTAACTGGCTATTTCTAAACGACTCACCAGTGAACTGCATGTCCGATCAGGGCAGAAAAGGGGAAGGTTGGATATGATGGAAAGAGAGAGAGAGGACAGGCAGTAGTGCCAAGAAAAGAAAGAAAGGGGTGGGGGGAAGGAATAAAATAGACAGGGACAGGAATTAGGGACATGATGATAAAGAAGAAGAATTAAAAAGGAAACGACATTTGTGGTAAGAGAAGATGGGAATAGGGGAAAGGAGAAGGAAAATGATGGGGGCAGCAGGGGGAAAATGGTAAGTAAAGAGAGAAAGAAAAAAGATGATTAGGGGGAGAAGGGGAAGGAGAGGAAGTTAGTTTAACAAATTTATTGCCAAAGCTTGGAGTACAGTTTCCCGATTCTGAGTAATTCAGTCAGGTTTTGACACTGAGGGTGGTATCGCTTCTCACCGCCACGCAGGACAGAGGTTCATACACAAAGAAATACATCATATTCATTAACAGTATATATATATATATATATATATATATATATATATATATATATATATATATATATATATATATATATATATACAGTATATATATATATATATATATATATATATATATATATATATATATATATATATAATAATAATAATAATAATAATAATAATTAACGGTTTATTGAAAGAGCTTGGCAGCCAGAAGGCTGAAAATATACAGTTACATATTTGGGGAATGGGTTACGAATTACAAATAATATACAAGTAACATAAGTGACACAAATAAGACATATAATAGCTAGATGTGGAAAAGCTCAAACTACAGTTCATTTCAACATAGTGACAGTGTAAGGAGCAGTGTTTACTGGGAGTGAATACACTGATTTATTACAAGTTATTGATAATTTTTACAATGGTTGGGACTGGGCTGTTCTTATAGCGATCAGTTCGTGCACGTATGGGCTGGATGCGGTTGTGGTGTCGAACAGCAATTCTCGGACAAGGGATCTCAGGTGGTAGTAGGAGCCGGTGTCGGGGATGGTGTAGAAGCTTCTTACCAAATTTGCAGATGAGGTCGTGGTGATGGTCAGTGAGAGTCGAAAGGGTCAGTGTGTTGAGCCCTTCTTGATATGTGGAGTAGGAAGGGGAGAGAATAATCTTGCATGCCCTCTTTTGCACTTTTTCTAGGTGTTACGAGTTGGGGATTTAGAATATAGTTAAAAGTCTACCCAGATCCCAACAGGTAACAACAATAAAAAAAACAAAGACAATCGGACTAATAAAAGGGTAGACAAAGGATGCGAGTTTTCGTTGTGTATAATAAAGTACCATAAATCCCTTAACAAAATATTCAGCTTATAAATTACCCTTAACCAAAGTTAACCTAAACATTAACAGTATATACATATTAATAAAACATAAAACAATCGTGAAGCAAGGTGGAGGTGGGAGAGGCAATACAAGATTACAAATACTTAAGTGAGGAACTGAGATGGCTGACGAGTAAGGCTGAGTATAGTAGAAGACGATAGGTAGTCACTGTGCCGTAGGGTTCCAGGATAGGTGATCCTGTGGTCACTTTCCAGAGTGAAGTGCTCTCTCCTCGAATTGAAGCTGACAAAGAAGACCGAGGAGGTGACGCAACATCCAGGATATGGAGAAGGGAAACCCGGGAGTGGTATCTAAGACGAGTCATACTCGTGTTTCGTCCCTAGATGGCGTTGCTCGTAGTGCTGGGTAGGTAGATCATGACAATTGGTGGCGGGGTTCGTAACACACCCCCCCTCCAAAGACCTCCGTAGCGCGGGCGCGAAGGAGGTGATCACCTGGTGCGTCTGGAGAGTAGCTGCTGCATTTCCACTGGAGCTCGGGATAAGGAGTCTGCAATCAGGTTGTCCACCCCCTTTATGTGCCGGACTTGTAGATTATAGGGCTGGGTGAGGAGAGCCCAGGGGAGGATTCGCTGGTTGGAGGTCTTGTTGGTTTGGATGAACGTGAGTGGGTTATGGTCGGTGAAGACTAGGGTTGTTTGTGGGCAAGACTGGAGGTAACATTCAAACTTCTTTATTGCCAACACCAGAGCCAGGGCCTCCTTCTCTATGGTCGAGTAGTTGGTCTGATGTTTTTTCAACTTGGCGGAGTAATATGCCAAAGGGTGAAGGACATCAGTGGTTGGGTCGGGTTGTAGGAGCACAGCCCCCACTCCGACACAGCTAGCGTCGATTTACAGATGGAAGGGCGAGGTGTAGTCAGGGGGGGTGGACTACAGGCTTGGAGGCAAGGAAGGCTTTGAGGCGGTGGAAAGACTGGTCGCAATTCTGGTTCCAGATGTAAGGGACCGAGCAGAACTGGTAAGGTCTGTGAGGGGTCCGGCCACGCTGGAGAAGTTACTGCAGAACCGACGGTAGTAGCCGCACATCCCCAGGAAGCGCATGAGTTCCTTCCTCGTCCTTGGAGTGGGGAAGGACAAGATGGCTTTAACGTTTGCGTCCTTGGGTCTCACCATACCATGCCCAACGATATGTCCCAGGTAAGTCACTGAGGCCCGGCCAAAAGCAGATTTAGCCAGGTTTATGGTGAATCCAGTCTCTTGCAGTCGTGCCAACAGTATCTCCAAACGCACCAGATGTTCGTCCCAGCCGTCCGACACCACCACCAGGTCATCCAGGTAGGCGAACGTCCCACCTAGGTCCTGAATTAGGTTGTTGATGGCCCTCTGGAATGTGGCCGGAGCATTAGAAAAGCCAAACGCCATAACCAAATATTGAAAAAGACCAAATGGAGTTATAAATGCCGAGATTATTTTTGCCCTATCCGTGAGTCCCACTTGATAATATCCTTTCAACAGGTCCACGGTACTGATAAATTTTGCACAGCCTATGCTGTCTATTATATCTTCAATCAAAGGTAAAGGGTAGGAGTCAGAGACAGTGACCTGGTTCACTTTACGATAATCGGTACAGAAACGAAAGGTGCCATCGGGTTTTGGAATGAGAAGGCAAGGTGAAGCCCAGGGGGAGGTACTAGGCTCAGCTAAGTTATGTTTTAACAAAAAATCTACCTCCTTTTTCATAATCTCTTTTTTTTGTGGATTTAGTCGATATGCTGATTGCCTAATGGGTTGTACATCATCTGAGATTAGCTTAATATCATGTTTAAGTATATTGCAAAACCCTGGGAGGTCTGATGTGACTTTAGGAAATGTTGATAATAACTTAGTGAGATTTTTTGCTTGAGATGGATTCAGAACAGAAAAATACTCATCCAAGTTGTTGAGTATGTGACTGTTAGCAGGGTTCTCTTTAGGTAGAGGGAAGTCTAAATTCTCCAATAGGTCCATGTCATCTGTCTCCGGCTCCGGCCCTGACAAAACCGTATGCAATACAGATAGGCTTATAGCCTCTGGGATGTCTTCCTCTGACTGCCTGGAATGGTAAAGTTTCATGAGATTAATGTGAACAAGTTGTGAATCTTTTTTGCGATCAGGAGTATGGACTATATAGTTGAGAGGAGATAGTTTATTAGCATTGACTTGAAAGTTTTGATGGAACCGTTCCAAGCAACCTTGGGATTGTGGGTGGTAAGCCGAAGATGTACAATGGTCCACACTGAGGTCTTTCATCACCTGTTTGAAAAGATTGCTCGTAAAATTGGTGCCCTGATCGGATTGGATCTCTTTAGGAATGCCCACTGAAGTGAAAAGGTGCAAAAGATGTTTGATTACGTTTTTTGAAGTGATGCTTTTAAGGGGAAAAGCCTCAGGATAACGTGTACTGGTATCCATAACTGTGAGCAGGAATTGATTTCCCTTCTTAGTCTTTGGTAATGGGCCCACACAATCCACAACAATCTTTTCAAATGGTGTAGAAAATACTGGGATGGGCTTAATGGGAGCTGCTGGTATACTTTCATTTGGTTTTCCTACCATTTGACAAATATGACAAGATTTTAGGTACTTTGACACATCCTTCCTAAGTCAAGGCCAATAATAGTGATGGAGGAGCTTTTTATATGTTTTCAGGATTCCCAAATGTCCTGAAATACCATCATGGGCAAGGGCAATTAATGCTGGTCTGACTGAGGCGGGAATTACCACTTGATGTATTTCAGACCACGTGTCTAGATGGGCAAGCTCAGGGGGCCTATAGGCCCTCATCAAAACCCCTTCATGATAATAAAAACACGGAAGGGTGTTAAAATCTTTACCCTCAACTGCTGCATGATGAAGTTTATTCAAAGATGGATCAGATTGTTGGGCTTTAATGAGCTCATCCTTACTAATCGTCTTATTGTGCAGATCTTCTGTGGGTAGGAAGATATTGGAGGTGGTTTTAGATGAAGAGGGCCCATTTCGCACACTCTGTGACCTGGTGACAGCACAAGATGGGAAAAGATGAGGAATAGTTTCTTTAAGGTCAGTGGTGGAGTTGACAGGTAAGGGAGAGTCGACTGTCTTTATGTTAGGAACCACTAGATCTCCTACCAAGTCTTTACCCAATAATAAATGAATGCCGCACACAGGCATTGGGTCTTTCCTTATGGCTATTTGCACTTTCCCAGTAATCAAGGGACATTGGAGGTGCACTTTAGCTAAAGGATAGGAAGAATGGGATGAGAGATCTGAAATTAGAACACTCTCATTAGTAAATGCGGTAGATGTATCAGGAATGACGTTAAACAGGAGGATAGATTGTGCTGCGCCAGTATCACGTAGTATACGAATAGGGAAAGAACGAGACCCCTCCATGATTGAAATTTTTCCCTCATAGGTGAATGAAGAGAAGATATCCTGATGGGGCCCTTCCACATTGGTGTTTGCTATTGGTTTGGATTTGGGATCCAGGGAACTACTTTTAGCAATTCGACACTTTGGGTGTTTACAAGTCTGGATCGTATGGCCTGGGTTTTTACAGTAAGAACAAGTAAGCTTGGTTGCATCTGGGGGAGTAGGTGTGGGACCTTTCGGCCTACCACTCACGCCCCCAAGGTTATCATCAGAGGAGGACCTAACATGTCGGGAAGTACCACGTTCTCTACTGCCCAGTGACTCCACCAGCAAAGCGTACGCATCAGCCAGCTCAGCAGCATGCCCTAAATTAACCTCTCCACGCTCCTCCACATGCTTCAAGATGTGAAATGGTATCTTGCTTTTCCACTCCTCCAGGACTACCAAATTTAACAAATCCTGAAATGTGGAGGTCTCTGTAGCCTCTAACCACTTCTTAAAAAACCTAAGCTTTTCTTGAGCAAACTCAGCAAATGTGTGTGAAAATGGTTTGGTTAGTTTACGAAACTTCTTCCGGTATCCATCTGGCGTGATAGCATAAGAGGTGAGGATATTCTTTTTTACGTTATCATAGTCATCAGTCTGGTCTAAACAGTTATAAACTCTACGAGCCTTACCATATAATTTAGGAACTAACACTGACACCCACTGGTCCTTTGGCCACTCATTCTTCGCGGCTATTTTCTCAAAAGTCCTAAATGACCCGTCCATATCGGATTCATCAAACCCGGGAACAAGGGAAGAAGCAGTAGCAGGGTTAAAAGCAGCTAATTTCTCTCTTAATGCCACTTCTTTTGATTTAAACTCCGATGTTAAGGTGACTTCTATCTCTCTTACCTGTAGTTCTTTCAGTCTAACCTCCTGCTCCAACTTGGCCTGTTCCATCCTTTCTTCATGTTCCAACTTGGCCTGTTCCGACCTTCCCTCATGCTCCAACTTTTGCTCCAACTTGGCCTGTTCCAACATTCCCTCATGCTCCAACTTGGCCTGTTCCAACTTGGCCTGTTCCAAATTTTCCTCATGCTCCAACTTGGCCTGTTCCAACTTGGCCTGTTCCAACTTTTCTTCATGCTCCAACTTGGCCTCCTGCTTCAACTTGGCCTGTTCCAACTCGAGTTCTTTCATTTTGATTTGGAACTCGAACCTAGCTCGTTCTAGTTCTAAGGTTTCTATTCGTTGTGTTTCTTCTTGAGGGCTAGCCAGACCTGAGGCAACTTCTGAGTGAGGAGGGGTGGTGGATAGTGGTTGAAGTTTCTTGGACATGGGCGTTAATCTGTCAACAGCGGATTCTTTAAAAACTTCTTGTTGAACCAACACTTCAATCACATGATTTTTTAACATTTCCTTAGTCAGTTGTTGTGAAAATGGGATATTGTAATAGTTGGCTATTTCTTTCCATTCTTTCTTCAGGATATTAACACGTAATTTAGCTACGGAAGGATTTTCAATAAAATCCTGAAGATCAAAACCTGAGGTGGCCATTGTTAAGAAAAATAGGATAAATTAACTAATGGTCAAAAGATAAGATAAGTGGATAACCCTAGAAAATATCACGGCAGTGGATAACCAGAAAGTCCCGGAAACTAACCAAGTTATACCTAGGGAAATACACTTATGATTATTGTTCTTCTGATAAGATCCTTAGATAAGGATAAGAGACTTGAAAGAGGAAGGGCGTATTACGGCATTAGTATAAAGATCCGGATTAACAACCCTGAGATACTTGAAAGAGGAAGGGCGTATTACGGCATTAATATAAAGATCCGGATTAACAATCCTGAGATACTTGAAAGAGAAAGGGCGTATTACAGCATTTATATAACGATCCGGATTAACAACCCTGATATACTTGAAAGAGGAAGGGCGTATTACGGCATTTATATAAAGATCCGGATTAACAACCCTGGAGTTTGGTATGATTGACCCTGAATGAGATAATGAGAAGAACAATAATTGAGGCTGTATAATTATGGGGTCCTGGTAGAGCGGGGCGTCCCAAGATATCACTTCACCCTAAATTAGTGACTATGGAACAGCCTACTCTGGAGTGAGGGTACGGCATTAAACAGATCCGGATTCTTCCCTACACTCGATAAGACTTACCACACGACTGCTTACGTGTAATAACAGGTAAGCCTTATGACACTTGGAACCTAATATCCTACGTCTGTCACTCTTACTGTACGGTAATACCAATATATGCACACACATATGAAGGAAACTTTAAACCACCGAAAAGCAATTGTGAACAGAAGTGACTGGGAGGAATAATTAACAACGATTAACAAGGGAGGAAGGAATATGGTACTTAAGTTCGGGTCCTGTCAAGGTCGCCATTTGTTACGAGTTGGGGATTTAGAATATAGTTAAAAGTCTACCCAGATCCCAACAGGTAACAACAATAAAAAAAACAAAGACAATCGGACTATAAAAGGGTAGACAAAGGATGCGAGTTTTCGTTGTGTATAATAAAGTACCATAAATCCCTTAACAAAATATTCAGCTTATAAATTACCCTTAACCAAACTTAACCTAAACATTAACAGCATATACATATTAATGAAACATAAAACAATCGTGAAGCAAGGTGGAGGTGGGAGAGGCAATACAAGATTACAAATACTTAAGTGAGGAACTGAGATGGCTGACGAGTAAGGCTGAGTATTGTAGAAGACGATAGGTAGTCACTGTGCCGTAGGGTTCCAGGATAGGTGATCCTGTGGTCACTTCCCAGAGTGAAGTGCTCTCTCCTCGAATTGGAGCTGACGAAGAAGACCGAGGAGGTGACGCAACAACCAGGATATGGAGAAGGGAAACCCGGGAGTGGTAACTAAGACGAGTCATACTCGTATTTCGTCCCTAGATGGCGTTGCTCGTAGTGCTGGGTAGGTAGATAATGACAATTTAGTGGCGGGGTTCGTAACATAGGTGTTTACGTTGTGTGGCATTTAGGGAGGAAGACCAGGTGGGGGAGGCATAGGTGAGCTTGGGAAGTATGAATGTTGTGTAAACACTGAGGAGCTCGTGTGCAGGAACTCCGAGGGACTTGAGTCGGCGGAGGAGGTGGAGACGGAAACTGGAGGATTTGATAACTTCACTGACGTGTGGTTTCCAATTTAGTTTGTTGTCTATGGTGACGCCGAGGAGCTTCGTGGAATCTACAACCTGGAGTGTGTTCGGACCTAGAGTAATGGAAGGCGGTGGGACAATGTCGGAGGAGAGGTTGATGTGCATAACCATGGTCTTGGTATGGTTGATGGTGACATGGTTGTTGGTTGCCCAGTTTTGGAGACTGTTCAATAAATCCTGAAGGGCGTTATAGTTGGGAGCAGAATTGTTGACGCTGATCCCAATGGTGGAGTCGTCGACATATTTCCAGCGAGCAGGGGTTTCTCTTAGGGCATCATTGATGAGCATAAGGAAGCAGAGTGGTCCCATCTTGGTGCCTTGGGGGACGCCACAGGTGAGTGACTGAAAGGTGGAGACAGCCCCTCGGAAGCGTACAGCTTGGCGTCGGTCACTGAGGAAGTTTGTAAGCCATGGTATAAGATTTCTCCGAAGCCCGAGGTCAATAGCTTTGTTGATGATTATATTGTGGTCGACTAGGTCCAACGCTTTAGTGAAATCAATGAAGGCGACAGCTACAGACGTTTCTCGTTTCTCGAGATGGCGGTATATGTAATCGAGAAAGCTGACAAGACAGTGAGTGGTGGAGGAAGTTTTCATGTTGCCAAATTGCTGAGGGTCTACGACTCCTGCAATATCAGCATAAGCCCAGTCGAACACAAAACTTTCACAGCTTAGGCTGGGTATTGGGGTGATTGCAATAGGTCGTAGCTGATTTAAGGATTGTGGGCTGGTTGACTTGGGCACTGGTGATACATAAGAGGTCTTCCAGTCAGCTGGGCATCTGGCTTGGCTGAGAGAAGCATTGATGATGGAGCATAGGGGTTTAGCAAGCTCCGGGGAGAACTCCTTGAAGAGTTTCATTGGTAATCAATGGGGGTGGTAGAGCGTTTTAATTTCAGTTTGTCCAGGCGTTTTGCTACTTCAAATTCTTCTACTAAGTCAGTGGGAAGGGGGGCTGGTAGGTAAGCAGGGAGAGTGGTTGTGTCAAGCCGTGGGAGCGTCTGGCATATAGTAGCGAAATGGTTATTTGTTTGCTCAGCTGCGTCAACATTAGTGAGATGGCTAAGGAAGGGGAGGGGGTGTGTCTTATTGTTTAGTCCACAGAGTTCTTTAAGCTTACCATACCATTGACTGATGTTGGTCTGCTTCAGGTGTTGTAATTTGGTTGGGTAGTGGGACTTCTTTGCAGTGCGTATTTCGCGGATGACTCGGTTGCGAAGGGACCTGTAGCAGATGTGGTCATTGAGATGAAAGGCTCTGTCTCGCTGTTGCATAAGTCTTTTGATCCGAGGTGTGATCCAGGGCAAGTCAGCTGGGTGAGATCTGACGGACTTCTCGGGGAGGAAGTGGTGGTGAGCTTCCGTGGTGGTGTTGGTATAATTTATCCATTTGGTTTCCACGCCATCCACGCTAAGTACTTCAGTCCAGGGATGGTGAACTACCCACTGCCCGAAGAGGCGCACTGCAGAGTCAGTAATCGGCCTGTAGGTCTTGATGTAGGGTCTCTGTACTTGAGTGGGAGTGGCAGCTGGGGACCAGAGCACTGATAAGTGTGTGCTACACCCGATAGGAGGCATTGGTTGAGGTGGTTGGTACTGGTCCGCTAAGTCAGTTAAGATAAGGTCGAGGGTATTTTGACCGTGTGTGGGGAAGGTCACAACTTGTGATAGTGATAGCTGGTCCTGGATATCAGTGATGTCAATTTCATTAAAATCCCCACATAATACTAACTTGGCACATGGGTACCTAACTCTGAGGTGGTCTGAGGTGGTGATGAGATGATTGATAAGAGTGTCTCTGGTGGGTGATCGAGGCGGATGGTATGCCACACAGATTATGATGGAAGCAGTGTCGCGCGGGTGGGCCCGTAGCAAGACACGTACCCATAATGCTTCCACATCTGCTGGGACTTGAACATCCGCACGAGAATCTCGGAAACTACTCCTTTTCACATATACGTTGAGACATTGTTATATACTTATTTGACATATTTCATAACCGAATGACAGAACACATATCGAATGACATTCTAATATAACTGTTCGTTCATGCTAACAGAAATGATTGACAATGGTTAGACGTGAACAGTAAACCGACAGCCTGCATATAGTTTGAGAATGCAACGATTGGAGAATGACATACCACCATAAGATTTTGACAAGCAGATAATAAATTGACAAACAACATAACAACTATCATACCTCTTGGTGCATTTTACACAGGGGACGGTCATTTTACACAGAGGGGTTGACCACTCGAAACCATGAAACATCAATTGAAACAGTGGTATGTACCGGAGATTCAGTGAAATAATGAATTCGAGGTGACTTGGTGTGCTATCTGTAGGTCGGTATCAGTCCCGAGACACCCACTCGAGGAGTACAATACATAGTAGGTCTGGCACATTTCGGAAGCACCCTGCTATGCCTCGTAGACAATATCGCCGGGTGTCAGACGAAGATCGTGATAGAATAATTACTCGATATGAAGCTGGAGAGGATTTTCTGGACACTGCTGCCGAGCTACGAATTCCAAGAACCACAGCTTATGAAATAATTAGCAAGTTGAGGCTACACCAACGATCAACAGTAGAGAACTTAACCATACACTCCGGCAAACATTTCCACGCAAGCCACATGTATGCAACATGACTGTTTCTAGGGCTTTGGATGGCGAGCTTATAACCCTGAAACAGGTACACAATGTATCGGCTAACCGCAATTCAGAGGACGTGAAAGCCGCTCGTGTAGCGTTTGCTCAGTACATGTGTGAGGATGGCATTCATCAACATCGTGTGTATGTACATGAAACCGGCTACAACCTGTATACGTGTAGGACCTACGAACGGGCTCCACGGGGACAATGCGTCATCAGGATCGTTGCAGGACAGCGTGGCAGTAACGTGACATTGATAGCAGCTATCCCCAATCTAGTAGGCCTATTCTGTTATGAAATTCATGTAACATCTGTGACCAAGGAAGTATTAAAAAACTTCATGACCTCACTGGATTCTGCGCTAGGTCCTGAGACTGCGTGATTTTAATGGATAATGCACCATGTCATGCAGGAATTGAACAGGAATTTGAGGGTCGTGTCATCAAGAAGCTTCCTCCACACTCACCTTTCCTAAATCCTATTGAGAATTGCTACGCAGTACTGAAAGCCACTGTGAAACGACAACTGAACAACGTAGCTGATCGTTGCGATGCACGTGATGCACGTCGACATGGGGTCACCTGTAGGATGTATCGAGAGAGACTTCTCGAACAGGGACTGAGGACAGCAGTCCCCAGTATTGATGCTACCCTTTGTTCAGCAAACTTCCAGCACTACCAGACATACTTACGGAGGTGTATTGCACGAAAGGACATCTGGGATTGAAATCATCAATGCTAATGACCCGTCTGCAACTTTGTAATGTAAAGGGACCTGGGTTTTGCTGAATTAATTAATTGTTGAGCTTCTGTATATATCGTTATATACATGCACTACTGCATATGCCACCCAAAGCTTATGCTAATTGTCAAATATATGTGTAAGACTATCCAATCTTTTATTTTCATTGTCAATATCATTTGTGAGTGCTTTGTCAATAATTTTGTGAGAAAATCATCTGTCAAACTGTTTTGTAACAGGGTCAAATCATTACAAGGGAATGTCAAAGGATGAAATATAACGTCAAAGTCATAGGTGAACTGTCCTTTATTTCGTTGAACTGCTCGAACTGTTATGTGATAAGGTGTACTTTACCGATCTGTAGTAATGATGGATGGTATAATATGTAGTGATGATGGATGATGTTACATGTAGTGATGATGGATGTTGTTATATGTAGTGATGATGGGTGGTGTTATATGTAGTGATGATGGATGGTGTTATATAAGTGATGATGGATGGTGTTATATGCAGTGGTGGTGGTGACGGTGGTAGTGACAGTGGTAGTGCTGGAGATGGTGATAGCTGCATGTTTGTGATGATAGTGGTGGTGGTTGAGACTGATTGATTGTAGTGGTAATGATGGTGGTGGTAATGATGATGGTGGTAGTAGTGGTGATAGTGATGATGGTGGTAGTAGTGATGGTAGTGATGGTGGTGCTATATGTAGTGATGATGGATGATGTTATATGTAGTGATGATGGATGGTGTTATATGTAGTGATGATGGATGTTGTTATATGTAGTGATGATGGGTGGTGTTATATGTAGTAGGGTGTGTCAATTTAGGGGGTGAACTGGCTAAATTGAAAATCGAGTAATTTGGTAGCAATTTATTGTAGTCTTTAAGCATGCAAAACAATATTCTGGCATAAATTTTTTTTTATAATAAGTCCTACCTACATCAAATGGATTTTTAAATGTACATATTTGTGAATTTATAACATAACCAGCGTTTGCACACATGTTACTGTTTCAAGTTTCAAATTATTATATTTTATTATCCGTAGTCTATTTGAAAGTAACCAATGCCTTCATACTCTCTTTGCTTTGGTTTCTTGTCATCAGTAGTCTGCTTGCTATTTGTGCTTTGATGTAACCTTCTCGCCTCTCGTGGCTGTAAACATGGCCAGCTGCTTCTGTGACCATTTTCACACATCTCTCCACACTTTGAGTGTGGGAAGGCCACTTCGGCACCTGCATTGGAGTCTTTTTAAGGTTTCTCAATTCTTGGCTAGTTAGACTTGTTGTCAATGGTGGCTCTAAGACTTCCAAACTCAAGTCAACCAATTCTGACAATTTGGTAGCATTGACGTTTATTGGGGGAACTTTTCTTGAATGAAACGAACAGTCTCCCAACTGGTCGTCATCTATTAGCGTTCCTCTAATCTTTAGAATGACTTCTACAGCCTCGGTTCGGAGATTGGTACATTGACTGCAAAGCATTGCTTGCAAAACTGCTTCTGATCGAGCATACCAAGCGGACCTTCTTGCCACAGGTAACACGATGTCCCTCACTACCTTCCTCTGTGTTCTTACTAGCTGCAATTGAAACAAAAGGTGATTGGGCCCATCCACCCACATAGGATTAAGTTTCACACTAAACCACTGGGGAAGATAAACTCCAATAATAAATTCAACAATTAACCTCAAATTCTTCAGCACTTTGCCCTTCAATTCGTGTTTGGAAATCCAAATCCTGCAGAAACGAAGAGCTGTAGTTAACCAACGGCTGTGACTGACAGGTCCAATCTCCAAGAGAGCCAATGACTGAGGCACTTCTCCTGATCTTATTGCTTGGGCAATACGATGAGCATAGGATTGATCTGTGCTGAGATCTTTGATGACTCCTCCAGACAACGCCGGAAGGGGAGGGCCAACTTCGACCTTTGGAAAGGTTGTATTTATTTCTAGTTGTGTTGCTTCATCCAGCATGATGCCAAGGGGACCTGACCACTTGTTGTTGCTCTTTGTAGGACCATCAAGTTCCTGGATGAGATGACGAAGAGGTAGCTCGCCTGTATGTAAATCACATACAATCCAAACAAGTCTTCTTCCTAGTTTTTTCTCTAAATGCGTCATTACACCCCCCTGCCATCCGGTGTTCACTGCAGTTGAATCTCCACCAACAGCCTGCAGTGAACTGCCAAGTCCTCTCTCCTGAACCCAACATAAAATATGATCAGCAATGACCTCTGCATGTTTCTTCCCTTCTACTTCAGTTTCGGGAGCAAAGTGAAACAAAAACCGACCACCAGGCTCAGAACAGACAGAGTAGTGTTCTTCTTTGATGAGACCTGGAAACTTTCTGTTCACTCCCTCTACTTCTAGCAAAACTTTTGTGTCATCTATTCTTCCATCAAACAAAAGACAGGAGAGCCCTCCCTCGCTTAAATCTTTTTCATGCTGATCAGATATTTCCTTCATTATTTTTTCTTGTGCTCTTCTAATTTTATTATGATCTATCACCAAAGATACATCCTCTCGGCTGATGAGGCCTGCATCTATCCAAGGGGCAGTTGCAATTTCTGCAGCCTCACGAAGTCCAGCATGGTGGCGAATACTAGCTAAAGCAATGTTTGAAATATTTCTTGTGTTGTATTTCATTTTCTTTGGTAAAGGTTCAGATGGCTCTTTGGAACTATCATCTGATGTTGCTTCCTGTTCATCAGAAGAACTATCAAAGAAGTGATAAACATCTTGACACAGCTCTTCCTCTCTTTGGATGGCTTCTTCACTCTTCATTTTCTTCTTTTGTTCCCTCTCTCGGATTTGTTCTCTCTTCTTGGCATTAGCAATCTGCTTCTTTGTTTCTGAATAATCTATTGAACCCATTTGCATACTTCCTTGGCCTTCTGCCTTTGTCCTCTGTGCCTTTGTAAATTCAAGCTCTAAAACAGGGATCTTCTTTTCACGAGGACAACCACAATCAATGTGGGAATTATTTTCTCTCTTACCTGAGTGAGAACAGTTGGATTCAGAACATAATTGTATGGAGCACTTGCAGGTCAAAATGTCAAACAGAGTATCAAGTGTGTGCAGAAATTCATTTTTCCTGGCCAAGTTTCCTTTACCAAGTGATGTTTCAACTGCTTTGTGCCATAATTTCGTTAGTTTTAGCTCAATAGTTCGACACTAATTAATCACAGGTGGTTTGAATAGTGCATTAGCTTTTGTCCATTGATGCAGAAGAGGGACTATCATGTCATTTATGAGTTCTTTATCTGTATAGTTCCTTCTGTCCTTTGCATTTTTTTCTCGAAGGAGTAACCCTAATCTTAGCATGTCTCTCACTGTTGGAAGTTCTGATACAGGAAGCTCCTTCCCTTTACCAACTAGCAGGCTCAAGTGGGTTGACAACTGACTTCTTGTCTTCAATTTTGACATCTTCACACTATCTGACAAATAGAAAAATATTTCAATGTTTCATAATTCAATTGTTGTTTCAAAAAATATCAATTTGTTTATCAAAAATGCTGTAACAGAAATAACATAATAATTTCTTAGAACATAATGTTTTATACAATGATATAAGTAACTGCGACAATCAATATGCCCTACTTACAATAATTAAAATGTAGAATTCGTCTGGTAGAGTAGGTGCAAGTGCAATGAGAGCAAACCACCGTCTATGATATCTAGAAGGAGAGTGAGCCGGGCGCCTTATCCTCACGCTTGGTACAAGTCAAAACAAGAATTAAACTGTCCCACACGGAGAGCCTGTTCATGTTCATGTTCTGACATGCATATTGTACACACGCTATAGAACCATAAAATACTCCATAATCCATATGCTTACATGAGATTAGTTAATATCAAGTGAATAATTCTAATCAAGTCTCATTAATTTGTTGAATTACTGATATTTGAAACTTTAAGGTATAATTGATGTAGGTGAGGGTTATTTCAATTCATTTTTGTTTGCTAATCTCAAGTTTAGACATAAAGAGGCACAATATTTTGACTACCAAATTTGATTTTTAACATGTTGACAAAATTGACACACCCTAATATGTAGTGATGATGGATGGTGTTATATGTAGTGATGATGGATGGTGTTATATGTAGTGATGATGGATGATGTTATATATAGTGATGATGGGTGGTGTTATATGTAGTGATGATTAGACAGTAAAATAATAACAGTTTAATGCTAAAAAAATATACTTTGCTGTACTGTTGCAGTGAAAAACATGGTGGAACTTACATGCAACGTTAATGAACTATTGATGGAAGAAGGAGTTTTGGGGACTGACCAGTGAGAAAATGTGGAGCCTCCCTGATAGTGGCGTTCTACCTTTGCCTAGCGGATGAGTCACCCGGAGGGCGGCGATTCTGCTAGTATGTATATATATATATATATATATATATATATATATATACATATATATATATATATGCAAGTAAATCACTGTAGGTGCGCGTGATCTAGGTATATGCTGATAACCACCAGGAAAGAAGAAAACACGAAGTTCCCAAGCGCTTTCGTGTAATTCACATCTTCAGGGGTCTGTACTCACCCCTGAAGATGTGAATTACACGAAAGCGCTTGGGAACTTCGTGTTTTCTTCTTTCCTGGTGGTTATCAGCATATATATATATATATATATATATATATATATATATATATATATATATATATATATATATATATATATATATATATATATATATATATATTTCATGTAGATCCACAATGAAAACGTGGATAAGATAAATCTTGATAAAATCACAAGAGAAAAGGGGAAACAACGGAGCTCCGTTGTTTCCCCTTTTCCCGTGTGATTTTATTAATATATATATATATATATATATATATATATATATATATATATATATATATATATATATATATATATATTTCATTAGCCCAATAAAGCACGCGGACTTCTACATACAATCAACACCTCAACCCGCCAGGATTCGAACCCACGGCCCACAAGCCTATGACTGTGACCGGGGAACGCTAACCGCTGGTCACAGTCATAGGCTTGTGGGCCGTGGGTTCGAATCCTGGCGGGTTGAGGTGTTGATTATATATATATATATATATATATATATATATATATATATATATATATATATATGCTGATAACCACCAGGAAAGAAGAAAACACGAAGTTCCCAAGCGCTTTCGTGTAATTCACATCGTCAGGGGTGAAGATGAAAATTACACGAAAGCGCTTGGGAACTTCGTGTTTTCTTCTTTCCTGGTGGTTATCAGCATATACCTAGATCACGCGCACCTACAGTGATTTACTTGCATATATATATATATATATATATATATATATATATATATATATATATATATATATATATATATATATATATATATATATATAGGTCAAATTTATGTGGGTAATGTCACAGTTCACTGCCATGCAGGACAGATGTTCGTACACAAAGAAATACATCATATTCATTAACAGTATATATAGGTCAGATTCATGTGGGTAATGTCACTGTTCACTGCCATACAAAAAATTGGTTCATATACATTGAATTGAATTGAATTGAGTAGAACTGAATTGCAACAGTTTATTTAGCTAGAAAAATATGGCTCAGCCAGTTGAGAACCTGAGCTCTCTTTTAGGCACCTGATATATACTATACATTTATCTCAAGGAAGTTTTATGTAACATTTAGTATCATCTGGAATAGTACAAGAGCATGGTTGTAATAAGAACATATCATAATGTCACCACGGTTATCACTTCAATATTTATTAAATTTATGTAATTATTATTATTATTTTTTTTATATACATAAATTACAGTGGAATTGAAAAACATAAGTATAATGGGGAGCAGTACAAAATGAGTTGTACAGTAATAAGGTTGAACAAGAGGACAGAGCTGTCAGGATTATGTCTAATTGGCATTTGAGTTTATTGCAATGGTTATTTTTTATTTAGTTACATGATAATTTGCAATAAAACGATTTTGATGGTACAATAAAAGCAGGTACTGTAAATATAGTAGGTGTTACAAGAGATATTAATACTTAGACACTAGATATTTTTTAAGAGATGATTTAAAGGAAGGGAGCATAGTCTTTGCTCGGATGGGTGGGGGGTAAGTTATTCCACACCTTCACATTGTGATATCTTATGGAGGTCTGGGACCGAGAGGACCGCATGGGAGGTGGTCTTAGTAGCTCTGGGTGCCTTAAGTTGTATCTCTGATTATTCCGGAACTGGAAATAATTATTGTTAAGCAAGTGATTGATAGATTTGTAAACAAAGAGGGCACAGCAGTAGGTGTTAATATCTTCGAATTTTTAAATTTTCAATATAGCAAATTTTTCGTTTGTGTGATCTGTTTTTTTCAAGTAGGGCATTGTCCATATAACTCTCTTTTGTACAGTAACCAGAGATTGTGTTCTTGAAGAACCAGAGGCCCCCCATAGTGTTTGACAGTGTATCAGGTGTTGGTAAGCAAGATCATGATAGACTTCTTTCATTGCTGTGAGGGTGAGTGACTGTCGAGTGTGATACATGATACCGCACTGTTTATTGACTTTACTGTGAATGGCTTGTAAGTGGTTTCTCCAGTTAAGTTTCTCATCAACAATAACTCCGAGGAATTTAGTATTTTGTTCGCGTTTGAGGACTGTATTACCAAGGTACAGGGGCAACAAGTCTGGGGGTAAGGTTTTCCTTCTGTGAAAGATCGTGTAGTGGATTTTCTCGAGGCCTAATGTTAGTTTATTATGTATTACCCAGATCCTGACTTAATTAATTCAGTGTTCATAATTCTCATCAAGGAATGGAGGTCTGAGTTGCTGGCATAGAGATTACTATCGTCTGCAAATATTTTGTATTTTATGAGTGAGATGGAGTGGACTATGTCGTTCATGTACAACAAAAACAGTACTGGACCGAGAATGGAACCTTGGGGGACTCCATACAAGATTGGCGAAGAGTCAGATTGGTCATTATTATAGCAGACATACTGCATCCTGTTGGACAGATATGAGGTGAAAGGAATCAATAAAGGGGATATAGATAAAGTTCTTATAAAATCCGAGCAGGATAGGACTCGTAGCAACAGATTTAAGTTGGATAAGTTTAGGTTTAGGAGGGAGATAGGAAGAAACTGATTCACAAATAGGGTGGTGGACGAGTGGAACATGCTTAGCAGTTTTGAAGTAAGTGAGGGAACTCTGGAAAGTTTCAAAAGGAGGCTAGATAGATTCATGGATGATAGAGAGTTGTAGTAACTCTCGACAGAAGCTGCCATGCACAGGCCAACCGGCCTATTGCAGACTTCTTATTTTCTTATGTTCTTATGTTAGGTAAACCAATTGTGGGACAGGCCCCTAACGCCGTAATGTTCAAGCTTTGAAAGGAGGAAGGTTTGGTCGACAATATCGAAGGCTTTAGAGAGGCCCAAGAATATACCGAATGTGAACTGACTGTCATCAATGGAATTTAGGATGTCATTAGTAAAGGATAGCAGAGCACTCTCAGTCGAAATTCTAGCGTTTGTGAGTTTGTTCTCACAGAACCCAAGTACATCATATTTGTGGGCAATAGAAGATAGACACTGATCTAAAAAGGTATCTAGATGAAGGGGAATACTGCTGATGTTATGGCTAATCAAGGAGAAGGAATGAGGTAGTAGGAGACTAGAACAAAACTCGGGAGAGTCAGGAAAGTAATAGTGACAGTTTGGGTTGGTGTAACCCAGTGAGTTTTGTAGGAAGGCATCAGGATCGATATGAGGGAGTATTGTGTCGACACCATGGGTAAATGGGGTGTAACACATACGATCTTGCACATCTAAGGGAATGACAGTAGCATCATCATTGTGGGAACATTGATACTGTTTAAGGAACAGTAAAAACTCAGGTTCACTGAGGTGTGAAAAAGGAAGATCTAAGAAAATTATAATAGTGGGCGGTAACGTACTCACAAGTCCTACAACCAACAGAATTAGGATGACCGGTTCTGTTGGGGGTTGAGGGTTGCCAGTTTCCACCACAGAGGGTAGACGTGTAGTACTCGAGTTGGCCGGCAAGGGTGGAAACACCTCAGGATAGCGACAGTGGCTGGTTCCCCCTCAGTGGGGAAGGGGTTCTCGAGGGGCTTGGAGGGGGTAGTACAGCGGGTGGGTGAGTGGGCGGGTGTCCACTTGCCCAGTCCCTCACAACAAGGGTTTTATGACTGAACGTCACGTGTTTCTCTTGTTTCCTGGCTTCTTTAAACTGGTCCATTTGCTGTAGACGGGCTTTAGTAGTACCCGGGCAGAGATCTTCGTTGACGAAGATAGTGGTGCCTTTCAGTTTACTGCGTTGATAAAACACTTGGTCACGGTCAGAGGGGGATGAAAATTTTTTTATGATGTAGCGGGGGCAAGAGGTGTGGGGTTTCCCGACACGTTCAACACGATCAAACTTTACTTCAGGAAGTTTAAAATATTAATTCAGCAGGCGTGATATTTTGCGTTGGGATGACTCCCATATTCTATTTATAGACTAATCAATGTAGTAATTCCAAAGTTCATGATACAATAAGCCAGGTGGCCTGAAGTCTTTGACAGTGTCACATTCAATAATATATAGTGTTCAAGTGTATGCTTTAAAGGTTTATCACAAAGTTTACATTCTGAGTGTTCCGGTATGGGTACAGCGTTAATAACTTGCCAGATGTGTTTGTATCCTAGCCTAATTCTGGCCACGACTATATTACATTGTCTGGTTCTGTCCTTATGTTGGCCATACTGGTACCTCTCGTCACAAACGTTGTCATATTTGCTAATGCTACAACTGACAAGGTCTCTGCATTTCTCAGTTCTTCGAGATTAGAGTTCATGAATCTGACTTGAATGTTTTTAAGTACAACATTGGACAAGCCAAGGTCAGGGTCAACATTTTCTTTCTTACATGCCTCATTGGCCAGTCTATCAGTACGGTCATGATAACTAATTCCAACATGGGACGGAATCCACACAAATTTGATACGAGAGTTGTTCTCATTGGCAGTTATCTCATTTCTTTTAATATCACATACAACTTTAGACACAGAACCTGACGGGCTGTTCATTCATTTAAAAGCACTTTGAGAGTCACAGAATATCACCCCACCTCTATTTTCTTTATAGTAGTCTGTAGATAAATAGATTCCAGTTAATTCAGTTTTGTTGTGCTGGCCCAGTTGTTCAGCCTTTACTTGTTTGACACTATCATCTCTTTTTCTTTATATATAACAATTGCACAGCCTGGTCTACCTGTGTTTGTCTGCACAGAACCATCAGTAAAAGCACAACATTCACTTGATTTAATACTCTCTATGTGTCTGTTAATAGTTTCTAGTGTGACACATCTCATCACATCGGTGTTTAACATTTGCTTACTACCAACAGGAGTGTGATTAATAGGAAATGATATATTCAGCCAAGGAGGAATGGCATTAATGGGTTCGTCTAGGGTGATTGGGACATTCAGTTTCAAGAGATCTGCAACACTTTTGTGAAGCCACACCCCAAAGAGAGTCTTTTGTGGAAAGTTAGCGAGATAGTCGGGATTACTTAGATAAAACATCAACTCAGTTTGAGCTGTACACAGGGGACCATTGTTCTTCAAAACCTTGACACAAAACATGGTATTAAGTCGAGCAATCCTCTCAGATAGGGAGGGCAGTCCGAGTTCTTTCCTCATGTCTACAATTCTGGTTGATTTTGGGCATCCTAGAATGAGGCACATGGCTTCATTTTGCCCTACCTCAAGGCTGTTGAGTTGTTTAGGTGGAATAGTCACAAGATGGAGAGCATGATAGTCAACTACAGAACGAATGAAGTGAAGATGGAAAGTACGAGCAAAGGTGATGTTAATTCCATAGCCATTGCCAACAAGGGTTCTGAGGGGTTTAATGCACTGCATTAGTTTGGCACAAAGGTTGCCAAGAAGGTTTGCATCATTCACACAAATTCCAAGATATTTATAAGAGCTACATAGTTCCAAGGGCATGCTGTTAATGTTAGAGTCAAGAGGCAGAGGATGAGCAGGACAAGGATTGAGGACCCTCGTCTTGTCAACAAATATTACGATGCCGCATTCCACAGTCCTCCTAGGAAGTACATCCAGCATAGCATATTACAGCCTCGTTTGGCTGAACTGGAATGTCAGCAATAAGCTTGTGCATCAGTATATTAAAGAGCATAGGACTTGACACTCCTCCCTGAGGCGTGCCAAGCACAAATGATCTCATTCTGGAACTGTTGACTCCTCTAACCAAAACACTGGCATACCTGTTGGACAGATAACCCTTTATCCATGTCAGGAGGTTACCTTGGATGCCAAAATATGCTAGTTGCTCAAGTATAATGTATCTATTAGCTACAGTAGAGTTTGAATTAAGGTCTATGAAGGCTGTTTGTGTCTTATTTTTGAGTGAACAACATAGTTTGCAAAGCATGTCTGTCTGCTGCGCCTGGGCATGAACCCATACAGATTAGGGGTCAGTTTGTCTTTAACTTCAAACATGTGACGATTGAGAACAACTCTTTCAATGACCTTACACATACAGGATGTGAGTGAAATGGGCCTGTAGTTTGGAGAGATAGCTTTAGGGATTGGTCCTATGTTTCTATGAGACCATGTCTTAGGCAGAATACCCTGTGTGAGGCAGTGGATGGTTAAGGACCTCATTTAACAATCTCAGGGTGTTATAGGTTATGCCATCCTCACCAGGGGAGGATGATTCACCTTTTATTAGTGCTGTTGTTAGTTTGTGGTGCGTTATAGGAAACTGGTCGATAAGGTCTGGTGAGGAACAGGCTATTTCAATATTGAAAACCCTATTAATGTGTGTGGTTTTTAGATAATTCTGTATGTCAGGAGGCAGGGAATTGATTTGTGACACACTAGAGACTAGACCATTGGTCTTATGGCATGTCATCACATTCTGCAGGGCTGTGATGGAGTTGGACTGGGGTGGGTGACTTGGTAATGGCTCTAATTTTGTTCCACACTTCTGCTGGAGTGGTTCTTCTATTAATCCCCTTTAAGAATTGTTCCCAATAGGTGTTTCTCACCTGACCTTTGAGTTCACGAAATGCTCTGTTAGCTTTGAGGAATGCCAGGAGGTTATTACTAGTTTTATTTTCCTTATTAGTGTTGGCAAGCTGTTGTACCTTCTCTCCTTCTTTGGTGAGGATGGGGTCATGTGTCCACAGAGGTGGTTTAGTGCTGCCCCCCTTCCTCCTTGACTTAACCCAGGTGGTATAATATGTGGTAATGACATTTACAAGATCACAGCAAAATTAATCCACTGACCCAGGTGTATATTCACTATTCAGCATACCATCTGTGAATATAGGCCTTGAAGTGCAGTTTAATATTATTTGGGATGTTAGTTCTGAGCTTAGGATGGGGTTCACACTTGACATCAGCACAAGTATATTCAATAAGTATTGCATAATGATCACTGACAAGGTGCTCTGAGATGACCTTAGCCTTGACATTACTGTCTACTAGGTTTTACCCAATCACAAAATCAAATCTGCCCCCCATCAGATGTGTCAATTTGTCTGTGTCGTATACAGTGATATTATGATTATTGATGTAATTCAAGAACTCCCTCCCATTACAGTTACACTGGACATCACCGAGGACAGTGTGACAAGAGTTAAAGTCACCCATACACAGCATAGCATTGTTACCTGATGGCTTCGGTAACACGTCTGCTCGTAGTTCATTACACCGAACATACAGTAGATGCTATACAGCGAAAATTCACTGTTTGCTGTCTTTACTGTAAATTGTTGATAGTGAATACTTTCATCATTGTGAGATATGATCCATTTACAGACCAGACCATTCTTTCCATAAGTGAGCAGGCCCCTTCCTACTCCAATATTGTATGCTGTAAACCCAGCTATCCTGGGAGCAGCTTTCTTCTGGGTGCTGGACGTGTAAGGTTCTTGTAAACAAATTACATCAATGTTAAAAACTTTAACAAACTAAAAGTTCCAAGTGTTCCCTGAAGAAAGCAGTGATGGGTAGGGAAACACCGGGTAACACTGAAGTCCATTTATTTACGGATAGGAGAAATACAAGTGGTGACTAGCGTGTGCTATGCACGGCCCACAGAGTCAGACTGAGACTGCCTTGCCATATGGCAGCCTCGGGGCAATGTTGCCACATAACACGTGCAGTGTTGCCACGTAATTACATATATAAATGCTCCTCGGCACAGTAGCTTATTTACAAGGTTGCTACTCGGCACAGTAGCATAGATACATAACCTACACAAACCATTGTAGGTCATTAATTCTGCGGTTAACACTCTGGATGTTCCATGAGATGAACGTAAGCGTTCGCGTTACTCGTTCCACCTTGAACTTAGTAGAGAGTCGCGTTTTGGCTTCATAGATCAACCTGACCAATAAATTAACCGTTTCAAATTCATCACCCCTGGAGTTCTTGATAATGTGCCTCACAGGGCTTATTCCAGTAGGATTTTTATACACAGGTTCCTTCATTAGTCCCGCGAGTTCCTCCTCCGAAAATATTGGAAGAAGTACAGGGTTATGGACAGTTTTCAGACCTGGGGTTATTAAAGAGACCACGCTGGCAGTCAGGGGCTCATTCTCTTCAATCATGCTTCCATCACTATCAGTCTCGCTCTGGTTACTCACCCTCAAGTTAGCACTATTATGAGAGGAGGCACCAGCTCCTTCAGAAGCTCCACTGACACTATGAGTGCTATTGTTCATTGGTACACTTATTTGGCAGGCTTTAACCTGACCTGCATTGGCTAACGAAGGAGAGTCACTGTGCCTGTTGACTTCAGGTGGTAGAGGCATTGGCATCACTGTGTGGGAGCGCTATTGTGGGTGAAGGTGGCCTCCCAGGACAACCGGGGTGCTAGGCTGTCACATCCTCCTCCCTACACCTGCGACACTGCTTCCTGGGTTGGGAGGTGTGGCAGTTGACTTCAGGCGATAGGGGCGACCCGGCAGTGTTGCCGTTGGCATCACTGAGTGTGACCGCTGTTGTGGGTGGATGCTGCTTCCCAGTACAACCTGGGTGCCACGCCGTCACACCCTCCTCCCTGCACTTGGGACACTGCCTCCCAGGTGGGGAGGCCTGCTCTCTCCCCTCCCGAAAGGCAGCTTCCTTGGTGGGGCAGCTCCTCGTGCTATGCATCATTCCTGCACAAACGCCTCAAGTGGCTGTCTTGTGACAGTATTTCGCCACATGATTGACCCCGAAGCAGTTGTAGCACACCACAGGAGGAGGAGTCCACCGACTGCTGTTACTAGGGGTACCATACTTGCCGAAGAAGCAGTATTCCTCAGGAGGTGGTTCCTTCCAATTCCAAACAATGATGATCCTACTAAGCTGTGCACCATCCTTATAAAGTTTTCTTGTTCCGTGGACGCCCGGAAGTGACAGAGCCCCACTGGGGGGAATACCCTTGAGGAAGTGGGTGACAAGGTATTCCTTCATTTTTTGGGGTCGGACAGGTTAATTAGATGTAGTGAGCTGACCTTTCTATCAATGAAGCGTTGGATACCATCCGTCTCCTCTCGGCCTACATAGACGAAACGAGGGGCGCTACCTGGCATGACAGCATTCTACGTAGTCTTGCAATATTCCTCATTCAGGGCTCTCAACCACTTAATCTTCATCAAATTGGTTGTGTTCTCGGGGAAGGCAAGGAGCATGTAGTTAGCCCGGGGAACGATGGGAGGGATGCACCTATTGGCTCTACTCTGCTTCCTTCCGTGGGTCGTCATTTTGCGTTTCTGCTGACGAGTCTTAAACTTCTGAAAGCCAGCTTCAGTGTTGCCATGACTGTCCTCCTTATCTCCTTCATTTCCTTCGTCAGGAACATCAGTAGAGCGCCGCCCGGCGTCGACTCCTACCATGGTTAGATTTAAATGGAATCCAGGTCTTTTACTCTGGGGCAGAGAGGTGATATTTAGGCCAGCGGTGTCCGGGTAACAGGGACTTGTGTGAATGGGCTGAGTTGTTTGAAATGAGCCTTCATTAACACTGATCGGTGTTACACCCAATATTCACCAACTCACTTGTTATTTTCCTGTTCCCACAAGCCCAGTATAACCACCGTAGTCACGTGAGACACCACATAAAGTCATTAACACGTGTGATAAGCGCCAACCATCAGTGGAGGGAGGGGAGGGAGGGAGAGTGAGGCTGGGAGCCACATGGCAGGGCCCTGGAGTAGGCTTTGCGGGCACCAGGGTACTGTAGATGCCAGAAGCTGTCACATTGATTACTATACTACACCCACACATACCACTTTACATATGGTCATGGCTCACTGACACTGATGTGGACTCACTATGTATAATATCCTGTTTCACAATGCGCGAAATAATTTTTAAGTTATTTTGGCTATCCTTACTGTGTTGGTGCGTGGCACACAGGTGGTGAACGGTGGCTGGGAGGGGCAACCCTCTTATGATGCGAGGTAAGTTGACCTTTATAGTCCCATACGTAAGAGGGAAGTAGGTAGGCAGGTGGCATCAGGCAGAATGCTTGCCTGGCACCTCAGTGTTTGATCTCTGACCTCAACCTTAATAGCGGGGACTGGGTGCCACCTTCACTATATCACGTCACACTGTATTTTCCTCTGTACAGTTTGGTTATGGTACATAATTATACAGTCCACATTCATAGGGCCGAGGTACCGAGATAACAAAGGTAGACAAGGTAACTTCTCACACCTGTACCAAGCTTCACACAGCGCTGAAGCCCAGTCAGGTCAGAGGACGACGAGCGGGTGTGACCTCCCCCTACGGTGTCCATATATGAAATGAAAGGGGAGGAAGACGGAAAAGAGGATGGAGAAGAAAAAGGGAAGGAGGGGGAGGAGGAAGAGAAATAAGGGAATTAGGTAGGGAGAGGTAGAGGAAGACGAAGAAAGGAGGGTAGGGGGGGGAGGAAAATAATATGCGGTGGAGGAAAAGAAGTAGGAAGACAGGAAGGAGATGAGGAAGATGTGTGGAGAGAAGGAGGAAGGAGTAAAAGAAAAGTAAATGAAACCAAAGTGGAGGAAGAAAACGATGCAGGGAGGAAAGGGAAGGGGAGGAAGAGAAGAATGAGGTGACTAGGTGGGTTAGCCTACGTGTAACCACGTAGTCCGTGAGCCAGCCCCTTAAATTGTAGTCTTGACTACGAAATGGACGGAATAAATCTCACAATGATATATAGTTACTTCGATCTTCAAACTGTATGGAATTATGTGATGGACATCTCAGATTCCCAGCTAAATACCATTTGGGTCACCATCTTTAAAAGCGTTCATCAATTTCAGACAGATTTCAGCCATGTCTCTTATTGGGTTGTAACTCATTACTGGTTGATCCTACAGAAGTTTATCACAAAGTGAAAGTTGTTTAAAATTACATTTTACACATGGCAAATTATTTATAATCAGTCTTGTAAATGCAGATATTTGAGATATTAGGAATAATATATAATTTTTTTTAACAGTTATATAATATAGTTCATTATAATTTTGAATAACTGAAAGAAGTAACCACATGCTGTCACATAGCCTGATATATGAACAGTGGAAGGAATTGCAACATATTAAAAAATGACATATTGTGTGCCATTTTGGCACTAATTTTCCTGGGAGCCAAATTGAACCCATTTGCATACATAAGAACATAAGAAAATATGGAGTCTGCAATAGGCCGGTTGGCCTGTGCATGGCAGCTCCTGTCGAGAGTTACTACCACTCTCTATCTTCCATGAATCTATCTAGCCTCCTTTTGAAACTTTCCAGAGTTCCCGCATTTACTACAAAGTTGCTAAGCTTGTTCCACTCGTCCACCACCCTATTTGTGAACCAGTTTCTTCCTATCTCCCTCCTAAACCTAAACTTATCCAACTTGAATCCGTTGCTCCGAGTCCTATCCTGCTCGGATATTATAAGAACTTTATCTATATCCCCTTTATTGATTCCGTTCACCCACTTAAATACTTCTATCATATCTCCCCGCACTCTTCGTCTTTCTAGGGAATGTAAGTTAAGTTTCTTTAACCTATCCTGATATGGAAGGTTTCTAAGTCCCGGAATCATTTTTGTCATTCTTCACTGCACCGACTCTAGTGAATTTATATCCATTCTATAATAGGGGCACCAGAACTGAACCGCATAATCGAGGTGCGGCCTGACTAGCGCAAGATATAGTTGCAATAAGACCTCTGCACTCTTGTTACTTACACTTCTAGATATAAAACCCAATACTCTGTTTGCCTTATTTCGAACATTAACGCATTGTTTTCTAGGCCGTAGGTCCGGGCATACAAGTACCCCTAGGTCTCTTTCACAAGTCGACTTCTCTAGGTTGATGTTGTTAAGGCTGTATACATTATAAGTAGTTGTTCTTCCAATATTAAGTACGCTGCACTTGCTGGTGTTGAATTTCATTTGCCATTTTTCAGACCACCCCTGCAGTTTATTTATATCTCCCTGTAATGCATTTGCATCCTGCCCTGAATTAATTTGCCGCCCTATTTTGGTGTCATCCAATAACTCAAAATCCGTGAGTGTTAGACATTTATAACAAATCAAAAGTTGTTTAGAATGTAATTTTTGCATATATTGATACAATTTTTAACTGTCTTCAATAAAAAATAATAAAAAGTATCCACATTGTACTGTAATAATACAGGGTGTGCCATAAACACTTGGTGTTTTTTTTAATGAAATAAGTTTTAAATGCAAATAGTAAAGATTTATTAACACATATAGATACATTCCCATGATCATCGGGACATAATATCAAGCCTTACTTTTTAAAAATGACACTTTAAAGGTGATCTAGTGGGTAGGCTTGTTTTTAAATTTAAAAAGCCGTCAGGTGTTTATGGCTTTACCCTGTAATACATTCAATTCAATTTCAATCTTGTATTCCTTGATAGAGGAAGCGGGATCCTAGTGCTGCCACTAGGTACTCCTGTACAATAATACCAGAAGCATCTGGAAATTGTCGCAAGTATATATACAAGGTTAATATTATAAAGGGGCTTAATAAAGCCTAAGGAAGGAACGATATTCCTTCAACACATCATCAATATTATTTACATAATATCTGGCCAGTATGAGGAGGATCATCGTGTCTCCATCAGGAGGTCGTGGAGTGGTGGTCCAGCAGGCGTCACGGAAGTGTTGTGTGTGGGGTAGGAGGTAGTGGACAAGGGTGAGGCTGTCGGTTCTTCTGCATAATACACAAGCGCGTTGCTCAGGAGAGGCAGGGATACCAATCTTCCATGCAAAGTCATACACAATGATGATACGGGCAGCAATCACGTCCCTTTTCCGCGACCCTTAACCATAGACATATGAGAGGTCAGGGAGTTTACGGAGGACATCGTACCAGGTGGGCGGGGAGTCTCGGGAGATGGCTGCTTCCCGAGCTTCTCTCTGTTTGCGGCGAAATTGGGTCCTAAGCTGTAAAAGTGTTCGAGGAATAACGCAGTCAGGTGTGGCCTTGTTACAGTCAGTCTTGGCAAGGCCATCTGCTGCCTCATTCCCCAAGATACCGACATGACTGGGTATCCATAGAAATGTCACAGGGCGGCCTGCATCCTGAAGTGTTGATGTTAACCCTCGTATTCGGAGGATCCAAATGCGATCCCGTCGAGAGCAGACCTGGAATCGCAGCAAACAAGCAGGGAGCAAAAGCTATCGGCTTCTTCCTCAGCGAAAAGGGCAGCAAGCAGGGCTATCAGTTCGCCTGAGTGGAGGATGCCCCGTCAGAAACTCTGAGAGAGAGCTTGATAGGCCCAGGGGCATCAGGGCGGAAGATGTAGACACCAGCCCCGGCCCTACCTGTAGCGGGGTCAACAGAGCCATCAGTGTAGAGGACGACCCTACCTGGGGACCAATAGGCGATCCTGGAAAGGTGGTATTTGCAGAGAATAATAGGGTTCACGTGGGATTTCGGGAGCGGTCCACCTAGGGCAATCACTTCAGGTTGAAAATCCAACCAGAGAGGAGACGAACCAACAGTAGGGGTGACAACAATATCAGGCAGGAGGTCGTGTTCCTGAAGGGCTTGGGTGAGTGGCCCTCGCCACTGTCTTCTAGATGGAGGTCGGCCTCGGACAGCAGGAGTCAAGTTGGCTTGGACATATTTGCCCCGAGGGTCCCGTACAATGGAAACGGTAGTTTTCATGTAAAACTCCTGGTCAACGATCCTGTAAGGGGGAAAGACCAAGTTCGGTATATAGAGAAGTAGAGCGTGTCCATTGAGGGGCCCCAAGGATGATACGAGCAGCTATCCTCTGGATAACTTCGAGACGGTTGACAGCAGTCCGACTAATGTTGACGAGGGCAGGGGCGGCGTAGTCGACACAGGAACGGTCAAGGGGCCTGTAAATGGTGAGAAGTACAGGGATGGTGGCACCAAGGGAACCCCTGCACATGGTAGAGAGGGGAGCGAGACGCCAAAAGCATATGTCTCGAAGATAGCGGATTTCAGGGATCTGTCAACGTGAACGAGTTACATACACACCCAGGTATTTTATCTCATTAACCCAGTCCAAGGGCGTTCCTGATAAAAGAGGAGGGGGGGGGGGGGGAGGTACAACACGACTGTGCCACATGGTTTTTGTTTACGCAGTTAAAAGACGGAAACCAAGTGAATCACACTCTCTGGAGACCAGATCAACGGCTTTCTGCTTGCTGAGGTAGTCAGGGGCTTGGAGGAGGACATCGTCGGCATATCCTGTATGGACAACTTTTTTCGGCCACGGGGGAGATGCAATGGAGTGCATGAGAATGCTAAACAAGGTCAGACTCAGGACTCCACCTGGGGGGTGCCGAGGTTTATTTCTTGAACAGGAGTTATAGAGCTTTCAGCGCGAACCCGGGCCTGACGTCCAGTGAGGTAAGAGGCGATCCATTGAAGAAATCTCCCTCTAACCCCTAACCGCGGAAGTTCAGCTAAAATGAGGGCAGGCTGAGCCGTATCAAAGGCTCCCTTGATATCAAGGAAGGAGGAGACATGGCAGTCTGATTGCAATAAAAAGAAGCAATAGAGTGTGCTGTGCTGCGATGTTGTATGAAACCATTGAAGGAGTTGTGGAAACCGTCTATGGTGTGAAGAAGGCGACGATGGAGTATCCTCTCCATCATCTTGCAAACACAGGCGGTAAGACTAATGGGTCGATATTTCCTAGGATCTCCCGGCTTAGGGATGGGGATAATAGTGCCATTTTTCTAGTTATGTGGGAGAACCCCATGTTCATAAAGCATATTGTAGAGAGCGAGCAAGGGGCCGTTAGGAATATTAGTACAGGCGTTGAGGACGGAGTAGGTTATCTGATCATCCCCAAGAGAAATGTCTTTTCCAGAGCGACGAGCACTGTCAAGCTCGAACTGTGTGATGGGACGATCAGTGAGGGCAGGGGAGGTAAGAGTAGCACGAACAACAGGCTCAGACGCATCGATGCGTGCCTGCACTGCCTCCTGCATCGGATCTGGAAGTGCTTCAGGGGAGGAAGCTTGTGCCCAGTCCTCCATTATAGAGCAGGCAAGGAAGGCGGGGTCAGGGTGGGGAGGAGGCCCCCGTCGAGTACCCTGTATAGCATTAATCCGATTCCAGACATAGGAAGGTGAAGACTGGAACGATAGAGACCCCATGAAGGATAGCCAGTCCGCCTCACGAATCCGACGACGCTCCTGAGTTGCAAAGGAGCACCAGTTTTTTAAGTCTTCCCAGTCGTCTGGAGAGCAAGACCTCCGTGTGGTAGAGTGGAGATCACAGGTTACTTGCTGGAGATGTCTCATGCAGGGATACCTTACCAGTAGTTGGTGGTACTTCTGGGGATGACGGGGAGGGCATGGAGGGGAAGTGCGATTGACAGAGTCATTCACGGCATCAACAAAATCGGCGCTGTAAGGATCAAGGGACTGAGCGACGACATAGGAATCCGCCCAGGTAGAAAGGTATTGGATAAAGGCAGGAACAGCATCTTGTGTGAGACGAAGGAGAGGGGATCGACAAGGAGCTGATGTCGGGGCAGAGAAGGAGAGCCTGAGATGGGTAGTAAGGGCAAAATGGTCACTATACAGAGCAGGCTCGGTGCAGACGGTAGGATGAAAGGAGGTATGACCGTTCAATAGTAAGCCAACATCAAGGAAACTATGGGGAGGAGAGTAGGATTGTCAGGACAAAGATAACGAACATCATCATCCTCATTAAGAAACTGTGAGAGATGTGATCCGTTAAGGGTACATGGAGTGGGATAATCTGGAGTAAGAGTGGGATGGCGGGCATTAAAGTCGCCAAGAACAAGTGTGGGAACCCCATCATGGAGGTCGTGAAGAACCCGGGGGTCCAGAGAATCACTCTTGATATGAACATTGACTAAACGAAGGGTCCAGTCACCAAGAGAAAGGGAGACAGAAAGTAATTCAGACGGGGGTACATATAAGTCAGGTGAAGGGAGACGAACAGATGGAATGGTGTTACGCACACGGGTGAGGAGGCCACGAACCTGCCTGTATAAGCCCCTTAGTACTTATATAAATGTCAGGGCAGTACATTGGGTTTATATAATCATATCACCTAGGCTGGGCCAGAAAAGGGGTTATTTTCAAGAATTTATACTGCAAGGTTGTAAGTCACCTAAAAGTTGTGAATGGGTATCAGGAACAAACCCATGATAAAATTTTTATTTTTAAATGACATCTTACGGTCAGACAGTCCGTTACCATAGCAACCGTTTCCGGCAAGACAACAAATTGACTAAATTGATGATTTCTCAGGCTGTGAATGACCGTCAGGGTTCATGTTGGTACCAAAATATGCAGAAAAGACAGCCAAAGAGCATAGAACATATACACAATGTCTGTGAAACAATTAATTCCACGTTTAAATAAAAAAACACATTTTCTTCACATTTATGGTCAATTTTATTGAACAAAATAAAAATTAGTTATCCCGAAATCTACCAATGGAAGTCAATTACTTCTAAGTAACATCAGTACACAATACACACTCATATTAGTCCCAACTGTACGAAACGGAGGCCAGTGACTTTTTTGTCACAACCTCAGTTGACGTTGCCAGTCCATGCAGCTTCTCTCGGACACCCTTCACAACTCTGTATAGTGCCTGGAGCTGCTCTTCAGATTTGGGGGCCTTGTTTGTGTTCAAATCTGTGGCGAGTCCTAGTGCCCGCTCTGCTGCGTCATTGACAACAGGGAGGTTGGCCACAACTTTCTTGCCATGACGGTAGTTGTCCGAGGTGGTCCATTGTGCAACGGGGAGCTTGACAAAGCTGGAGTCAATACCCAAGAGCTCAAACATGCTCCAAGAGTCATGTCCAATGAAGTCTTTGAGGGCTTTACTGCCCAATTGATGTGAGGCTGGCATCTCCTGTTTTCTTGTCTCTGGACTGTCTGTCGCGTCATGGTACCTCAGCATAGCCTTTCTCATCGTCTGTTTGTCAGATGATGTTCGGTCCGAGAACAGTGCCAAAGAGACCAATCTCTCTGAGAGATACCACAAATGCTTTTGTAGCTTCTGTCTGGCCGGAACGACAAAGGAGAGAAATTTGGCAGGCCACTTCATTGGGTCCTTGCTGATACTGGCCTCTGCCTTGAGGAGGTTCTTCATTAGTGCCAGGTCATTCGATGGTGCATCGGCAGCACTCGTGCACGTTAACCATGCTTTCGTGTAGAAGATTGCCAAGAATACAGCAAGACTGGTGATGTCTTCCAATTCTTCGGGTGCATATACATCCCCAAGCTGGCATCGGAAGAGTGCCACCTTAAACGTGTACAAAGTCTTGCTAATCCAACGGGCGTGATGGAATGCCCCAGGTGCTTTGATGGTGATGGATCTCCGACCGGCAGGGACGGTCCCTCCAAGAAACAGCAGTGTTAGTTCTGCCAGCTCCAGGTAGTCATGTCGAAGTGTCTCCTTGGTGCTGTTCTCGATCCATGTCTGAAGGAAGGTGATGGTGTTATGTATATAGCCCATCAACTCTCTTTGTGGAGCAGTCACCTCGACCAATGAGTAGTTGTTATGGTTCAATTCGCTCCAATTGTTCACCAGTCGCTTGAACAGCTGTTCATTGGGTCCTGTGGTTGGGCCATACACAATTGAGCAAGATGCCCCCCCAATCAACTCATGGATGTGGTGTCTACATGCCAGTTGCAGAAGACTTCTACCAAACTCTGTCTCCAGTCTTACGACGACTCCACTCCAGACCCCAGAGTTCACTGCAGTTGTGTCAAAGACAAGAGCACCTATCCGGGATGTGTCCAGTGGATGGTCATTGAGGACCTGGAAAGAAAATAAATAGAATAAGGTGACTAACACATGCTAATATACAGTTAATCAATGAACGAGCATTTGTTATCGTTATTTATTACACGATCAGTAATCAACGAAGCGAAGAGTGAGTTAATAATACAAAATAATACTGAATAATCACCTGAATAATCTTTGCTGCCTCATTTTCAGCAGTTGACCTCCCTTCCATCCCAACAATTGATAGTAGAACTTCCTGGCCATCCGTCCCTGTCAGTATCACCGCCACTCGTTCCATGTCCTTGCCCACATGCATTAGGGACTTGATCAGCTTCCCATCCCAGTGTAGTGCATACATCTTGGAAGTGATATCGCCAAGTTGCCACTTAGTAATATCTGCCGCCTTCTCAAGCCTTGCAGACTGTCTACTCCTTCCCGTTGTGTTCACAGACAGGTTGTACTCCTCAAGGTTCTTCCCTCCATCTTTACGAAAGGCAGCAGCCAGTTCTGTCACCGCCCTATTTGAGATTGCGTACTTGTCAGCAATGAAGCAGGCTTCCATAGGAACACCTTCCATCTTCTTGCTGACCTTAGGGAGTGACACAGAAACAGTGTGCATTGGTATCTCAGTGGAATCTTCAGACTCAGGGTCGTGACTTTCTTCTACGGCATCTGCACTATGGGCAGCAGTGGCAGAGCGTAGACAATCCTTAGCTTTTCTCTCCTGCGCTGCCTGCTGATCAAGAAACTTGCGCTTCTGCCTTTTTGCTAGTTTCTGATCGCGTGGGCCCAGAGTTGCGGTGCGAGTAACCCCACGTACACCTTCCAGGTACAACCAGTCTTCCTTATCTGTCTGGTCTTGCTTCTCCAGCTGTTGTTTTGCTGCCAGTCTCTTCTCAAACTCGCGTTGAACAATCCAAAATGTCTGCCTCGTCTTTACCAAAAACTCCTCCCTTTTCTTGGTCTCTGTATCTGTTGTCCTATTCCTCTTACTCTTCCTTAGTTTGTACTCCTTAATATCTGTAAGGATCATCTGCTCTATCGCTTGCCACGATTTAAGGGTAATACCAGTATTTACCCACCAGTCCTGCAAGTCCTTTGTTACAAGTCTGGCGGCATCCAATGCGCTAGACTGAAGATGGCTGGCTTGCTGCAGTTGTTTATGATACCCATGGTACTGAAGAAGAACCTGTTCCCCTGTTGGTGGATAAGGGCCAGTGAATCCATGGTTTCCTGGTACACTGAAGATGGGGGGACACTTGTCAAAGAGCCACAGCAAGGTCTTGGTTTTGGTATTCATGCCTTTAGAAGTGAGGACCAGCAATTAGAAAACAAATATGCCTATTATTACATAAAGTTTGAATTTTATACACAAAATCTGAAACAAAAATGAGTTTTTTGCAAATATTTTTTATTGAATTGTATCACACCCACTGTCTAGTTGTCATATCATCTTGGGCTTTCAATTCTGCATCATTTGGTACCAGCAGCATCTCTGAGGGTCATTCAAAGCGTGATAAATCATTATTTTAGGCATTTTGTGTAGTTGTCGGTAATGGTTTCCACGGTAACAGACTGTCTTACCGTAAGACGTCAATTTTTTTTTACCAAATTTACATTTTTGTGTTCCTGACACTCACTCACAACTTTTAGGAAACTTACATTAAATTCTGAACAACCTTTTTTTTTTGGCCCAGCCTAATATCACCCCCTGTGACTTTCCACTGGCTATGAGGTGACATGGTTACATCACGTGATGGGTAAGTTCCTTTAGGCGCGGCATTAAGACTGATGAGGGCAAAGTATAAAAGCCGGTTGTCTCGGAATTGTCACTCAACACCTCACACCAACCGGACGGATTTAAAAGAGCTCTTTAATAGAGCCTCCGTCCTCATCTTAACACTCATAGCTAAAGTGATTAAGTTATGGTGATATACACTTGGAACTGTATATGAAATAGTTTCTCAATAAATAGAGAACAGATAATTGGGTTTCACTACTAAAACCCTATATACTTTTACATGTTCCAGCCCCATTAACCAAGAAGGAATCAACAGTTAAAGGATCAGTTCATAGGTGGCAGCTACGTGGTACGGACAACACCATTCTGGTCTATATACACATTCTACATAACAAGTCATAAGCGTTTTACGAAAACAGAAAAATAAAAAACAGTGATGTGTTATAATCTTCTAAAGTGTATTATAATATCCCGTACTGAGATGCTATACGTTGAGTGATTTTTATTTTGTAAAATTTTTTTTCAATGACCAATAATGAGTTATTGATGACTTTATGCCTTGTGGAAAGTTGGCAACACCCCTGTCGGGCAATAAGGCGTGCAGTTGAAGAATTTGCTATGTCAACATTCAACATCCTGTGCGCAGATACCCTCAGTGACAGTCCAAGGAGCTTACAGTGTTGCCGGATACCTACGTGCTTCGAGGTTTTGCAACACGTGGACCTTACACCATTTAGACATCACAAGTTGTTTAAATATCTGACAATTCAAGAATTCGACCTCGAGTTTACGTATTTACCGGGAAGAGCGAATGTGGTCGCCGACGCTTTGTCTAGAATATTGCACCAGTGATGCCTGTATCTACGTTCACTCTTTCACAATTAGAGGATAAACAACGATGCGATCCTTTGTGGTCTGCAGTAATTTTTGTTTTAGAGTCGGGAGAGGAAGTTAAGCTTCCTAAATTGATTCTTCCGCTCAGTCAGTTTGAATTACCACATAACATACTCCATCGATCCAAGAAGACGTCTGAGGGTATAGTTAAACAAATAGTCGTACCTGACACATTGTGTGAAACGTTTATAACGTTGTTCCAAGATGTTCCTCAAGCAGGTCACCAAGGAAGTGACAAATGCCTTGTGGACATTAGAAAAAAATATTTTTGGAAAACTATGAAGAAAGACATAGAATTGCATATTCCTAAGTGTTTGTCATGTGCTCAACATAAGGGTACTACAAGGTCACCGACTCCAACTCTACAATATCCTACACCAGAACGTCCGTTTGACACAGTCACGATAGACTTGTTGCAACTTCCGAGGAGTCATCAAGGATCCTCGTACGTTCTAGTGTGTGTGGATCATTTTTCTAGATTTATGATTTTATTCCCACTGAAGGATAAAGCAACCAAATCTGTGGCCTATGCCTTAGTGATGAATCTTATATGTCCTTTTACTACGCCCAAGGTTCTTCTCTCCGACAATGGATTAGAGTTCAAGAATCAGCTTATAGCACAAATTTGTTTACAATATGGAATACAACAAAGTTTTATTACAGCCTATCATCCACAGGCTAATGGCCTTGTCGAGAGAGCCAATCGCTAGATCCTAGAGATACTTAGCCCGATTGTCTGTGATATGCAATACACATAGGAGGATTGGTTACTACAAGTTGCAGAATCTATTAATGGGTCGATTAATAGCTCTACCGGCAAATCAACCTACTATATTGTTTATGGTATAGACAAACGTCTGCCTTATGATGCACTTACGGACAAACCATGCCCTCTTTATAATATGGAAGATTTCGCGATAAAACAGATCAGCGTTTTCACCGATATAATGGCCAAGTACGGAAACATTTAGCAGCGTCACGCGCTGAAATGATTTTTAAGCAACATAAACAAGCTAAGCCTGTCGTGTTAGAAATAGGCGATGCTGTTATGGTGAGCAAACCTGAAAGGAATTCTAAGCTTTCGGCCAAATTTTCTGGTCCATTCCGCATTATCGCCAAAGAAGCGGGCAACACGTTTAAAATTTGGAAGCCTATTGCACAGACCGCAGATGTAGTGCATGCGAGCCGTCTTAAAAACGACATCTGTGGACATATCCGTCAACACAACGGTGCCACAAAGCAGTAGGAGCAGCACACTGATGATCCAAGCCATTCTTTTAAAAAATTTAATGTATTTTAATATTTGTTTGCAGAACGAAGTTCCAAACGATACTCATTAGGTACACTCTGCTTGTGTACTGTTTGAAAAGATATGTCTATGACATCATTAACATTCGTCTGAAAAGATGTGTCTATGACATCATTACCATTCTGGGGAAGTAAATCTTCATGGCCCTTTTAAGATGATACGCATGTACGACATCTGCGGTTTGCCACAAAGGTATGGAAGCGCCGTTCAGTGTTTCGTATGTAGTAAAGGGTGACAATGCTGCCTGTCCAGAACACTGATCTGTCGATCTGCAACTCTAGTTCTTCTCTCAGTTGTTTGTCTGCTTTGGCCGCTAACACTGCCGCACATAGCTCGAGCCGAGGTATGGTTTGCTGTTTCAAAGGAGCTAGCTTGGCTCTGCCACACACAAAAGGAGGTAGAGTGGGCTCCGTCTCCACTTGTGATCCTGAGGTAGGATACAGCCCCGTATGCTTGCTGGGAGGCGTCGCAGAAGTGGTGCAGTTGTACCGTAGTTGTTGGATTTTCGCATTTAGGCTGGTAACATCGAGGAATGCGTACTTGAGACAAGTGGGGGAAGTTCATTTAGCCACTGCCGCCAAGCAGCTCTGTTGTGATTGGTCATTTGCTCATCCCACCCTATGCCTTGACTGCACTCGTCCTGGAATATGATTTTGGCCCGTATGGTGCTCGGAGCGATGATTCCTAATGGGTCGTATATGGAGCTGACCATACTCAGAAGACCTCGCTTTGTTTGTGGCTTCGTTGGGATCTGGATTTGGACTGCAAGCTCGTCATTCTCTAGATCCCACATGATTCCCAATGCTCGCTCAGCTGGGAGCCTGTCATCCTTCTAAAGTACTTCTTTCACTTCCATGGACCTCTCCGATTGTGGGACAGCTCTGAGGACCCCTTTGTGGTTGCAGATCCATTTTGTAAGTCTGAACCCGCCTTTCTTCATCAACTTCCCCAGTTGGTGAGTGACAATCGCCGCCTTCCCTGGTGATGCTACTCAAAGAAGCAGATCATCGACATAGAGGTTGCGACTTGCTTTCTTAATTAATTCATGGAGCCTTTGCCCGTGGTCTTGGAATGTTCATCGTAGTGCGTATCCAGCACAAGATGGGCTCCACACTCCCCCGAAGAGATGTACCTTCATCCGGGTCTCCCGATAGTTGGTCATCTGTCCACCACAGGAAGCGCATGGCGTCTCGATGCTCAGGCAGTACTCGTACCTTGTGGAACATAGCCTCGATATCAACCATGAGTGCCACCCTTTCTTGTCGGAACCTAATGAGGACTCCCATCAATTTGTTGTTGAGGTCTAACTTCCCTGTTATTCGTAGTCGGTTGGCTAGGCTTTCGGTGCAGTAAGACCTATTGCTGCCTGAGTCCAAGAGTGGTCCGGTGATCACTGTTGTATTCGTTTCTTGCTTTATCTCCCCGACCTTGACCTTTAGTATGGGGAGTGCAACTCTGCCTGGATCTGCTAGTCATATGTCGTAATCTTCGGGTCCCTCGCAATGGTTATTTTATCGATCATAAGTATCTCTCGCTTATTTTTACGGGTTTTTCGGTTCGTGGTCATCAGTGCAACCTGCCTGTTTCCAGCCCTTTTCTCCGTAACTCTCGAGGTGGATTCGCGTTTCCATGGCCTAGCTCCTTTGGTCGTTGATTTCGGTGCCGACATGATGGCTTTGAGTTCACAGTAACCTAGCTTCTGCCTCTTGTGGTCGGGCGACACTTCTGACTGGTGTGCATCCATGGTGGAAGCTCATTTTATCCCTTTAAAACTGGCTAAGAGTTCCTTTCTTGATGGTTCGCCCTGGTTTGGCGTGTTATTGCGCATAGAATTTCTCGCCAAGTGCACGGAAGGAAAAACTTACCCCCAGACTTAAACCCCTTTATCTTGGTAATACAGTCCTCAAACGCGAACAAAATACTAAATTCCTTGGAGTTATTATTGATGAGAAACTTAAATGGAGAAACCACATACAAGCCATTTACAGTAAAGTCAATAAACAGTGCGGTATCATGTATCACACTCGACAGTCATTCACTCTCACAGCAAAGAAAGAAATCTATTATGATCATGTTTACCAACACCTGATACACTGTCACACACTATGGAGGGCCTCTGGCTCTTCAAAAACCCAATCTCTGGTTACTGCACTAAAGAGAGTTGTACGGACAATGACCTACTTGAAAAAAACAAATCACATAAACGAACAATTTCCTATATTGAAAATTTTAAAATTCGAAGATATTAACACCTACAGCTGTGCCCTCTTTGTTTACAAATTTATCAATCACTTGCTTGACAATAATTATTTCCAATTCCGTAATAATCAGAGATACAACTTAAGACACCCAGAGCTACTAAAACCACCCTCCATGCGCTCCTCTCAGTACCAGACCTCCATAAAATATCATGGTGTGAAGGTATGGAACAACTTACCCCCACCCATCCGAGCAAAGACTACGCTTCCTTCCTTTAAATCATTTCTTAAAAAATATCTATTGTCTAAGTACTAATATTTCTGGTAACACCTACTATATTTACAGTACCTGCTTTTATTGTACCATCAAAACCGTTTTATCGGAAATTATCATGTAAATAGATAAGAAATTACCATTGCAATAAACATATTTGCCAACTAGACATAATCCTGACAGCTCTGTCCTCTTTTTCATCCTTATTACTGTGCAACCCATGTTGTACTGCTCCCCATTATACTTATGTTTTTCAATTCCACTGTAATTTTTTTATATATAAATAAAAAAATAATAATAATAAATAAATAAAATTAATATATATAGAAGTGATAACCGTGGTAACATTATGAGATGTTCTTATTACCACCATGCTATTGTACTATTCCAGATGAGACTAAATGTTACATAATACTTCTTTGAGAAAAAATTAAATGGATAGTATATATCAGGTGCCAAAAAGAGAGCTCAGGTTCTCAACTGGCTCAGCCATTTTAATATTGTTATTATTATCCACTCTATATCTGTGCTCTTCTGGCTAAATAAACTGCTTCAATTCAATTCAATTCTGGTGTTCACAACTCTAGCGGGATGGGACCATGTGCAAGATGCTTCTACACCAGACTCGTGGAGGTGTTATCTGAGCCGAAGCAGCAGCCCATAAGCATGTTGTAGCCTGGTTGAGATGTTGACTTTCCTTCTTTCTGCTTAGGTCTGTTTTGCTTTGCCTCAGGGGAAGGAAAGCATCGGCCCCAAAGTCGACAACAGTCGCAGATAACGACTTTGAGGCAAAAGGCACTGAATGCCGCATAGATCTGCGGCTCAACTAACTCAACACAGCTAGGGCAGCTACTTTTGTATTAGGATATTTAATTTTAAGGTAATAAAATGGCGACAAATGTGTGGCTATTGGGGAAGGTTGGAGGCCTATGTAGTAGTGGTATCATTCGTATTATTGATGTTATTTAATATTAATCATTACTTTTATTTGTGTTGCTCTTATTTGTTTTATTATTATCAACCAAACCGATATTGATTGTTACCATTATTAATATACATCAGAAGTAACAATTGTTCTTTATTTCCAGAAGATGGAGAGCGTGTCTGCGGGGCTGTGAGGATGTGTGGCTGGCTGCCTCTCTTCGGTTTCATCCACTAATGTCTTCACCGCTGACATCGCTGTGGCGGCTACCACCACTACTGTTGCTGCTAAACCCCCCATCATTGTGATGATTACCACCATTGTTTTAATGAGTACGAACATCGTTGTGACGAATACTACTATTGATGTGACGAATGACTCTCGCTGCAACGACTACCATCATATTCGATACAATAAACCAACCGGGAAGCCCAGTGTTACCAAGGTTGTCAATATTTACCACTACTAAGTTTAACAACTTCTGCCTACTAAACAAGGGCATCTACCAAAATTACCCCTTATTATGAGTTGAATTGTCACAATTATCCCCACAAAAGAGGTAAATAACCACAATTTCTACAAAGTGGTTCAGTGAGAAATTTTTTGAAGCTTTCTTACATGTAATAAGAGAGAACTTACCAATGACTGTTATCAACACCGTGTGTGTGTGTGTGTGTGTGTAAACAGTCTTGGTCACTATCACGTTCATTATCACCGTCATCATTACCTCAGTCATGTTTTTTTTCTTAATTTCACTTTACACTTTATTCTTAGTACAAGAGGAATTGCTTCCTCTCGACAGTGTTGCTGCTATTGGTCATTATATTCACTTAACAGTTTTTTATTGGTTATTACCTCAAAGGGTCCACCAAGCCATCGATTTTTTTTTGTCTCATTGTGTATCATAAAAGAATATTTTCTCCTTCACATACATAACTTTATAAGCAGCAATGTCCAGCAGGGTAAACTATTGTAGAATAGGTTTTAGGGTCAAGATCCAACTAAGAATGTTGTGAAATGTGGTGAATCTGTTTCTCTGGTCCTCCAACACAGTGGATTATGTTCTAGTGGTTCTTCAACACAGTGAATGTATTTCAATAGCCCCTCAATACAAGTGGATATGTTTCAGTGATCCTCTAACATACTGGATGTGTTTCAGTGGTTCTCCAACACAGTGAATGAGTTTCGGTGGTCCTTCAACACAGTGGATGTGTTTCATTGATTCTTCAACGCAGTGAATGAGTTTTGGTGGTCCTTCAATACAGTGGATGTGTTTCAATGGCCCTCCAACAGTGGATTTTTCAGTTGTGTGGGTCAAGGAATGGTTGTGTATATTATCAACAATATTAGATGCGTTTCAGTGGCACATGTCCCTCAGTGTCGACAACAGCAGTAACAGGGGCTGTGTCACCGGAAGCTGCAATAATGGAAGCGTCTCAGAGGTATTGGTTAAATGGTACTCCCTAATAAGTATTAGTAAAGGAATATCGCAGGTGAGGGTAAATAAGCCCTATTAAAACTACATATAAGCCAGTGAAGATGCTCAACACTGATGTCACTAACAATCGTGTATATGCTTCACCATCAGCAGGGATTTAGTGTTTGCAGTGTCTCCATTCATCACAACATGTACCCATATACTACAACATCGTCACTCTAGAGAGAGGAGAGTGTCAGGACCTGGGGAATTTTTCTACTCGTCACTGTCAGTTTACGGTATATAGGCCTCACTTCCCAGGAAGTAAAAGACACACGACACCTCTCTCAACGTCTCCTCTAGTGGTTTTCTCTTTGTATCATATATATGTATATACATTATTTCTTATTTAATCTGAAGAAAATGAGAAATCTGTCGGAGTCATGGCTCCAAAAACAGGAAAGATCATAATAATATTCTCCCTAATAGATGTGTATGTTATAGTTCATGATATGGGGCCTGATGTGTAATACAAAAAAAATATGTTTTTTGACGCAATGGGAAGCTAGATCGAGTTAGTCCTATGTGATAAAGCAATGTTTTTACTTGGTAACAGTGTTAGGTTTTACACCCATTCATTATATGTTATTAATATGAATATATTATATAATGTTATTTATGGTATGTCGCGTAATTTGTACATAATGTATTCTGTTTAGGGACATAAAAAAATGTGAAATCTATTTATTAGTCTAAAATTACAATGATATATCGGTTGTATATTTTGAGCAGATGTTGTCAGACGTCAGAAAAATAGGATGTCCTGCTGTTGACATCCATTTTCGGCATTGACGTTGTTACTGAGAATAAACTGTTTATTTTAATTGTATAGATGCATTATGTTTCTCACTTATAAACAGGCATTAGGAGACGTCTGTACTGGAAGGCCACTCTTCTGCTTTTCGGGTGATGGTCACATTTTGGAGAATCGCTGTGCTGGAGTTCTTCACTCGGGCTGCACTAACCATTTACCAGGAAGGTAGAATAAAAGGAAAAGATATACATAACATAAACGTTACTCCAGATAAAATCCTACCGCTGCCTCAGAGTGTGACGGTCACGGCACAGCGACCACTGGGCCTCAGTGATGACGTATATAACTGTGAAAGTCGGGGAGCAGCAACACGATCTTATTTGTGACTCACTGTGTTTGTGTCTTGGTATATGTACATAAATATATATATATATATATATATATATTCATTAGGGTGGAGCTTAAAACATTAAAAAAAACGAAATTTACATTTTTGAAAGTCTTACCCCCTGAATATGTTCCTTGTGATATAGAAACAATGTATACAAAGTTTCAGGCCTAAATTCCTATATTTAGAGGTAGCTCAATGACCTCAAAAATTACGAAAATGATGAAAATTCAATGATTTAGGAGTATATCAGACCAATGTCTTAATTTGTTTAATCAAACACTTGAACTCAATATATATTCAGGGACGTAGCCAGGGGGGGTTGCAACCAACAACAACCAACAAAAATTCGAAAAAAAAATTATTTTTTCGAAAAAAAATTTATATATTTGTTCGAAAAAAAATTTTTTTTTCGATTTTTTTTTCAAATATTAGTTATAGTTAGTGAGTGAAGGCCATATAAACAGCCAAAAAAGGTCAAAACTGACTGCTTACACTTATAAAAGGGTGTTCTTAGTATATTTTGTCCAAAAAACAGATTTGTAAGCATTTTATGCTAAATTTTTGGCTGCTCGCTCTCAAAAAATGCCATCAGATCATGCAAAGTGACCATATTTGAAATATATTTGGCTAGGTAAGCTGACAAGTGTCTGCTGGAAATGTGCTAAAAATGCTTCAAAATTATCCCCAAAACAAAAAAATTTCCTGGAGAGCTGCCCCCCCCCCCCCCCAAGAGTTTTTCCTCAACCCCCCCCCCCTCTTTTTTTTTTCAGTTCTGGCTACGTGCCTGTATATATTATTAAACACGTTAATAAGAAGTCAGTTATTTGTTCTCTTTGTGACAGTTCATAGTATCAGTCTAACAATGTCCAGAACATCCTCTTTCATGGCACCATGGACAATGTCTGTTTTCTGCTGTCCGGGAACATTCGGCGATGGTCCTCGACAACTTGTAGCAGGAATTGCAGCTGCATTTCATCACGGGTTATTAATCCACTGTATTCCTGAATCAGTGCCACTCCACGTTCAGCGTGGTCATTGACGACTTGTAGAGACTTGACTGTTTTTGAAGCCTGCTTGTAGTCATCTCTCTCATCCCACAAGTCAGGATCAACCGCAAGGAATCCATCTGGAAGGTCCAACTTTTGCAGTAGTTTCATTGACCTTGCTGTCACTAAATCCTCTAAGTTTCTGTCCTTGAATGAATCAAGAGAAATACTGATTCGCTTGCAATGAGCCATATCTCCATCTTCTTCCTTGTTCATGGCACTCACCATCAGTCTCTTCGTCGACGAGCTGACTCGACTGTCGAAGAAAGCCAAGCTAACAAGTTCCTGTGACAAGTACCATAAATGATTGGAAAACTTGCGTGATGTTGACTTCGAGATGGCCGGATTGATCGATGAGTATTCAATTAGTGTCTTCAGTAGCAGCAGGTCACTGTAAGGTGCTTCTGATGCTTGAGGTGCCGAGATCCAGGCTTTCAAGAATACACAAACATCACGTAAACCTCTCGTTTCTGCAGCAGTCAGCTTGAATTGACCCCTGAACATCCAGATCTTCAGACTGTATAAAACTTTGGACATCCAGCGTGCGTGGTGCATTGCTCCGGGTGACATGAATCGCACTCCTCTGGCAGGAGCAATACCGAGAAAAACTATCACAAGTTCCAATAATTCTTTATAATCATCTCTCGGATGTCTATGCTCAAGTTGCTTGTTGGCATAATCGATAGTACTTTGCTTTATGTCTTCTACTAGGGTTGCTACATCATCCGCTGCAATTCCTGATTCATACTGGGTGGTGTCGATGAATCTCCAGTATTCCCGGAAGCGTTTGAAGAGAGGAACCTCTGGCGATGAAGATGATTTGACTCCCATACATACTTGGAATACTGCGCCAATTATCAATTCCATGATATGATGCCTGCAGGCCAGTGATAACAGTGACTTATCAAGCTTCTGCTCTAGGAGGACACATGCACCAGCGATCGGACCAGTATTTGAACTTGTCGTGTCAAAACACATAGCTCGAATGTTGTCGGCTACGCCCCAGTCTTCAATGGCTCCAAAGACAGCAGCAGCCTGAGCTTCCCCTGTTCCAGATGGAAGCTTTGCAACAGTGAGTAGCTGAGAAACTCCTTTTCCTGAAACCAATACTGGCAGGCGATCAACCTTCTCTTTTCCGATTAGATCAGGAATCAGTTTTCCATCCCAATGAATAACAAGGGGCACATTACTGTGAAACTCAGCCTTTATATTTGCAGATCTCTGGATTCTGTGTTCTACTCTTTGTCTACGAATAGAGTCTCTGTTTAGAGCAAGATCATCAATGTTCTCTCCCAAGCTTTTAGCAGTTTCTGCTAATACAATAACGGCTTTGCGGTCTGACATTTTTGTGCGATCTAAGGCTGCTGAAAGTTCTGGAGTAACTACATTTTTTCTCCCTCTCTTTCTTTTTCGTCGTGTCTGAAATTGGATTCCTCCATCAGATCCCTCACTCTCATTTTGTCCAGTTTCAATATTTTCAATACATTCTGCAGAGCTGATTTCAGATTCGGAACCAGATGAAATAAGTTCAGTTCTAGAAGCTGCTATGTGTTTCAATTCCCCCATTCGATGTCGTCTGGCAACCATTTGGTCCTCTCTTTTGGACGCCCTTTTCTCCTTATTAGCAAGCTTTACATCTACTCCAGCCAGTGACCCTCTTCTTCCCTTTTCTCGCTGAGCTAACAAGAAATCCTTGTCTTCTTGTAATACTGAAGTATTGTTCAGAGCATCTGCGTGAGCGACATCAAATAGATCTTCAAGCCGGGAAACAAAAGCCGACTCTTTTGCGAGTTGTGTTGGTGACGTTCGTGCTTTGTTCTTTTTCAAAAGACGCCATTCTTCAAATGTCTGCTGAAGCTTAGTCTGGCAGTTTTGATGATCTCTCGTCGGGATTCTAGCTTTTTTCCAAAACTGTGTTATTTCCGTGATGGTAATATCAGATGATTTTCTTACGGTCTTCTTCAGATCAAGATGGTGATGTAGGAAAAATCCAAGAGCCATACGCATTGACGGCAACTTGCTGCCTGTTATTTCAATCACGGAGTCGCCAAGGAGATACAACTTGGTTTGAGATCTTGTTACTTTAGCCGGAGATGCCATTTTCTTTTTCAATCTGAAATAAATATAAAATAGCATTCATTAGACAGGTTGGAGTCATTAATTTCATTAACACTTATGTTTAAGAAATGTTCTACAAAATGTCTATGTATCTGTCTATCTACGTAGTATTTAGGACTTTACTGCTTACACAATAACATTTAGACACTTAGACAGATGTAATATAATTCATCAGTAGATAAGAAATTAAGAATCAACATCTATATTCTATATTGTGCAATGTTGGTGCTTTTCTCATTAAATAATTCATAAAATATTATGTCCGTAGTTACCTTTGTTTCAGTTGGTGGGCCTTTTCAGATACTTTTCCCCAAGAGAAACACAGTCTTCAAAGCAGAAGTCGGAAATTTTTATAGCTAGGGCAGTATTGCTTTCTACAATTTTATTGGCTAAAACACTACTTGATCTAAAATGAAAAACATAGTTAGCACCCTTTGCATAATTATTATTATTTCTTAAAGTTATTTTAACAGCTTATATGGTATCAGTAGTGTGTGTGAAGTAAAATGGCGGCCACAACTTTGGATTGTCAGAAACTTTACCCTCATTGAGCTACCTCTAAATATTGTTCAATTGCACTGATTCTTTTTCCCAGTTTTTATTTCATATAAAGGAACAATTTGAGAGGGTAAGAAGAACATATTTAAAAAAAAAAAAAATAAGCTCCACCCTAATATTCATATATATATATATATATATATATTTATATATATATCTTGATAAAACAACTCCGTTGTTTCCATTCTCCCGTGTGATTTTATCAAGATTTATCTTATCCACGTTTTCATTGTGGATTTACATGTTATATATATATATATATATATATATATATATATATATATATATATATATATATATATATATATATATATATATATACATATATATATATATATATTTCATTTTTAGAAGAAAACACGAAGTTCCCAAGCGAGAAGGTGAAAAGGTTGGGTCAGCTTACCCTCTGACCTGACTACCGACGGCTGCGGTGCTTTTTTAAGATTAGTAGGGTCATTACCTAATACCTGACCATTGTGGACTTGATCTCATCCTCGTCTGTGTATATATATATATATATACCTTGTTTTGTACTTCTCCTTATTCTGTACTCACCCCTGAAGATGTGAATTACACGGAAGCGCTTGGGAACTTCGTGTTTCTTCTTTCCTTGTGGTTATCATCATATACCTGGATCACGCGCACCCACAGTGATTTACTTGCATATATATATATATATATATATATATATATATATATATATATATATATATATATATATATATATATATATATATATATATATATATGAAGACATACTGTAATGTTATATTTATATAGAGAAATAGAAATAGTTTAAGTAAATCAGGTATATTAGATTATGTTTATTGATACAATTACCAAGTTTAAGTCAGTGTTGTATTACTTCATCAAAATGGCTCATTTCCATGTACAATTGAATATGAAAATGACCCATACAGAAGTTCCCTATTATCTCTTACGACCACATCTAAGGCAAAAGGCACTTAGTGATCATATTCGCCTTTGATGTTTCTGTTTTTGTGTAAATTTTGTATCACAACAGGAGAGGATTCACTTCCCCCTTGAACATGGCCAACATAAGGGATTTCGACTGAGATTTTTTATATATTTTTTAATTATCTGTCCCTCAATTGGCTGCTAGGTCTCGTACGAGTGAGTGCTTGCCATAAAAATTATCCATATTTAAAGAACGAATTGACATTTCCTATTGAGAGGGAAGCGACTAATCTCTCTTGTGTATGTTTCGTGGGTGGTGTTGACAGACTGAGATAGAGTTATCACTGACTCGGTTGCGAATGACCAGCATAATGGGTAAATAACATATAGTCAAAATATTAACAGTTACATGTGCAATTTGATGTTAAAGATTCTATTAGTATCCTTTGTATTAATTGTGCGTACAGTTGGTTCTATATTTATCTCTAAAAGTGTACGTATTTGAATAAAACCCGATAGCAACTCGCTTTAGCACACTCAGAAGGGAAGCAGCATTTTGCTTGGCTCTCCCACGACCTTAATTCTCTTCCCTCACACACACACACACACACACACACTTCTTTCCCGTCTCACACTTCTGCTATCGTCAGCAAGATCAGCGTCGCAAGGAACCACATCGTCCCCTGAGCCCCAGCAAGCTACATAGCAGCTGCCCCGCACGTGTGGTTCCTTCGCGCTAAGCAAGCTGCTGTACCCTTCATTTTCCCCCTCCCCCGTTTTTCACCTAAGCTGTACCTTGCCTTGGCTTCTCACATCAGCTGTTCCGTGTCTCGATCGTTCCGTATTTCACAACTGCATCATCGTCATATTTTAGCTGCTCCTGAACTGCGGCTTTTCATATTAGGATTTTCTTTCCTTGACCGTTCCGCGTTCATATCTTAGCTGTACCCTATCTAGGATTATCGTAATTACCTGTCCAGTAACCAGAACCGTTCTGTAGTCGCTTGTTCGTTAAACCTGGCTTTGGCTGCTCCCATACCCTAGCTTGTGAAAGAGACCTAGGGGTACTTGTAGGCCCGGACCTATGGCCTAGAAAACAGTGCGTTAATGTTCGAAATAAGGCAAACAGAGTATTGGGTTTTATATCTAGAAGTGTAAGTAACAAGAGTGCAGAGGTCTTATTGCAACTATATCTTGCGCTAGCCAGGCCGCACCTCGATTATGCGGTTCAGTTCTGGTGCCCCTATTATAGAATGGATATAAATTCACTAGAGTCGGTGCAGCGAAGAATGACAAAAATGATTCCGGAACTTAGAAACCTTCCATATCAGGATAGGTTAAAGAAACTTAACTTGCATTCCCTAGAAAGACGAAGAGTGCGGGGAGATATGACAAAAGTATTTAAGTGGGTGAAAGGAATCAATAAAGGGGACATAGATAAAGTTCTTATAATATCCGAGCAGGATAGGACTCTGAGCAACGGGTTCAAGTTGGATAAGTTTAGGTTTAGGAGGGAGATAGGAAGACACTGGTTCACAAATAGGGTGGTGGACGAGTGGAACAAGCTTAGCAACTTTGTAGTAAGTGCGGGAACTCTGGAAAGTTTCAAAAGGAGGCTAGATAGATTCATGGATGATAGAGAGTGGTAGTAACTCTCGACAGGAGCTGCCATGCACAGGCCAACCGGCCTATTGCAGACTCCTTATTTTCTTATGTTCTTATGTTCTTATGATATAAATTCACATTTAACAAGTCACAATCAGGTGAGTCCATAACGTAATACAGTATAAGATGTTAATAAACTTGTAATTTTAAAATCAATCTAGTCATTGTCTACTAAAACAACCATTGTGCAACTTCATTCTAAATCCTAGGTTAGCTTAGTTAGCAGACTCCTTATTTTCTTATGTTCTTTTCATCACAGATTACCTTTAAGCATGCTTCACGCATACTGTTTTCTGAGCTTTTCCCTAAAGTAAAAACTTCGCTTCGAGGTTTTTTCATTACTTTGTTCTCTATGTTTTTAGGTACCTGTTCAATTAAATATCTCATCACTTTAGTCTAACTGCCCTACACTCAGATCTTTCACCTTAGCTGATCTGTACCTAGCGTTCTCACCTAAGCTATTCTATACCTAGTGTTCTCACCTTAGGTATTCTGTGCAAATGTCTTGCAATTTAACACAGCTGCTTTGTATCTCCGCTTAATATTGTTGCTGCCCTGTACACTACCTTCTTGCCCTCGTTACTTTTTGCTTCATCATTTGACCCTTGGTGTTCCGTATCATAACTGTGCATGTCCTAGGAGTTCCGTAATCTCATTTAACACCCATTTATTCCTTACTGTTGCGTGTCTTGTTTAACTTTTTTTGTCATATTGGTATATTTACTGTTTTATGAATAAACTTCCTATACCCAAACTCTCTAACTATATATATATATATATATATATATATATATATATATATATATATATATATATATATATATATATATATATATATATATATATATATCTTGATAAAATCACACGGGGAAATGGAAACAACGGAGTACCTTAGCTTTCGTCTTTATTCAAGACATCTTGAATAATGACGAAAGCTAAGGTACTCCGTTGTTTCCATTTCCCCGTGTGATTTTATCAAGATTTATCTTATCCACGTTTTCATTGTGGATTTTCATAATATATATATATATATATATATATATATATATATATATATATATATATATATATATATATATATTTATATATATATATATATATATATATATATATATATATATATATATATATATATATATATATATATATATCAACCTGTCTTTGGATTAGAGTCAATCGCACATCCATGTCAAGATCACCTCAGCAGAATTTGTCTCACATAATGGTTGAGACATCGTCGTTTAAAGTGATTTGCGCTGATATTTCATCCTTTATACAAATCTTAAGAGAGAAGTTTGTTGACATCCACATTTTACTACCAATTATTAATTTATAGCTGGTGTACAGATATATTCTTAGTTTCACTCTACATTTATATTTTCATCTCTTAAGACAGCATCGTGAATAAGAGTGTCGTACTTAACCTGTTTCTGGTCTGGTTATTTTTTTTTCAATGAGCTCACTGCGTGTTGCTTCACCGTCATGAAGTTCACTCACTATCTCATCTCTCTTTCCCCCATTCATGCACACGTAATACATAACTTCATAACTCATATTCCCATTTCTTATACCAGATGATTAATCACATTCCATAATTATGTCATAGAACTACATGCCAGGTCAAAGTCCCGTGTCACATGCCATTTGACCAAATGAAATGCCAAAGCCTAATATCATATGTCATTTGGACCATATGGCGTGCCAGGTTTCTATGCCATATGCCACAGGACTACACGACATGCCAGCTCCATATCATATTTCGTAACACCACATGTCAAAATCCAATGACACATAACACATCATATGACATATTACGCCATCCGTTGTAACACTTGTCATATCTTAAACCGTCATGTCATATGCCATCGGTCCATATCACATGACAGACTTACCAGCCGCACATACAACCGTAAGTTCGTGGTTAATTCAGTTTAATTCACTTGTGTTTACTCCTACTGCCAAACGTTCAAGAGACATCATATACTGTGTCTGAGACTCATTGCAAAGTTACAGTAGTTCATCTAAATGATATACAGTAGATAGAGATAGAGTTTAGTAATCGTTTAGTAATAAATATAATAAAATTGCTGCACGTTTTGGGGATAATTACGACATAGCTTAACAAGACTAATCATTAAGATAAACTAATTACTATCTTTAAATGAATAGCACCAAAACTAATCTAAAAACAAACTTGACCAAACATTATCAAACTGTACCTATCCTAATTTAGGAAAGTTGGATTAAGATAATAATGAATTCACAAATTTTCCCCCGATTTACAAAAAATAAAATAAAAATTAGAAATAATATCTACGTCATTAAACTCTGTTATGTTTTTAAGGTTTATACGGGGGGGTGTTCCTAAAACGCCTGACATAGTCTCAATAACCAGCCCACTGATCAGTGACACTAGCTAACTGAACATTGACACCAAATCACTGACCAAAGGGCACCAGCTCACTGATCATTGACACCAAATCACTGACCAGCGGCACCAGTCACTGACCAGCGGCACTAACTCACTGACCAGCGGCACTAACTCACTGACCAGCGGTACTAGGTCAGTGACCATCTCACTGATCAGCGGCACCAGCTTACTGGTCAGTGACACCAGATCACTTACCAGTGGGCACCAGCTCACTAATCATTGACACTAACTCACTGACCAGCGGCACCAGCTCATTAACCAGTGACACCAGGTTACTGACCAGAGGGCGCCAGCTCACTAATCAGTGACACCAGGTCACTGACCAGTGGCATCAAGTCACTAACCAGCGGCTCCAGCTCATTGACCAGTGGCACCAGGTCACTGACCAGTGGCACCAGGTTACTGACCAGTGGCATCAGGTCACTGACCAGTGGCATAAAGTAACTGACAAAGACAAATCATTTTATTCTTTGTTACTGTTGTTAATGTAAGTCACAATACAAACAAGTGATTATATTTTAGTTCTATGGGAGTAAAATTAGATTAAAACCACTTTTATTTATTTAAAAGTAATATATATATATATATATATATATATATATATATATATATATATATATATATATATATATATATATCTTGATAAAATCACACGGGAAAATGGAAACAACGGAGCAGCTTAGCTTTCGTCTTTATTCAAGACATCTTCAGAGATGTCTTGAATAAAGACGAAAGCTAAGGTGCTCCGTTGTTTCCACTTTCCCGTGTGATTTTATCAAGATTTATCTTATCCACGTTTTCATTGTGGATTTACATGAAACATATATATATATATATATATATATTTCATTAGCCCAATAAAGCACGCGGACTTCTACATACAATCAACACCTCAACCCGCCAGGATTCGAACCCACGGCCCACAAGCCTATGACTGTGACCGGGGAACGCTAACCGCTGGACCACCAGGATGCTAAAAGCAGTCCTAGACTTTGTTATATTTCACACAAAGCCTGTTCAACGAGCTTATGGCGCCGTGAACCTCTAATGGGGACCACCCGCACCACTTAGGTGGTCAGAGTAACGTTTTACCAAATCCGGCTTCGAAACACGAGGATCCATATATATTTCATTAGCCCAATAAAGCACGCGGACTTCTACATACAATCAACACCGTGTTTCGAAGCCGGATTTGGTAAAACGTTACTCTGACCACCTAAGTGGTGCGGGTGGTCCCCATTAGAGGTTCACGGCGCCATAAGCTCGTTGAACAGGCTTTGTGTGAAATATAACAAAGTCTAGGACTGCTTTTAGCATCCTGGTGGTCCAGCGGTTAGCGTTCCCCGGTCACAGTCATAGGCTTGTGGGCCGTGGGTTGGAATCCTGGCGGGTTGAGGTGTTGATTGTATGTAGAAGTCCGCGTGCTTTATTGGGCTAATGAAATATATATGGATCCTCGTGTTTCGAAGCCGGATTTGGTAAAACGTTACTCTGACCACCTAAGTGGTGCGGGTGGTCCCCATTAGAGGTTCACGGCGCCATAAGCTCGTTGAACAGGCTTTGTGTGAAATATAACAAAGTCTAGGACTGTTTTTAGCATCCTGGTGGTCCAGCGGTTAGCGTTCCCCGGTCACAGTCATAGGCTTGTGGGCCGTGGGTTCGAATCCTGGCGGGTTGAGGTGTTGATTGTATATATATATATATATATGTCTATGAAAGATCTAGGGTATTTAAGGTTTGAGCCAATATTATACCTATATATGGAATTCTTTGAAAAGAAACTATTAAGTAATATTTTACCACCTTCAGCAGTCTGGTTTAGATATGCTGATGATGTATTATGTCTCTGGCCATGTAATGAGGACCTAAAAGCTTTCCTGCCACAACTTAACAACTTAGCCCCCTTGATCAAATTCACTGTGGAATTAGAGCAAGACTGTAAATTGCCATTCCTAGACTGTCTGATACACAGAATAGGTAACACTTTTAAGTTCAGTATTTATAGAAAACCAACTAATGTGTGTTCATACATTCATTATTATTCTGCCCACAATAATAGAGTCAAACAGTCAGTATTTTCAACAATGTTTTTACGTGCTTTGAGAATTTGCAGTCCGGAATTCATTGATGAGGACTATATATATATAATATATATATATATATATATATATATATATATATATATATATATATATATATATATATATATATATATATATATATATATGTATATTAGGGTGTGTCATACTGAGGGGAATTTTTTTTTTGAGTTTGAAAAATCGGCCCATGGTATTAATGATGTAGTTCTATGTGCAGAATCATGTGGTATCTTCAGATTTGAAAAGTTTTCATTTTTTGCTAGGTAAATTGTAACTTGAAATCTTATGAAAATTCAGTATTCCCACCCTTTTACCAACACCACTAAATAGCTTATTTAAAGTAAAGTAAATGTATCAGGTTAATTTATTAGGATGAAAATGATCCAGAATAGTGAAACGAATGATCTTGACACATTTATTAAATTTAATATTCCTTTAGAAAAAAAAAAAAATCATCAAATACAAAAACCGGTTTTACTACTACGACCCGGTGTTGCTGCACACCATAGAGAACATGTCTTTCTTGCTTCTGTTTCTACTCATCACCTCCCTGCTGACCACCTGAGCTCGGATGTAGCCTTCCCTCCTCTCCTGGCTGTACACGTGACTGCTGGCCTCGCTCACTTGCTGTACACAACGCTCTATACTCTGGGTGTGCGAGGGCCAGGCAGGGACATGCATGGGGTTGTCCAGGAAAGCTCTGACTTGAACATTGGTGAGGCTGCAGGTAAGAGGGGGCTCACTGCCAGCCTGGATGTTATCCAGATCTATGAGATCAGTGAGGGTCTTGGCACCTAGATTGACTTCAGGAGTCTTCCTGACCCTGAAGGAATCGTCACCAACTGATTCGTCATGCCCAGATCCTCTCATAAGTCTCATATCCAAGATCTTTTTGACTGCCACTCTTCTCTCCTCCTCATCCTTACTGCAGAGCATTGTCTGCAGAACTGCCTCGGGATGAGCATACCAGGAAGATCTCCTCACAGTCTGCTCCACAATCTGAACAACCTTCCTTGGCTGACTCCTCAGGAGCTCAAGCTGGAAGAGAACATGCCTCTGACCTTCGGAGAACGATGACTTGACCTTGGTGTTGAACCAATTTGGCAAGTAGACACTCACGATGAATTGGACAATAAGTCTCAGGTTGTGAAGCTGGTTCCCTTTCAGTTTATGATGAGCGACCCAAATTCTGCAGAACCTGAGAGCCGTTGTGAGCCACCTAGAATGTGAGACTGGACCTATCTGCAGGTAAGCAAGTCTATCAGGCATGACCCCAGTTTTGATGGCACTGCAAATCATGTAACCATAGTACTGGTCAGTACTCAGGTCGTCAATGACAGTATGTGCAAGCTCAACGAGTGGAGGGCCAACTGTGATTTTTTCAAAGCTCGGATTTATTTCTAACTCAGTGGCAGAGTCCAGCATCTTGCCAAGAGGACCAGACCATCTGTTGTTTGAAAGAGTCTTGCCATCCAGCGCCTGGATCAGATGTCTGAGTGGCAACTCGTTGGTGTGGAGGTCACAAACAATCCAGACCAGCTTCCTCCCAATCTTCCGCTCTATCCACTGTATGATCCCCCCTTGCCACCCTGTGTTCGTGTTGGTGCTGTCCCCTCCAATGGCCTGCAGGGTCTGGTCTACGTTCCTCTCTCCGAGCCAGTTCACAATGTTATCTGCCACTATCTCAGCTGGTTTCCTGATGTCATCTTTCTCTGGAGTGAAATGCCACAAATACTTCCCTCCTGGTTCACTGCAGCAGGAGTAGTGTTCCTCCTTCACCATGGCAGGGAACAACTTGTCAGAATCTCCAACTTTCATGAACAATTTAGTGTCATCCCTTCTCCCATCAAAGAACAAACAATTGATTCCATTTTCTCTTATCCCCTTATCAAACTCCTTCTAGGTTACTGACAAGTTTCTCCTGAGCTCTCCTTACTTTGTTATGATCTATCACCAGGTGAACATCATCAGGTGTTATCAAACCACCGTCAATCCAGGCAGCTGTTGCTATCCCTGCAGTTTCTCTGAGACCAGTGTGGTGTCGCATGCTGGCCAGAGCTATGCTCGGGATATCTTTCCTATTTAGAATCTTATGCCTGGAAGGTTTGGGATCATTATTTTCTGGGTTAGGGACAAAGTCACCATTCTCCTGGTCAGCACTCGGATCAGCCATGGGGAAGTCATTAAACTCTGAATCAGCTTGACTCCAATCATCGGCCTTTTTTTCCTCACCCTGGGCCTTCTCAAGTCTCTTTTCCTCGGCAACTCTTCTCTTCTGTCTCTCTGTGGCAGCCTCCTGTCTCTTGGACTCCGGAATATCTTGGCTAGAAATCATGAGAGCCCCTATACTGCCAGTCTTCTCTCTCTGTGCTTTGACAAATGCCAGTTCGATCACAGGAATCTTCAGTTCACGCTTGCAAATACAGGAGATGTGGGCCTCGGATTTACAGTCACGATCGCATCCAAACTCAGGACAGAGAACAATTGGGCACTTGCAAGTAATTATGTCAAATAACTGGTCCAGTTGCTTGTCAAAGCTGTCCTTAACTGCAAGTTTTCCTCTCCCAAGAGAGATATCTCTTGCTTTTTCCCAACTGGCTAGCAGTCTCTCACTAATCTTCTTCTGACTTGTTATGACTGGAGGCTTGAACTGAGCGTTAGCCAGAGTGTACTGTGCCAAGACAGCTTTGGTCATATCACTGGCAATGTCTTTGTTTGTGTAAGTTCTTTGGTTCTTTTCACTGATTTGCCTGATTAAAACACCGTATCTCAAAGCATCTCTCAATGTAGGCAACTCCGACTTCAGGAGCTCTCTCCCAGACCCAAGATAGTGACTGAGATGGCTGGATTTTTGGTTCCTCGTCCTGACACAAGCAGCCATCGCAAATATTATCAACTTATAAATGCATCAGAATCTGAAACAGAAAAAAATATTGTTAGTTGGGTTGTTAAAGAATGAAGTCAGAAAGCAATGTTCACTATTTAATTGTAATGCACTAATGCAGCTGTACTTTAGATTTTCGATAAATTTCACGCTAAAATTTACCTAGCAAAAGGTTGCAAAATATTGAAACTGAAATTATTTTCTGTTTATATACACTAAAATCTACCAAAAAAGTGATGGGCCATTAGTTTTAGCTGATCTTTCCTCCTATGACACACCTTAATGTATATATATATATATATATATATATATATATATATATATATATATATATATATATATATATATATATATATATATATATATATATATTTTTTTTTATTTTTTTTTTTTTATATATAAACTATTGCGTTGTATATTTGTAGTTTTAAACTTATATAATTATAATGCATATCATAAGTTGGGAGCGATTCACACATTTATTCCCTCGTACTACAGCTGTCGTCTTTACCATAGGGAAATAAACTTAAAGCTACCAGAGATACACAACTTATGTTTTGGTTATTGTGTACAACTGTGAATCTTCGGCCAACACCAGTGTTTACGTAGAAACTCACATAAATCAACCTTCATCAAATGCACCCAAAATAAGGCTCTACGGTGACTGCACCTCCGTTATTAACCCTATATTAGGGACCAACGAATACTCTTCCAACCTCCTTTCTTTGATAAAAGAAACAGATTAAAAAAAATACAAGTAAAATATCAGTACGCGTATCAGAAAATTTAATATTTTTCATAATCCTGTCAATGTCATCGCTTATTTCGTCAGCTTGCGCAATGTCCTCAGTCAGTGACTTCGTATTTCAACGCTTCGTGAGGGCTGCCTTGAGCTCTCTTAACCCCTCGGTGTGTAATACTGTAGGTTATGTGTTCTGCTGCCAGTATATATCACATGCTTATATGATGACTGTTCAATAAAGTATATAAAGGCTGTTGACTTTCATTTTATCCTGAAAAGTGAATTATTTATGACAACTTGCAATAAAGATAGGAAATAAATAGGGAGAGAGAATTAAAAAAAATGACGTGAAACTTCAACAGCTGAAAGTACTGTGTGACAATCATGGTAATGAGCGTCACTTTGATATGTAGGGAATAGCCTTTCAATTGAACTGATTTTTCCTTTTCATTCCCTATTTATAGCCGAGGAAATATCACTAAAATTGTGTGGCAGGCCACTAAAGATTACATTAGTACCAGCACTGAAAAACTACTTGTAAAACTGTATCCCTCATCATTCTACGAGGAATATTGGATATAAAAATTCAACATGTTCATATGCACAAACATCTTGATTCAAAATAATAGACAAGCATGTAAAAAATAAAAAACAAATCATATAAAAAAGAAAGTTACCTTACACACCACGATCGCTCAATTACCCCGGTTTATGACGCAAAAACTTTATCACCTATACTGCTACACAGCACTACAATAAATCATCTCCAAGTAAGGATCCATTGTACAGGTAAACTACTCCCCCAGTATAAATCTGGTCTGGCCCCATAAACTGTGTATTGTCTCTTAATACATAACTATGTTTTTTTTTAACACTCTCATCAATAACAGTGGTTAAAGAACTTGGAAACTGTATCACAAAATCTACACTCACTACAAATGTTTGGACAATAAAAGAAGCTAAGCTTTCATTTACACTAGAAAGTAATATCCCATATATATATATATATATATATATATATATATATATATATATATATATATATATAATCAACGACCTCACCATCCAGGACTCCAACCCTCGACTTATTGCGTGTGAGGAGGGAACGATACCACCATGCCACAAGTACACTAAAAGCAATCTTTAGACTTTGTTATATTTCACACAAGAGTCCTCATGCACGCAAAGTTGAAAGTCCGCGTGCTATATGGATTAAATGAAATATATATATATATATATATATATATATATATATATATATATATATATATATATATATATATATATATATATATGCTGATAACCACAAGGAAAGAAGAAAACACGAAGTTCCCAAGCGCTTCTAATTCAATTGACAGGAGGAACATTATAGAATCTAGTCTCAATAAACATACAGAAGCATTCAACATGAATTTGAGTAATGGCATGTACAAACTGGACAATTTTGTAATTAAGAAGATTTGTAACCAGGTGAGAAGGTTGAGTCACCTTACTCTATGACCTGACTACCGACCGTTCCGGTGCTTTTTAAAGATTAGTAGGGTCATTACCTAATACCTGACCATTGTGGACCTGATCTCATCCTCCTCTGTATATATACACCATGTTTTGTACTTCTCCTAAGTCTGTACTCACCCCTGAAGATGTGAATTACACGAAAGCGCTTGGGAACTCCATGTTTTCTTTTTCCTTGTGGTTATCAGCATATACCTGGATCACGCGCAACTACAGTGATTTACTTGCATATATATATATATATATATATATATATATATATATATATATATATATATATATATATATATATATATATATATATATATATGTTGATTGTATGTAGAAGTCCGCGTGTTTATTGGGCTAATGAAATATATATGGATCCTCGTGTTTCGAAGCAGGATTTGGTAAAACGTTACTCTGACCACCTACGTGATACGGGTAGTCCCCATTAGAGGTTCACTGCGCTATAAGCTCGTTGAACAGGCTTTGTGTGAAATATAACAGAGTCTAGGACTGCTTTTAGAATCCTGGTGGTCCAATGGTTAGCGTTCCCCGGTCACAGTCATGGGCTCGTGGGCCGTGGGTTCGAATCCTGGCGAGTTGAGGTGTTGATTGTATGTAGAAGTCCGCGTGTTTATTGAGCTAATGAAATATATATATATATATATATGTATAACCGGTCGGAATATCTCACTACTGTATTAGTTATTGTTTTTTTAGTTATAGTGGATGGTAATGCAGTGGAAGCGCCCCTCAGAGAAAATCCTGAACCAGCACAAAGACAATCAATAAAAGTATTTTCCGTGACCGTGGAAAGGTAGTACAGTACTTGTGATTGGGGTTAATGAGACGCACTGGTAAAAGATAACACTTCTATTCCTTCCAACACTACAGACGGAATCAATAATTGTACACATGCACTAGAGTACTTCTTAGCGTTGCTTATAACACAACGATGGGAAAGAAAAGTTATACATGGTATCAAAAAAATTATTAAAAGATATTAATGGCATCTGAAAACATAAACATCTTAATAATAAACATTGCATTGACTGGGATAATGCCTCCTCAATATTACCTTGTAATTCAATTGACAGTAGGAACATTTTAGAATCTAGTCTCTTTAAACATACCGAATCCGTTAACATGAATTTGAGTAATGGTATGTACAAATTGGACAATTTTGTAATTAAGAAGATTTGTAACCAGTTGAGAAGGTTGGGTCAGTTTTTCCCTCTGACCAGACTACCGACCGCTGGGGGTGCTTTTGTGAAGATAAGTAGGGTCATTACCTATACTTGACCTCTGTTGACTTGATCTCACACTCCTCTGTATATATATATATATATATATATATATATATATATATATATATATATATATATATATATGTATATATATATATATATATATATATATATATATATATATATATATATATATATATATATATATATATATATATATATAACTTGTTCTGCATTTCTACTTAGTTTGTACTCACCCCTGAAGATGTGAATTACTCGAAAGCGCTTGGGAACTTCATGTTTTCTTTTTTCCTTGTGGTTATCAGCCTATACCTGGATCACGCGCACCTACAGTGATTTATTTGCATAATGAATTCCACTCGTCACTTCTTCTACTTCTCTACAAGCTGTTCTGGACTGTCTCCTTTCGTTACTAAATACTTGAATACTCCTCTTCGATGATCAAGGCCCACAAATTAAAAATACGCTTGAAATTTCTCCAGACATGCCTTAGTGAAAAAGTTATGCCTCGATCAATCCTCCCACAACGTGTCCTGAAGATGTCTGACCGCCTCTTTGATGATTTCCAAGAAATCATCCTAAAGAAAATTTTTAAATAAAGAAAATTGAAGTGGATGAAGCTTTTCGTATTGTAAAACAAAAAAAGCGTGTGTTTCATATGACCATACCGAGTGATTGGAAAAAGCTCATGTTGGATTACTGTTTTGATAACCTGAGACGTGCGTGTTCTGATCTTCAAGCTAAGATTGACCACAAATTGGCACTCCTTATTAAAAATAGTGATTGGACTAAGGATGCCAATCGCAACTGTGTAGTGAATCTCTCCTCTAAACAACTAGATAATGATACCTTGTATGCCCTCGGCTATGGTTTAAGTTTTGATGGCTCTAGCAAGGGAGTCGACAGTGTTGACATAGGCAGAGCATTTTGCAATTTGGAGAAATTCAGCAATTTGACAAATGAAGAAGTGAACATGTGTAAAGGTGTTGTGTATGCATCCATGTCCAAGCCTTGTGTTCCAAACTGTCCAGATAGATTCACCAAAGCAATCCAAGCCCTTAAGAAAAATAAGGATCTACATGTTACTAAAGCAAATAAAGCCAACACAGTAGTGATTTTAAACAAAGATGATAATATTTCTAAAATGAATGACCTTTTATGTGATGCTGAAACATATTCTAAGCTCATAAATATTCCTCTCAACACTGTTAACACCCAGTTCAACAAAAAACTTAAGTCTCTATTGAGAGGCAAAGCTACTCTCATTAAACATCTTACTTCAACGTCCCCTCCACTGCCATACATGTACGGTTTAATCAAAACCCAAAAGCCTAATAACCCAGCAAGACCCATCATTAGCTCAGTTGGGTCAATCTCTTATAAATTATCTAAATGGTTAGTTTCTTTACTAAATCCCCTAGCTGGCAACATTTCTAACTCTAATATTAAGAATATTATTGATCTGGTTGATAAACTCAATAACTTACACATTAATTATGATTTTAAACTGGTCAGTTTTGATGTAACATCACTCTTTACAAAGGTCCCAGTTGATGATTTACTGGAGTTCCTCATAGATTCCCTGGATAATATTTCATTGTCTGTCTCGAAAGATGACTTCATCGAACTCATCAAACTATGTATTAAGGATTGTAAATTTGAATTCAAAGGAGAATATTATGCTAAAAAATTTGGTATGGCAGTGGGTAATCCACTCTCACCTGTATTAAGCAACCTATATACGGAATTCTTGGAAAAGAAACTATTACGTAATATCTTACCACCGTCAGCAGTCTGGTTTAGATATGTAGATGATGTATTATGTCTCTGGCCATGTAATGAGGACCTAAAAGCTTTCCTGCCACAACTTAATAACTTAGCCCCCTCGATCAAATTCACTGTGGAATTAGAGCATGACTGTAAATTGCCTTTCCTAGACTGTCTGATCCACAGAATAGGTAACACCTTTAAGTTCAGTATTAATAGAAAACCTACTAATGTGTGTTCATACATTCATTATTATTCTGCCCACCATAATAGAGTCAAACAGTCAGTATTTTCAACAATGTTTTTACGTGCTTTGAGAACTTGCAGCCCTGAATTCATTGATGAGGAATATAAATATATCTATAATATTGGCTCAAACCTTTAATACCCTAGATTTTTCATAGACAAATGCCTGAACATTACTACGAAATCTTTTTATAGAATTGATCCCAAGCCCACCCATGACCATAAGAATCTCTTTGTATTACCATTTCACAAAAATTTCTCTCAAATGCCTTTACAACTAAAAACCTGGAATGTCAATGTGGCATTTAAAAGCTCATGCACTGTTAAACAAATGTTAATCAAGAACTCCCCCAACAATACAAATGGCTGCATTTATAAAGCCCCTTGCAAGGAATGTAATATGTTTCACTTAGGCCAGACAGGTAAAGATCTTGTAACTAGACTTAAACAACATAAATATAGTGTTAGGACAGGCCAGGAATCCAATGCTCTGTTTGTTCATTTGAGGGACAATAAACATTGCATTGACTGGGATAATGCCTCCTCAATATTACCTTGTAATTCAATTGACATTAGGAACATTATAGAATCTAGTCTCATTAAACATACCGAATCCGTTAACATGAATTTGAGTAATGGTATGTACAAATTGGACAATTTTGTAATTAAGAAGATTTTTAACCAGGTGAGAAGGTTGGGTCAGTTTTTCCCTCATTCACTCAGATAGCCTCAGTTTACACTCAGTACAACCATGAAACGGAAGAGAGTGGGGCCAATCAGCCACTGAAACCTATCCAGCTGAGGGAGGTTCTATTTTCCCGTTAGTAAGAGGTTTTCACTAATCTGCCTGAAGACATGTGGTATTTTGAACTGAGGTGGAGGAGATCTGGTGAACTCAAATGATCGTCAACCGAGGCGGACGATGGTCCCACGTAGTTAGTTGTCCACACAGACAGCTGGCTCTGCTACAACCCTCGAACTGCTCACGCAGCTCAAGATGGGCTCAACTTCGACCGAGTGGGCCCTACAGAATCCATGCAATATACCCTCTGTTAGCTATTATTGACTTCTCCTCTGCCCTATCTAATCTCTGTCTGAGATCGAATAAAACTTACTTGTTAATACTGATGTTGTACACAAAGGAGACCAGACCACATGGTCGTTTTCCTGGATGCACAAACGCAACGTCCCACTGGCTCGACCGCTGCCACGCGACTGAGCCAGCCAGGCGTGCCCCAAGGCATGAGCTTGGGGGAGGGACATATTTTCCGCACAACTAATAGCTTAATTGGAGCATACATAACCTTTTTAGAATGAGAAACGATCTATAATAATTTTCAATTTAATAACTGTCATTTAATTTCATGATTCACGTCCATATTAATTCACCAGAGTATACTTAATATTATATGGACGCAGTTTCAGAAGCTCTCAATACGTGCGGGCAGCGCCACCATCACTCAGTCGACCTTGAATGACTCCGCATCGCCATTATTTGCATTTACGTCTCTAAATATCACACCGAAAGTTCTGAATATTATATATATAGCAGAATCGCCGCCCTCCGGCGGCTCATCCGCTAGGCAACGGTATGACGCCACCCTCCGGGAGGCTCCACATTGTCTCACTGTTCAGTCCCCGAAACTTCTTCTTCCATCAATAGTTCATTAACGGTGTATGTAAGTTCCACCATATTTTTTAATACAACGGTACAGCAAAGTATATTTTTTTAGCATTAAACAGTTATTATTTTATTGTCTAATCATCACTGCATATAACACCACCAATCATCACTATATATAACATCATCCATCATCACTACATATAACATCATCCATCATCACTACATATGGCCAGTGCTATCTGTGGTCTTGGGTGTGCGAGCTTGTTGACCAAACTGGAGTGGTCCATGGAAGAATTGGTGAGTGCCAAGGAAGAAATTGAGAGGGCCACGTTGGAGAACCTGAAATTAAAGGAAGAGCTGGAGAGAATAAAGTGGGAGGCGGGACAGGGAAAGCCAGTGTCTGACGAAAACTCAAGAGAGTGGAAGGTTGTGAGGAGAGGGAAGACCAAGCTGGTGGTGAAGAAATACACAAAGGATACGACAACAACGACAACAACAGCTAAGTGTACCAACTCTTTCAGTCCCTTGATAGACGAATTGGACGTTAGTACAGTCAGGGACAGGGCTGACAAGGAAGGTATAAAAACTTTAATTGTTGGTGACTCACAGGTAAGGTACTTGGAGAGGGCCTTTTATGGTAAAAACAAAAATAGGATGAGGGTGTGTTTGCCAGGAGCTGGGGTGGGGGATATAATTGACAGGATGGACAATATCTTGTCTGGTAATAGGAAAAAACCCATTATCTGCCTCAGTGCAGGAGGCAATGATATTGGCCGTTGTAGGAGCGAGGAGCATCTTGATAAGTTCAAGGCAGCTATAGATCATATTAGGTCTAAGGGAGGGATCCCTATCATATGCGGTGTCCTGCCTAGAAAGAGAGTTGGCAGTGAATGGTTGTCAAGGGCGGTTGGTGTCAATGACCGTCTTGACAGATATTACAAGTCAATATCAGTCCCATTCATTGACAACTGGGACAACTTCTACCGTAGAAGGGACCTTTATGCTAGGGATGGGGTGCACCTGTTTCGGGATGGGGTGGCAACCCTGGCTGGGTCTCTAGAGAGGGCAGTTCAAAGGATATCAAAGTTTTTAAACTGCTAGGGGAACATATGGGCACGGGGGTGGGGGAAACTGCAGTGGGAGCAGGTAAACAAAGTAAAAGATTACAGTGAAATAGTGCTAGGAATGATGAAAAAACTAAATTAAACAGGGAGTTTAAAACTAAACGCGGTAAAGGGAGGACTCAGAACTCGACTAACTTAAATGTCTACTACGCGAACAGTAGAAGTATGAGAAACAAAATGGATGATATTAGGGCCTTGGTATGTACCGAAAAATTCGACATAATAGCATTTACTGAAACATGGATCAACCTAGACTCACGTGAGTTACGGGTCGAATACCAAATTAGGGGCTACAAATTGTTCCATACCAATAGGCAGACCAGGAAAGGAGGCGGAGTAGCAATCTATGTTAGGGATAATCTGAAGTGTGAAATAAATAAGGAAATAAAAACTGAGCGGAATACAGAAACAATTTGGATAGAATTACTCGAAGGTAGGGAAAAATTAATCACAGGAGTAATATATAGACCTCCCAATCTTGATAGAGTCAATGAGCGACTTATCTGGGATGAAATGCGCAGGGCTTCCCTACACAACAACGTCTGTATAGTAGGCGACATTGACCTTGGCCAAATAGATTGGAATGACCTTACGGGTAACTCAGAATCAGAGGATTTTCTCGAGACGATCCAGGACTGTTTCCTAAGTCAACATATAACCGAACCCACCCGGGGTAATAATATTGTCGATTTAGTTCTGTCGAACAGAGAAAACCTCATTAGCAATGTCGAGGTAGGGAACGAACTTGCAAACAGGGATTACAAAGAAATTAGATTCCAGTTAGATTTTCAGGGCAGACGTAAGGAAAATTCCACTAAAGTACCAGATTTCAGAAGGGCAACCTTTGACAGTTTAAAGAGGCAGCTGAGAGAGGGGGTGTCATGCTTGGCCGTGAACCTGACAGGTGACTCCGACCTGATAAAGAGATCTGAGATTGCCGAGTTCCACGACAGTTTAAATAATGAGTTACTTAATGCACAAAGGCAGAACATACCATACAAAAAACTCAGATCAGACAACAACGACCCTAAATGGATAAATAATTATTTAAAGAACATCATTGGCAACGGAAGGCTATAGGTAGAAGGATGAAGCGTGGCGAAATTTACCTCCAGGATTATTATTAGATATTGGCGAGTAGGGATAAAACCGAGAAAAGGAAAGCCAAGAGGAATAATGAGGTAAGGATAGCAAGGGAGGCGAAGACAAACCCCAAAGGATTCTACCAAATGTATCAAACTAAAACACGAGAAAAGATTGGACCAATACTGTCAGATACTGGCGAGCTCACTGATAACAATGGAGAAATGAGCAATAATTTGAATAAATATTTTTCAACAGTTTTCACCACAGAAAATTTAAACATGATACCCGAGGCACCGACTCTATTCAGAGATAGTGAAGAAAACAAATTAAGAGATATAGTAGTGACTAGTAATGATGTAAGTAAGCAAATAGTCAAATTAAAGCCTAATAAGTCACCTGGTCCCCAGGAGATATTTGCCAGAATATTAAAGGAATGTAAGGAAGAGCTTAGTATGTTTACTATATCCTTAAAAACAGGTGTAGTACCAGAATCCTGGAGGATAGCGAATGTAATACCGGTTTTCAAGAAGGTAGATAGATCACTATCCTCTAACTACTGCCCAATCAGTCTAACATCTATAGTAGGCAAATTACTGGAAGCAATCATTTCAAACTCTATTCGAAATCACCTGGAGAAGCACCGATTGATCAATGATTCCCAGCATGGCTTCACAAGCGACGTTCTTGTCTAACTAATCAATTAACATTCTTTTCATCAGTTTTCGAATAGGTAGATGGGGGGCACAATTATGATGTGGTATATCTCGACTTTAGCAAAGCCTTCGACAGAGTCCCCCACGAAAGACTAATTAGAAAGGTAGAAGCACATGGCATCAAAGGTAACATCATTAAATGGATTAGGGCGTGGTTACAAGACAGGAAACAGCGAGTGAGCATTAACGGCACTAAGTCCCATTGAAGCAACGTCACAAGTGGAGTTCCCCAAGGCTCAGTAATTGGACCATTATTATTTATTATATACATAAACGACATAGATATCGGCATAGACAGCAACATAAGTAAATTTGCTGATGACACTAAAATAGGACGTGTTATTAAATCTAACGAGGACTCTGCAAAACTACAGGAAGATCTAAACAAATTTTTCGAAGGGTCTGAAAAATGGCAGATGAAATTCAACGTGGACAAATGTAAAGTACTCAGTATAGGAGATGTAAACAGGGAAACCAGATACCAGATGAACAAGGATGCCATAGAGAAATCCGACTGCGAGAGAGATTTAGGAGTAATGATAAGTAAGAACCTTATGCCAAGTAAACAATGTGTTTTTGCTCGTAACAAGGCTAATAAAGTACTTGGGTTTATACAAAGGAGTGTTAGTTACAAGACTAGCGAGGTCATCCTAAAACTGTATCTTGCGCTTGTGAGACCACACATTGATTAAGCAGTTCAGTCCTGGTCACAGTATTAAAGAATGGATATAGAATCCTTGGAGAGAATTCAGAGGAGAATGTCAAGACTAATCCTTGGCATTAGGAACCTTGAGTATAAAGACAGGTTAAAGCATCTTAATTTGCACTCCCTCGAGAGACGCAGAGAGAGGGACGACCTGATAGAGGTGTATAAGTGGAAGTCAGGGCTAAACAAAGGGGACATTACAAAGGTACTCAAACTATCCAACCAGGAGTGAACTCGTAACATTGGTTTTAAATTAGACAAATTTAGATTTAAGTGTGAAATAGGTAAACACTGGTTTGGAAACAGAGTAGTGGATGAATGGAACAAGTTACCAAATATCATCATTAACTGGAATAAGCTGAATAGCTTCAAACATAGGTTGGATGCTTATATGAGCAATAGGGGTTGGGTGTAAACCGGTCTGTCCAGTATGGGCCAATAGGCAAGCTGCAGTTTTCTCCATTCTTATGTTCTTATGTTCTTATATAACATCCATCATCATTACTACTACTACTGCTACTAATAATAATAATAATAATAATAAAAGTAATAGTAATAATAATAATAATAATAATAATAATAATAATAATAATAATAATAATAATAATAATAATGATGATGATGATGATGATAATGATGACGATGATGATGATAATAATAATAATAATAATAATAATAATCTATATATATATATATATATATATATATATATATATAAATATATATATATACATATATATATATATATATATATTTCATTAACCCAATAAAGCACGCGGACTTCTACATACAATCAACACCTCAACCCGCCAGGATTCGAACCCACGGCCCACAAGCCTATGACTGTGACCGGGGAACGCTAACCACTGGACCACCAGGATACAAAAAGCAGTCCTAGACTTTGTTATATTTCACACAAAGCCTGTTGCACGAGCTTATGGAACCGTGAACCTCTAATGGGGACCTCCCGTATCACGTAGGTGGTCAGAGTAACGTTTTACCAAATACGGCAGGTTGAGGTGTTGATTGTATGTAGAAGTCCGAGTGCTTTATTGGGCTAATGAAATATATGTGGATCCTCGTGTTTCGAAGCCGGATTTGGTAAAACGTTACTCTGACCACCTACGTGATACAGGCGGTCCCCATTAGAGGTTCACGGCGCCATAAGCTCGTTGAACAGGCTTTGTGTGAAATATAACAAAGTCTAGTACTGCTTTTAGTATCCTGGTGGTCCAGTGGTTAGCGTTCCCGGTCACAGTCATAGGCTTGTGGGCCGTGGGTTCGGTTCCTGGCGGGTTTAGGTGTTGATTATATATATATATATATTTATATATATATATATATATATATATTTATATATATATATATATATTGCTGCAACACTACAAGAAGGAGAACGTGCTGCACACTCAGCTTTTAAACTGCCTCTCAACCTCGCTCACAATGAGAATCCAATGTGCAACATCAAAAAAGGATCGGCAAAGGCAAATCTTTTAGAAAAATGCAACATCATAGTCTAGGTTGAATGCACTATGTCTCACAAGTTAGCGTTTGAAGCATTGGACAGGACCGTGCAAGACATACGAGAAAATGACCATCTCATGGGTGGCATTTTAATGGTCATTGCAGGAGACTTTCGCTAGATCCTACCTGTCATATCTCGAAGCACTCAAGCTGATGAACTGAATGCGTGCCTCAAGGCATCATACCTTTGGAGAAGTGTTCAGACACTCACCCTATCCACAAACATGAGAGTACATCTACAAGGAGATGAGGATGCTGGATGGTTTGCAAATCTTCATCTACAGATTGGGAATGGAACTTTCCCTGTTGATCACAAGTGGCTGCGTGAACGCGCAATTCTGGCACCAAAGAATGAAATATTGGCTAAAATCAACATGACTCTACTCAGACAGCTTCCAGGCAGTGAGACCTCATTCAAATCTGTTGATACAGTAATCGACCAGGACCAAGCAGTCCAGTACCCTGCAGATTTCCTCAGTTCTTTGGAGCCCGCTGGAATGCGTGCTCACCACCTCACTCTCAAGATTGGGAATCCTATAATGCTCTTAAGAAATCTTATACCATCAATCCTCTGCAATGGCACAAGATTGGTGGTGAAGAACATGATGCCACATGTACTGGAAGCTACAATACTGACCCGAAAAGCTAAAGGAGAAGACGTTTTTTATACCAAGGATACCTCTCATCACCACTGACCTGCCATTTGAGTTCAAGAGACTTCAGTTCCCGGTTAAAGTGAGCTTTGCCATGACCATCTACAAAAGCCAGGGACAGTCCCTAAAGATGGTTGGCCTAAACCTGGTGTTTCCTTGCTTCTCTCATGGACAGTTCTATGTTGGATGCTCCAGAGTGGGAACTGGCAAAAATCTGTACCTACTTGCTGGTAATGGCAAAACCAAAAATGTGGTCTACCTTAATGCACTACAGTGAGACAATGTGGAGCCTCCCGGTAGGTAGCATCCTACCGTGGCCTAGCGAAAGAGCCGCCCGGGGGCGGCGATTCCGCTAGTAATAATAATAAAAATAATAATAATAATAATAATAATAATAATAATAATAATAATAATAATAATAATTATCTATCTATCTATCTGTCTATCTATCTATATATATATATATATATATATATATATATATATATATATATGTATATATATATATATACAGTATATAACAAAGAAGTATGTCTGTGTATTTGTGTGTTTGTGTGTGTTTGTCCGCACGAGAATCTCGGAAACTACTTTTCTGATCTGTAGTGATGATGGATGGTGTTATATGTAGTGATGATGATGGATCGTGTTATATGTAGTGATGATGGATGATGTTATATGTAGTGATGATGGATATTGTTATATGTAGTGATGATGGGTGGTGTTATATGTAGTGATGATGGATGGTGTTATATGTCGCTATGATGGATGGTGTTATATGTAGTGATGATGGATGATATTATATGTAGTGATGATGGATCGTGTTATATGTCGCTATGATGGATGGTGTTATATGTAGTGATGATGGATGATATTATATGTAGTGATGATGGATCGTGTTATATGTAGTGATGATGGATGGTATTATATGTAGTGATGATTGATGATATTATATGTAGTGGTGATGGGTGGTGTTATATGTAGTGATGATTAGACAATCTATCTATATAAAACAAAGAAGTATGTCTGTTTGTGTGTGTGTGTGTGTGTCGTGTCCGCACGAGAATCTCGGAAACTACTTTACCGATCTGTAGTGATGATGGATGGTGTTATATGTAGTGATGATGATTGATGGTGTTATATGTAGTGATGATGGATGATGTTATATGTAGTGATGATGGGTATTGTTATATGTAGTGATGATGGGTGGTGTTATATGTAGTGATGATGGATGGTGTTATATGTCGCTATGATGGATGGTGTTATATGTAGTGATGATGGATGATATTATATGTAGTGATGATGGATCGTGTTATATGTAGTGATGATGGATGGTATTATATGTAGTGATGATTGATGATATTATATGTAGTGGTGATGGGTGGTGTTATATGTAGTGATGATTAGACAATCTATCTATATAAAACAAAGAAGTATGTCTGTTTGTGTGTGTGTGTGTGTGTCGTGTCCGCACGAGAATCTCGGAAACTACTTTACCGATCTGTAGTGATGATGGATGGTGTTATATGTAGTGATGATGATGGATGGTGTTATATGTAGTGATGATGGATGATGTTATTTGTAGTGATGATGGATATTGTTATATGTAGTGATGATGGGTGGTGTTATATGTAGTGATGATGGATGGTGATATATGTCGCTATGATGGATGGTGTTATATGTAGTGATGATGGATGATATTATATGTAGTGATGATCGGTGGTGTTATATGTAGTGATTATTAGACAAAACAATAATAACAGTTTAATGCTAAAAAAATATACTTTGCTGTACCGTTGTAGCGAAAACATGGTGGAATTTACATGCACCGTGAATGAACTATTGATGGAAAAAGAAATTTTGGGGACTGAACAGTGAGACAATGTGGAGCCTCCGGGAGGGTGGCGTCCTACCGTTACCTAGAGAATGAGCCGCCCGGAGGGTGGCTATTCTGCTAGTTATAATAATAATAATAATACTAATAATAATAATAATAATATATATTTATATAAAACAAAGAAGTATGTCTGTTTGTTTGTTTGTGTGTGTGTCCACACAAGAATCTATGAAACAACTTTACCGATCTGTAGTGATGATGGATGGTGTTATATGTAGTGATGATGGATGGTGTTATATGTAGTGATGATGGATGGTGTTATATGTAGTGATGATGGATGATGTTATATGTAGTGATGATGGATGATGTTATATGTAGTGATGAACGGTGGTGTTATATGTAGTGATGATTAGACAATACAATAATAACAGTTTAATGCTAAAAAATATACTTTGCTGTACCGTTGTAGCGAAAACATGGTGGAATTTACATGCACCGTTAATGAACAATTGATGGAAAAAGAAATTTTGGGGACTGAACAGTGAGACAATGTGGAGCCTCCAGGAGGGTGGCGTCCTCCCGTTGCCTAGCGGATGCGCCGCCCGGAGGGTGGCTATTCTGCTAGTTATAATAATAATAATAATAATAATAATAATAATATTATTATATATCTATATAAAACAAAGAAGTATGTCTGTTTGTTTGTTTGTGTGTGTGTCCGCACAAGAATCTTTGAAACTACTGTACGGATCTATAGTGATGATGGATGGTGTTATATGTAGTGGTGATGGATGGTGTTATATGTAGTGATGATGGATGGTGTTATATGTAGTGATGATGGATGATGTTATATGTAGTGATGATGGATGTTATTATATGTAGTGATGATTGGTGGTGCTATATGTAGTGATGATGGATGGTGTTATATGTAGTGATGATGGATGGTGTTATATGTAGTGATGATGGATGGTGTTATATGTAGTGATGATGGGTGGTGTTATATGTAGTGATGATTACACAATAAAATAATTATAGTTTAATGCTAAATAAATATACTTTGCTGTGCCGTTGTAGTGAAAAACATGGTGGAACTTTCATACACAGTTAAAGAACTCTTGATGGAAGAAGAAGTTTTGGGGACTGAACAGTGAGACAATGTGGAGCCTCCCGGAGGGTGGCGTCCTACCGTGGCTTAGCGAATGAGCAGCCGGGAGGGCGGCGTTTCTGCTAGTAATAATAATAATAATAATAGTAGTAATAATAGTGTTACGTGAAACGTAGGATAGAACTACCCTTAACAACCAATAACTAAATGAGCTGTCTGCCCCCGCCAGAAGTAGTGTAAATGAGTATGTATTCTTGATATATATATATATATATATATATATATATATATATATATATATATATATATATATATATATATATATATATATATATATATATATTGTATAATTTTACCATTTTCCAGACTAGAATTACGTGGTTTATTTTCTGTGTATGTGAATAGTTTATATTATTAAAGTCAGTAACACTGTAATAACATTAACAATGAGAAGTTATGTCAAGTACGATGTTTGGGTCAGTCAGCATCCCATAAAAGCCGAGGGTTTCAGAGCCGGCTTTGCGGACTGCGTGACCCGGGGCTGTGAAGACTTACTTGCCTTTTTTCTGCTGCGTGGACTTGCCTCTTCTGCTGCATGGTTGAGCAGTCTGCAACTTCGTTGTGACTGGACACTCAATCCTAGTGATTGACCTTACCCATCATAGCGACTGTGCAATTTCTAACTCAGATTGTACGGGAAACATTCAAGCTTCTGGAAAACATATATTTTGGGCCCCCCAAAATTTTGACTACTCCCCGTGCGTCTACGTCCTGGGTTGGCCAATCAGCGGTGCCGTACGGTGGCGTGATACATGCACGTTTACTGCGGTGCTCTGATTAGCTGACCGAACGTGGCGTGCTAGGGAGACTGTCCCTATTCTCTAAGTCCTCTTCTTTTCCTTCTTTCATCCCCCTCATGCACTACGTTCGTTGAACGGGAGGCGGGACTTAACGATACGGTCGATCAGGCAAGGGAACCTGTGATAGTGCAGGGCACCCCATGTCCGGGGGTCACCGGTAGGCGGCAACATATATAGACTTAACTTATAGTCACAGGTAACCTGGGCGCAGAACCCTACGAGCCCGACGCCCGTCCAAGAGGGGTGGGGGGTCACTGCTCCAAGACAGGAGCCCTGTGTTATAGGTAGGATTGTGATGTAATCAGGGAAGATGACCACAAGCATTAGGATTAAACATAGAGACAAGGGACACCCTATTGGAAGAGGAAAATTGTCAGAAATCACTTATAACAAATTACAAGTCCCATTAACAAGAATATTTAGTACCAACAAAGGTTTCAAAGTAATCAGCAAACATGACTTTGATTCAGACAAAATCCTCTCAAAAGAAGCCAGATATGTTTTTTTTACAATGAAAGACTTGTTGTTGTCATGCCACCAGAACAAAAAGCAAAAAGATCATTTTTTGTTTGCCAAGTCGACCAGGAGATCAGGAGGAAGACATCTGAAGATTTGAAAGATGAATTGGAACGTCCAAACAGTTGGATGAAGATCGAGGAAGTTATCAAGATAAGAGACTATACTCAATGGCTGAAAAAGTAATACATCAAGGCTTTCTAATATTTAACATGTCAGTAACACCTCATCAAATAAAAAAGGAAACATTTATAAATCTGCAAACTTGCTTTTCTTGTTACAAGTATGTAGAACACACAACGAGAGACTGTCCAGAAAAAGAGAAAAAGTGCTGTTCAGACTGTGCAGGCGACGACCATACCTACACTGAATGTAAGAACTTACATGTTGGCTGCCTGAACTGTAAGAGAAACGGGAATGCACATATAGGACACAGGACGTTAGCAATGGCATGCCCAATAAAAAAGCACATGATAAAGTACAAAGAACAAGAAACAAGGAATAGGAAACAAGAAAAAGAAAGACACGACTTACGTTGAAATAGCCAAGAGAGCTGTCCAAGAGGCTCACATACCAGAATTCACCATCTTAAACTTAAGCGAACCAATACATGACAAGGTAATGATTAGTATGATCCACGCACATCTGCACAATATTATTGCACCCGGATCACACAATGACGAGTTAAGGAAAAATTTTAAATTGAATAACCTACCGGAGATGAAATTCCCAGAGAATCCAGAATCCGAAAAATTATTTCAGGCAACATACTCAAGCGAACTGAAAGAAAGACTACAGTTACGAAAAAGTTTTGGGCAAGGAGCAACAGCTGATACACAAGAAATACAAGAGACTGAAAGAGACCCCAGACAAATGACTAGAAGTGACAAAGAGAAGATAAAAACAACAAAAGGACAGTCTACAAGACAAAGGATAAGGAGGAGAGAAGAGAAGATGGAGACTGATCACAACAGACAACCTGAATCTGCTGAAGATATTAGATTAAAAGTGATCACTACACCAAAACATGGAATCCCAAAATCAAGACTAACAGGAGGGACAATAGCAAAAAACTGTAAAGGATGGATATACAAGTGGGCATAACAAGAAAAATCCCTAAGTGAAGAATCCGTTTGGACACTATTCACTATGGACAAACTAAAGATTACGACCAATGACTTGAAAATACTAGACCCATCAGAGTTTAGAAAAGTCAGAAGCGGGAAACAGGATGATAGGTCTCCACTCCAACAGCCACAATCCAAGTTTAAGAAATAATGGACAACAGACAAACAGTAAGAACTTTAAGAATAATACAACACAACGTAAGAAACTGGAAGACTGAGAGAATTAACCTACTGTAAGTAATATATATCAATAAATTGACCCTGACATTATACTCATATACTGTGAGACAGACAACAACAACATAAACCTCTTTAACTAATATGTAAACCAAAGAAATAAATAGGGCGAGAAAAATGACGGAGTAGCTATAGCGGTTAAAAGAAATTTAAAATTTAAACAAATCGATGACTTCCAGGATGAATTTCTAGCAATTAAAATAAATACAACTCAAGGAGACGCAATCATTGCTACTACTTATTTGCCACAGAGACTTACCTATAGAAGACCTATTAAAATTGGCTAACAATAGTCACCCAATGTACATCTTAGGAGACTTTAACGCAAGACACAGGATTTTCGACAATACAAATAATAACGCCCTTAACCAATTAATAAACCTAGGGAAAATCAATCCTCTAGGTCATAACTTTCCAACCTGGAGAAATCACAATACACAATCGTCACCAGACAAATTTTTTATCAACAACAAAGCCTTTTTCAATTTCCATATAAAACAAGGACCTTTCACAGGCAGTGACCATCTGCCAATTATACTAACACTGTCAACAAGCCCCATACAGGTACCAATAAAAAAAAGAGACTGAAAATGAGCAAAACAGACTGGGACAGCTTCAAAGACGACTAAGGTAATCACCACTCGATTAACCTACAAGGGAAAACAACAGAAGACATAGACTCAGAAATGGACAGACTGCACTCAGCAATAAAAACATCTATAACCAAACACACTCCTACTTCACACTTTAGAACATTACCCAACAACAGACTAACAGAAGAAGTTAAATTAATCCAAACCCATTACAATGAAATAAACAGGTATATGGAAAGACACGGCAGTAACAGATGGCTATATACTACGCAGACACCACTACAGATAAAATTAAGAGACGCATGTAAGGAAGCAAACAATAAAAAATGGAATGATATTATAATGGCGGCCGACAAGAGTACAGATACAAAAACACTTTGGACTTCCATAAACAAGATGATGGGGCACAACAAGCAAAAAACACCATACATTAAAGACCAAAATGGAACAAAACTGTACGAGGAAAATGAACAAGAGTCAGCATTCAAAAGGAAATGGGTAAAAGTTTTTAAAATATTAGATGAGGAAAATGAAGATTTTGATAGAGAACACGAAGAAAGCATAGAAGACGAAATGGGAAGACACATACATAGAATCACCCCAAAGCAATATATAGTCTATAACTTACTACCTAATAATCAAATAATAACCATGGGAGAAATGATGCACTGTATGAGGAAGTTTAAGGAAAAGGCCCCGGTCTCACAGGTATTACACGAAATATGATCATAAATCTACCTGAAAACATCTTAAAAACACTATTAAACATTTATAACGCATGCTTAATAACCGGTTACTTTCCAGACAAACTAAAATATGCTAAAATGATATTTATTCCCAAGAAGGGTAAGGACAATAAGGAAATATTAAACTGCAGGCCAGTATCTTTATTAGAAATTACCGGGAAACTACAGGAAAAAAATTTAAATTCAAGACTTATAACCTTTTTAACACAACATGGGAAAACAAACAATAAACAACATGGATTTATGCCCAACAGAAATACTCTAAATGCAATTGCTACAATAACGGAAATAATTGCAATAGAAAAAAGCAAGGGGAACCAGATCAGTATAATTTTAAGGGACGCTTCTAAGGCTTTTGATAAAGTTTGGCATTTAGGCTTTTAATATAAAATATTAAAATTGGGACTTAACGAACATTTGCAAAGAATACTGTGTAACTATTTAGATGATAGGAGAGCACAAATTCAAATTGGAAACTTAATGGGAACTATGTTTAATCTCGAGAGTGGAGTACCTCAAGGAGGATGCCTTTCTCCAACACTATATACAATATATACCTCAGACACACCTCAACCAACCCCCTTTAGCGAATATGTAATGTTTGCCGATGATATTACTCAAATAGTATCATACCCAGGAAAATCAACCCAATTTATGGCACGCTACACGGTAAGACCGATAAAAAAACATAATTGACTTTGAGAAAAAATGAAAAATCAGGACAAATAAAAACAAATTCAAGATAATACCAATAGCCAAGATCAAAACAAGTCCAGTAATAGTCGACCAAGAACTATACCCATACGACACTGAAGGCAGAATGCTTGGACTAAAACTAACAAAAAGAGGATATATAACATACTTACAAGATAAAGAACGACAGGTAGGAATAAGATTATCAAAAATAAAACGTCTTAAGAACCTTAGCATTAATAATAAAAGAAAGATTTATATAGCCCTTGTCAAATCAATTATGGACTACCCAGTTATCCCATTGAACACCCTTAGTAAAACGAGCATTAAAAGGTTACAAACAGTACTAAATATAGCCCTTAGATTTACATATAACACAAAATATACAGACCTCATCAATAATGACCAGCTACACAAGAGAGCAAACCTCCTAGCAATCAATGCAGAAATACGCAACAAAGCCGCAAATATTTGGGACAAAGTGACTGAACTTAACACAGAAACTTACCAAAACTGGATAAATAATAATGAAGAATTCCAAGAACAGAGTTGGTTTAATTCAGCCAGGAAGAAAGTAATTGAACCACCTCCTGCCCCAATATACACATAAAACATTAATAGAGAAAATAAAAGATGAGAGTGACCAACCAGCTCCACTAAGAACATGGCAGGCCTCTCCATACAGTGTACTTTAGACTAACACAACTAACATATAACTAACGCCTTAGCAAAGAAAGGTTATGGGAAGGCTCACTAACTCCATAGCAGTAAAAAAAAAAAAAAAAGTGACTAACTCCCTCGCAGTAAAAAAAAAAAAGTATAATATGCTGCACTATATGAATAAACCAAAACTAATACAAAGGTCTGACGACCCAGGGGAGCAAAACAAAGATGAAACACCAATTGGAAAGATGAAGCGATCTGGTTGAGCCCAGATTCTTTCTACTCCTACTGTATTTCAGTTTCACCACTTTTTCTTCAACCCCTAATAATCTTCTTTCACCTCATAATTCATGACTCTAAAGCTGGCTTTGAGTTAGGCACAAGCTTGAGTAACCACCTGATCTTTACACTCGCCTGCGTTGTCATTTGACTTCTGTCTTTGATCGATTGGGTGATATACTTATGGTATTCATTGTTGAGGCTGGCTGGCTGTATTTAGTGTTTTATGTATTCAGTGTTTTATGTATTTTTGTTCTTAAATCGTGTTTTGATTTAGTTGTCAGTGATATTGGCAACTTTAAAGTAACCTAGCATGTTCATGAGAATAGCTTTATTTCTTTCTTATTTAGTGGTAAGCGTTTGTAAATATAGTTATACATTATATTTAAGTTGCAACGACTGAGAAGAGGGAAAGATGCAATAGACTACCAATAGCCCACTTTGTTAGGTTTCGCTTTTGTAGCTTGTCCATTATGCATTTCCTTCGTCTACTGGTGTAGCTGTTGGGTTCCCATGTTGGTCGCATATTCCATCTATATCGCCGTTGAATTGAATTGAATTGAATTGAATTGAAACAGTTTATTTAGCCAGAAAAACACAGATACAGAGTGGATAATAATGACAATATTAACATGGTTGAGCCAGTTGAGAACCAGAGCTCTATTTGAGGCACCTGATATATACTATACATTTATCTCAAGGAAGTATTATTGTCATGGTTTTGGGTAGATGGGTGGTAGTAGGAGTGGATTATATTATATAAAGATGATAATATGTTGTATTTCTTATTTCTTACCGTAGAGTTCGATACCTTCACACTGATTACTTACAGGAGATTATGGTGTATCTACGTAGAAGTTCACTCCACCACTCGACATTCCATGATTTATACTTGATAAATGATGATTTAATGAATTCCATTAATTTCCAACATCTATCTCAGTTATTGGTTATACTTTGTCATAACCAATCAGTCATTACCTTTAGTAATAATAAGATAGGATCACAGATACGGGCAGATAATTGCACTTACATTTATTTGTCAAGTTCCCATACAATGATTTACATTTTGCATGGATATATGATTCACTCACGTTCACTCTGAAATAAATTTAATCTTCTAAAAGAGAATTTCAACTTGGGGACACATGTGATTACTTTACTATGGGTATGACCGAACAGAGCCTTAATTCTTCAAGTGATACATTTATTGTCAGCCTGGAATGCTTTTGTTGCAACCAGGCTTCCGCACAAGAACTTCTTTCCACAACCATAACAACAAAAAGTGCTCTTGGGTTACCACACATAGTCTCGCGTCACTGACAGTCACTGTACACGGTTGTCGCGGCAAGGAAAACTGGTAAGCGTGACTTGAATTAACCATTTAGGTGCAATAGGTCAGCCTGGATTGCTCTTGTCACAACCAGGCTTCCACACGTGATATCCACGGGGATAACAAACCTAGGTTAACACACTTAGTCTCGTGTCGATCACGGTCACTGTAGACGGGTGTCGTGCAGGAGAACTTTGTAAGCGTGAATTAATTAACCATTTACTGTAGGTTTGATACGCCAGCCTGGATTGCTCTTGTTGCAACCAGGCATCCACACATGATATTTCCACGGGGATAACAACCTAGGGTAACACGCTTAGTCTCGTGTCGACGACGGTTCACAGGACGGAGTGGCGGTGGAGGACTCTGTGTGGTGTGGTGTCCCACCCCATTTCAGGAGGGAGAGGATGGAGACCACGTCTTAACTATGCCATGGTCCAGGGGATACCACTTAAAATGAGGTTTTTGGGTGTGAAGCGATGAACAGTACAACACTGTTTCACTGCCCACCCCCCCTAAAGGCTGGTTAACATACACTAATGAAAAATACATGTCACAGTAATGCCTCGCCGGGTGTCTTATCTCTAGTAAAACAAACTTTGGAGTTGGTTGTGTGGGTAAGCCTAACGCAACCCATGACAATTATGTAACATTTAGTATCATCTGGAGTAGTACAAAAGCATGGTAGTAATAAGTACATCTCATAGTGCTACCACGGTTACAACTTCGGGGGACCGGTGGTAGAAGCAGTACCGTTCTTGCCTCGCAAGCGAGATGTCACGGGTTCGATTCCCGGGCCGGTGGAAGTTGTTTGGACTTACTTCCTAGCCCCCATTAGTCCCTGTTCACCTAGCAGTAAAGTAGGTACCTGTTGTAAGTCGAAAGTAGCGAATTCGTATTCAGGGAGTTGTTGGAGCTTCCAATAACTTGATGACATAAACCACTGACTCTTCAGGCTTCTACGCCCTTAACTCATGAGACATAAAGGCAAGCATGAACTTAGCATGCTTCGCTGTTGGGCACTGTAAACGCTTCTGTTATTCACCTTACACAAGGATGTAGGGGGGTGCCAAATAAAAAAAAAAAAAGTTTTCACTTCAATATTAATTTATTTTATTATTTATTATTTTTTATTATTTTATTTCTTTATTTTTTATTATTATTCTATTTATTTATTTATTTATACATACATATACACATACACACATATATATATATATATATATACAGTATATATATATATATATATATATATATATATATATATATAAATATATATATATATGTATATATATATATATATATAAATATATATATATTTCAGTAGCCCAATAAAGCACGCGGACTTCTACATACAATCAACACCTCAACCTGCCAGGATTCGAACCCACGGCCCACAAGCCTGTGACTGTGACTGGGGAACGCTAACCGCTAACGCTAACTGGTGGTCCCCATTAGAGGTTCACGGCGCCATAAGCTCGTTGAACAGGCTTTGTGTGAAATATAACAAAGTCTAGGATTGCTTTTAGTATCCTGGTGGTCCAGCGGTTAGCGTTCTCCGGTCACAGTCATAGGCTTGTGGGCCGTGGGTTCGAATCCTGGCGGATTGAGGTGTTGATTATATATATATATGTGAAATTTAAAAACATAAGTATAATGGGGGAGCAGTACAACATGGGCTGTACAGTAAAAAGGTTGAACAAGAGGACAGAGCTTTCAGGATTATGTCTAGTTGGCAATTATGTTTATTGCAATGGTAATTAATTATTTATTTACATGATAATTTCCGATATAACGGTTTTGATGGTACAATAAAAGCAGGTACTGTAAATATAGTAAGTGTTACAAGAAGTATAAATACTTCGAAAATAGATATTTTTTTAGAGATGATTTAAAGGAAGGGAGCATAGTCTTTGCTCGGATGTGTTGGGGTAAGTTGTTCCACACCTTCACACCATGATATTTTATGGAGGTCTGGGACTGAGATGAGTGCATGGGGGGTTAGGGTGTGTCATAGGAGGGAAGATCAGCTAAAACTAATTGCCCATCACTTTTTTGGTAGATTTTAGTGTATATAAACAGAAAATAATTTCAGTTTCAATATTTTGCAACCTTTTGCTAGGTAAATTTCAGCGTGAAATTTATCGAAAATCTAACGTACAGCTGCATTAGTGCATTACAATTAAATAGTGAACATTGCTTTCTGACTTCATTCTTTAACAACCCAACTAACAATATTTTTTTCTGTCTCAGATTCTGATGCATTTATAAGTTGATAATATTTGCGATGGCTGCTTGTGTCAGGACGAGGAACCAAAAATCCAGCCATCTCAGTCACTATCTTGGGTCTGGGAGAGAGCTCCTGAAGTCGGAGTTGCCTACATTGAGAGATGCTTTGAGATACGGTGTTTTAATCAGGCAAATCAGTGAAAAGAACCAAAGAACTTACACAAACAAAGACATTGCCAGTGATATGACCAAAGCTGTCTTGGCACAGTTCACTCTGGCTAACGCTCAGTTCAAGCCTCCAGTCATAACAAGTCAGAAGAAGATTAGTGAGAGACTGCTAGCCAGTTGGGAAAAGGCAAGAGATATGTCTCTTGGGAGAGGAAAACTTGCAGTTAAGGACAGCTTTGCCAAGCAACTGGACCAGTTATTTGACATAATTACTTGCAAGTGCCCAATTGTTCTCTGTCCTGAATTTGGATGCGATCGTGACTGTAAATCCGAGGCCCACATCTCCTGTATTTGCAAGCGTGAACTGAAGATTTCTGTGATTGAACTGGCATTTGTCAAAGCACAGAGAGAGAAGACTGACAGTATAGGGGCTCTCATGATTTCTAGCCAAGATATTCCGGAGTCCAAGAGACAGGAGGCTGCCACAGAGAGACAGAAGAGGAGAAGAGTTGCCGAGGAAAAGAGACTTGAGAAGGCCCAGGGTGAGGTAAAAAAGGCCGATGATTGGAGTCAAGCTGATTCAGAGTTTAATGACTTCCCCATGGCTGATCCGAGTGCTGACCAGGAGAATGGTGACTTTGTCACTAACCCAGAAAATAATGATCCCAAACCTTCCAGGCATAAGATTCGAAATAGGAAAGATATCCCGAGCATAGCTCTGGCCAGCATGCGACACCACACTGGTCTCAGAGAAACTGCAGAGATAGCAACAGCTGCCTGGATTGACGGTGGTTTGATAACACCTGATGATGTTCACCTGGTGATAGATCATAACAAAGTAAGGAGAGCTCAGGAGAAACTTGTCAGTAACCTAGAAGAGGAGTTTGATAAGGGGATAAGAGAAAATGGAATCAATTGTTTGTTCTTTGATGGGAGAAGGGATGACACTAAATTGTTCATGAAAGTTGGAGATTCTGACAAGTTGTTCCCTGCCATGGTGAAGGAGGAACACTACTCCTGCTGCAGTGAACCAGGAGGGAAGTATTTGTGGCATTTCACTCCAGAGAAAGATGACATCAGGAAACCAGCTGAGATAGTGGCAGATAACATTGTGAACTGGCTCGGAGAGAGGAACGTAGACCAGACCCTGCAGGCCATTGGAGGGGACAGCACCAACACGAACACAGGGTGGCAAGGGGGGATCATACAGTTGATAGAGCGGAAGATTGGGAGGAAGCTGGTCTGGATTGTTTGTGACCTCCACACCAACGAGTTGCCACTCAGACATCTGATCCAGGAGCTGGATGGCAAGACTCTTTCAAACAACAGATGGTCTGGTCCTCTTGGCAAGATGCTGGACTCTGCCACTGAGTTAGAAATAAATCCGAGCTTTGAAAAAATCACAGTTGGCCCTCCACTCGTTGAGCTTGCACATACTGTCATTGACGACCTGAGTACTGACCAGTACTATGGTTACATGATTTGCAGTGCCATCAAAACTGGGGTCATGCCTGATAGACTTGCTTACCTGCAGATAGGTCCAGTCTCACATTCTAGGTGGCTCACAACGGCTCTCAGGTTCTGCAGAATTTGGGTCGCTCATCATAAACTGAAAGGGAACCAGCTTCACAACCTGAGACTTATTGTCCAATTCATCGTGAGTGTCTACTTGCCAAATTGGTTCAACACCAAGGTCAAGTCATCGTTCTCCGAAGGTCAGAGGCATGTTCTCTTCCAGCTTGAGCTCCTGAGGAGTCAGCCAAGGAAGGTTGTTCAGATTGTGGAGCAGACTGTGAGGAGATCTTCCTGGTATGCTCATCCCGAGGCAGTTCTGCAGACAATGCTCTGCAGTAAGGATGAGGAGGAGAGAAGAGTGGCAGTCAAAAAGATCTTGGATATGAGACTTATGAGAGGATCTGGGCATGACGAATCAGTTGGTGACGATTCCTTCAGGGTCAGGAAGACTCCTGAAGTCAATCTAGGTGCCAAGACCCTCACTGATCTCATAGATCTGGATAACATCCAGGCTGGCAGTGAGCCCCCTCTTACCTGCAGCCTCACCAATGTTCAAGTCAGAGCTTTCCTGGACAACCCCATGCATGTCCCTGCCTGGCCCTCGCACACCCAGAGTATAGAGCGTTGTGTACAGCAAGTGAGCGAGGCCAGCAGTCACGTGTACAGCCAGGAGAGGAGGGAAGGCTACATCCGAGCTCAGGTGGTCAGCAGGGAGGTGATGAGTAGAAACAGAAGCAAGAAAGACATGTTCTCTATGGTGTGCAGCAACACCGGGTCGTAGTAGTAAAACCGGTTTTTGTATTTGATGATTTTGTTTTCTAAAGGAATATTAAATTTAATAAATGTGTCAAGATCATTCGTTTCAGTATTCTGGATCATTTTCATCCTAATAAATTTACCTGATACATTTACTTTACTTTAAATAAGCTATTTAGTGGTGTTGGTAAAAGGGTGGGATTACTGAATTTTTATAAGATTTCAAGTTAAAATTTACCTAGCAAAAAATGAAAACTTTTCAAATCTGAAGATATCACATGATTCTGCACATAGAACTACATCATTAATACCATGGGCCGATTTTTCAAAAAAAAAAAAAAAAAATTCGCCTCCGTATGACACACCCTAATGGGGGGTGGTCTTAGTAGCTATGGGTGCCTTAAATTGTATCTCTGATTACTCCGGACCTTGAAGTAAATATTGTCAAGCAATTGATTGATAGATTTTTAACAAAGAGGGCACAGCAGTAAGTGTTAATGTCCTCGAATTTTAAAATTTCAATATAACAAATTTTTCGTTTGTGTAATCTGTTTTTCTCAAGTAGGTCATTGTCCATACAACTCTCTTTTGTGCAGTAACCAGAGATTGTGTTCTTGAAGAGCCAGAGGCCATCCATAGTGTGTAACAGTGTATGAGGTGCTGGTAAACAAGATCATGATAGATTTCTTTAATTGCTGTGAGAGTGAGTGACTGTCGAGTGTGATACATGATACCGCACTGTTTATTGATTTTGCTGTGAATGGCTTGCATGTGGTTTCTCCAGTTAAGTTTCTCATCAACAATAATTCCGAGGAATTTAGTATTTTGTTCGCGTTTGAGGACTATATTACCAAGGTACAGGGGGTTCAAGTCTGGAGGTAAGTTTTTTCTTCTGTGAAAGATCGTGGAGTGGGTTTTCTCAAGGTTTAAGGTCAGTTTATTACGTATTACCCAGGTCCCGACTTTAGTTAATTCTGTGTTCGTAGTTCTCATCAAGGAATGGAGGTCTGAGTTGCTGGCATAGAGATTACTATCGTCTGCAAATAAGTTGTATTTTATGAGTGAGCTGGCGTGGACTATGTCGTTTATGTACAACAAAAACAGTACTGGACTGAGAATTGAACCTAGGGGGACTCCATACAACATTGGCGAGGAGTCAGATTGGTGGTTATTATAACGGACATACTGCATCCTGCTGGACAGATATGAGGTAAACCAATTGTGGGACAGGCCCCAAACGCCGGATTGTTCAAGCTTTGAAAGGAGGATGGTATATGGTCGACAGTATCGAAGGCTTTAGAGAGGTCCAAGAATATACCGACTGTGAACTGACTGTCATCAAAGGAATTTATTATGTCATTAGTAAAGGATAGCAGAGCACTCTCAGTCGACCTTCTAGCTCTAAATCCAAACTGGGAGTCTGTAAAGAAGTTATTGGCATTGCAGAAGGAATTTAGTCTATTATATGCTAGCTTTTCCAGTATCTTACTCAATGTTGAGAGAACTGTTATGGGGCGGTAATTCTTGAAGAGATCTTTGTCCCCAGATTTTTTATATGCCGGGTGGATTTTAGCAATTTTCAGTTTATCAGGAAAGACACCACTAGTGAAGGAGGAGTTGCAAATGTGGAGAACAGGTAGTAATAAGTGGGCCACATTCTTAATGATGCTCATTGGTATATTGTCTTCGCCTGTTGCTGCATCTTTGGACATTTTTATGATGGCCAGTAATTCATCTGCTGTGACAGGGGATAAGAATAGTTCATTTTGCTGTCTGTTTTGCAGGTAGGCTCTTAATTCCTCATGGTGATCAGGGATGCTCTCTGCAAGATTTTTGCCAACATTAATAAAATATTCATTGAAGTGGTTGGCAATGAGGGAGGGTTCCGTTATAACTGAATCGTTTATCCTAAAAGGTGAGTGGGCGGCCGAAGACTAAGTGTTCCTGTTCTGAATAGAATTTTGACATTCCAGGTTTTCTTACTGTCGCCTGATGCTGACTGGAGCATTTTTTGTATAATAGTTACGTCTGGCATTTCTAACCGCTTGTGTTACTCTATTTCTGATACTTCGGTAAGCATCACCGAAAGTTATGGGTCTTTTTGCAGATTTCCTTTGGAGTTTGTGTTTTTCCTTTATCATTATCTTAATTTCGCTTGTGATATAAGGTTTGGAAATGGATGCAGTTTTCACTGACTTAGCCTTGAGCGGGAAGCATTTATCAAAGCAAGCATTGAAGATGCAAGAGAAGTTACTGCTGGTCACGTTAGGGTTGTTGGAGGCATAGACAAGATCCCAGTTAGCATTTATAAGATGTTGTTTTCAAAAAGGAGCATGTTGTCGGCGCAGTATTCTCTGTATTGAATTGAGACTCTACTAGACCTTTCAGGTCTTGTGGCTGTTTTATACATGGCAAAAACTGGGAAATGATCTGAGATATTGTTATAAATAATTCCACTTGCTAGGTTGTTAGGAGTGTTGCTAGTCCAGACGTGATCTATCACAGTGGCAGAGGTGGCAGTTACTCTAGTGGGTTTGGTTATAGTGTTGAAGAAGAGTTTAGAATGACAGGTAGCAAGAAGGTCTAATACTGAGGTGTCGGTTGGGGGTCTTCTTGTAGTTCTGTATGCATGTGTGCGTCATGCAGGGCTACACCTCAGATATTTCGTTTGGGCTTTTCTCCCATAGCCTTATACCTACCAAGGTTAATCTGCAAGGCAGTCGGGTAGTGGTTGTAAGGCGCCAAGACGTGTCCACATGCCAGTAGGCCTATGCACCATCTCTTTGGGACCCACTGCTACTCCGAGATCCCCTGCTGGTATACCGTGGGCCCACGAAGCACCCAGTATATTGTGTTGCCACAAGGAGGCACATCAGGAGTCTTGATGAAGAAGCGGCTGTGTACTGGCAAGGGAAGACTTATGCAAGCATGAGGAAGACAGCAGTGCTTGCACCAAAACACTAACATAATGCTGCCACACTAAACGCATTACACCACCTTGTGCACACACACACACACACACACACACACACACAGACACACACACACGCACACACACAAACTACTACTACTTTGCTGTCAATTGGAACCGAGTATGACGATCATCCAGCTATGATACAATGATATGAGTTATTAAGGATGCCACCTTCGTTGGTGAGCTTTGAGGTGACTAAAGAGGCAGATACGGGATCGGCAGGATCTTTCACAGATGATGGACGTGTGGATGGCTACGCTTAGTGTGGGACGGGTGGCGGCAGCATGTTTCCGGCATTGGCGCTTATCTGCCTCTGTATACAGTCGGGGTAACTCGAAAGTATTGACACCTTCTCATGCAGTGCACCTCCAAGCATTACGGTGAGGAGTAATCGTCTCCCAGGTGAGGGGGTCAATTTCGCACTTTTTCATGTTTGTCTTAAGACTATCCTTATACCTTTTCAGTTGCCTACCAGCGTTACGTTTACTATTCGTTAGGTGACTGTTAAGTCGCTGCTTTGGAAGTCTACTATCACCCATGTGTGCAACATGGCCAGTCCAACATAGTTGTTCATAGATAATGGTAGCCTCGATGCTCCTTCAGTTGGTGTCAGCGAGAATACTGGCATTTGTTCTCTTTTCTTCCCAGTGAACTCGCTAGATGGAATGTAGACTATGTTGGTAAAAGTTTTCATGTGCCTTGAGGTGCCTCCTTTATGTGACGCATGTCTCGCTGCCATACAGTAGGGTGGGGAAGACTACTGCTCGATATACGTGCAACTTTGTAGATAATTTCAGGTCCCTACAGCTGAGAACAAGGGTATGGAGTCTGCCAAAGGTTTGAGATGCACATCTGGTCCGATGTTGAATCTCTTCATCAATGTCCTGGTGGTGGTCAGGTGGGAGCCGAGATACTGAAAGTGGGTAACATTGGAGAAGGTAGTACCGTTAATTTTGATGGATGGTGGAGGTGTGGCTGTACTAGGGGCAGGCTGAAAGTGAATCTGAGAATTGCATACTGTACATTATGTCTACACCCGTGTAATTATTCAACGAGAGGCAAAGCGTCTTTTCTAAGGATACTTTGAGCACTTGCCGTATCTCGTAAAATTATAGTTTCTTTGGGTTGGTCACTTTTTCCTTATGATACAGTACCCTTGAAATTAATATTTTCAAATGGGTCCGGGCATTTAGGTTTAGTCCAATTCACGAGTGCGCTTAGAGGGGCTCCTCATATAAACATTCCACAAATCATTGTCTTAGAGGTATTTGTTTTAATATTGTTTTTATTTGATTCCATAGTGTGTTTACAATTGAGAGTTTCCTTCTGCCGAATGTAAAAAAAAAAGACACAGAGCGTCCACACTGCACAAAACTTGTTAGTAGATTTGGTAAGGGCTAAAAAAGGGTGATCACTGCATTTCATAGTGCAAAGTTCCCACTTGGCATAAGTGTATCCAAAGAGACACTTTGTCTCTGTGCATAATTATAACCTACTAAATAGCATAAATTATGCTAATTAACACCCGAAAGAAGGCAATATCTAACTTTTAAACCATTTCGCCTAGAAACATGTGTGATGAGTTGAACCTGGCTAATTTTAGGGTCAGAATTCCATTTTGTTGGTTATATTTAAATTTGGCGGCCATTTTGACCCTCAAATCCAAGATGGCCACTGGCCGCCATCTTGAATGTAGGCATACTTTACAACTTATGAACCATTTGAGCTGCAAACTTGTGTGATATGTCAATTTCTACTAATTTGGGGTTGAGAAAATCATTTCTGGCACTGCATGTGTGATGGGAGGTCATTTAAGGGTGAAATCCAGGATAGTTGCTATTAGCTAAATTAAAGAAAAACTTGATGCATTAAACATATGTTAATGGTATTTAAACTCATGTAATGCGCGTGCTCTGAGATCACAGCTGAGACAAAAGCACCTCATTAACAAGAATCATTAGTAACTTTTAAGTGAGAGTGAACACAATGCAGGTTTAAAATCAGTCATAAGTACATACAGTTCTTGCTGTACTGGCCTCACATTTTCACTGTGTGAACAGCCACCCTTACTTGCACAGATTGTTGTACAGGGCTACTTATTCATGCAGCAACAGATGGCAAGCTCTGGTAACTTCCTCGAGATGGTAGATATTGTGATATAAACTGCTACTGGAGCAGTATCCAGGGTCTTCTATTTCCATCCCCATCCTGTGGCAGGTACTGGTTGAGGATCTTTCTTAAGAGAATTTCCCCACACGTGTCCACTCTGAAACAGAACACAAGTTTTGTGATATGATATACCTGTATATACTGTAGCTGTAGCTACAGATTTTAAATCTCTTAAATCTAATAAACGGAATCATAGTAATAAGCAAATACATGGCTCCAAAGATTATCATTATTGAACACTTATACCTGATAGGCAGCTCTGAGGATGTGCTGGTGTAGTGAGTCACTGCTGGGAGGCATATGATCAAAGTCCCGACCCTTGTTGAAGAAAAGATGCAAGCGCGAAGCATCCACTGTTGTTATGTCCTCATCCACAACACCATTGAGCTGCATCACAAATTGATGGAGGATGGGGGTGTGCCTCTCCAATGTTGGGTTGGAGCATGACATCAGTTGGAGCGGGAGGGTGAGTTTTGGGAGAGACTGCCACGCCAACCATGTAGACTTCTTGCCTTTACCATACAACGCAGATACGGTGTCTTTAACAATGTCTCTATCTGAAAATTTCCACTGCAGGTGCCTTGCAAATGTGAACAGGGGCTAATGAGCCACCATGATGGGCGTCTGTCCTGGGTTCAGGTACTCAGTGGCACGTCTGGTGGCCCTCATGCTGTGTAGCATAATGATTGGACAGTTTGCCGACTCGATCAACAGCGGAAGCATATAGGAGTTTGTCATAAATGAGGGAGGACCAGAACGCACTGCGTGGTAGGCATCACACGAAATCCAGTCGTCCCTTGCCAGTCGGTTCTCCAAACGGTCACTCACATAATCCAACCACTGGTAGGCATCTTGGAGGATCTGCTGCAGTGATGTCATGCAGTGGAGGAACATGAGCGATCTCATCCTTAGGCAAGAAGACATCCTCCATCGCTGTGTATGACACTGGGAGTGGTCGCACAGTCACACACAGATGCCTCGTTCAGCAAGCATGTCAACAAGACTTTCCTTGCCAGTCTTCATATGCACCTTCATAGCTAGCATCAGAGACAGTGGAGTCTCGCTCATGCCGATGACGAAGCACTCTCTGGGGATTCGGTGACATTTTCCCCACAGTATATATAGGAAATATCTCAGTGTGGGAACAACGGAGTCAGCTTCTGATGTACTTGAGAAAGAGCTTGAAAACACTTGCCCTTTCTCTAGGGCAGGGGTTCTCAAACTTTTTTCAACCAAGGACCCCTTATATGAGAGAAAATAAAGGAGGACCCCCTCACATATGTCCCCCTAAAATAATTTTATATTAGGCCTACAGTATGTGGGCAAACAAACACAAATCAAAAGAAATGTATTATATATATCTGTGCACCATTTCAGGATATTAATACTTGGGAAAGCTGTGAATCACACAAACAGTAGCCAAAAGGTAACTTTAACCCCATCCCCAAGTAGCACCTTTGATAGTAACAAAACTCAAAAGAACAAATCAATTAAAAAAGTACAATCCAAAAATAGGGGAACAAGACAGTATCCTTCATCCAATACACATGTACTGAGTAGCCCCTTTCTACCACAGTTAAGTTGGTTGGTAGGCAAGTGGATAGATAAGGCTTATCACTTTTCTCTGCAAGCGAACACACACATAACAAGCAAAATCAATAAATGCAACATATCTCTACCAGGGAAATAGCATCAGAGATACTTGACCCTGCTGGAAATTGGACAGTCTGCCATAGCAGGTGGCTGACAACTGCACTGAGGATATGCATACAGTGGGTGTCTAAGTATATACTAATGGGGAAGCACAAGAAGAATCTGAAACTAATAGTGGACTTCATAGTGGGGATGTACTTGACTAACTGGTACAACATCAAAGTCAACCACAACTGGGTGGTGGGGTCCAGGCGCATTTTGTACCAGCTGGAACTCCTGAGAAGTCAGAAGAAGAAGGTACTGGACACAGTGATGCACAATGTTAGGAGGTCAGCCTGGTATGCACACCGAGAGGCAGTGTTGCAGGCCATGCTGTGCAGTGAGGTGGAGGATGAGAGGAGAGAGGCAGTGGACAGGATGCTGGAGTTGAGGGGGGAGGGAGCAGACTTCTGATGTCTAGGAACAGGAGCAAGCAGGACCTGGCCGCTTTTGTATATCGCGTTTGCAAAAGTAGAGGCAGTCATTGTAATACAGAGGTTTCCCCTGTGTTGCTTGTGTTCTTGCTCACGATCATTACTACAAAGAGGAAAGTAAAAAAAAAAAACGACACCTATTGTCAAACATTACAAAATAAACCTGCAAATACGATTTTCTAGTGTCTCATTTCAGTACAATGGTGATAGATAGCACCAGAAAAATTTAGCAATTTGGGCCTAAAATCCAAAATTTAAAATGGAAATTGATGTAGGTAGGACACCTCCAATCTCAAAATCTACACATAAAAATGAATCATTTGATGACACGCCATCCAAATTTTTCCTTAAGTTGCACATCGACCCCTGAAATTGACACACCCTACTACCCTGCAGCTATCCTCCATCCCTGTATGAGGTAAATACTGCCATCAAACAGATGAAAAATATCAAAGACTCAGCGCCTAATGGAATCCTAGCCGAGGTGTATAAAAGAGAAGATCTCCGCTTACCAGCCGTCTCCACTCTCTCCTGGAGAATATTGTATATGGGTTTGGAAGGAAATCCCCCATGCTCTTAAAGATGCCTTTATCATCAATATTTATAAGAACAAGGGAGATCGGTCAGACTGTGGCAAGTATGGCGGGATCTTGTTGCTGCCCGTAGCTGGCAAGATTATCACCAAAGTCCTCCTTAACAGCCTTCTTCCTTAGACGGAAAGCTTCCTACCAGAATCTCAATGTGGCCTTAGACCATCATGAGGCAGCACTGACATGATCTTTGCTGCCTGCCAGAAACGGGAAAAGTGCAGAGAATAGCGTCGTGACTTGTACATGGCCTTTATCGACTTAACCAAGGCCTTCGACTTGGTCAACAGGGAAGCCCTCTGGTGGACCCTCAGTCGTTTTGGCTGCCCATGAAAATTCATGGACATTGTGAGGAAGCTCCACGATGGCATGAACGACAGTGTCCTGTACAATGGCCCCCAGTCCGAGTTATTCCCCATCCAAACAGGGGTTAAACAAGGGTGTGTACTGGCACTAACTCTCTTTTCCATTTTCTTGGTTACCTTTCTTACTCTTGTCAGTGCCAATTTAGCTGGCGGGGTAGACATCGAGTACCAGATGAAGGGTCTTTTTAACATAAGACGACTTCAGGCAGTGTCACGTGCCTGTGGCGCTCGGGAACTCGCATAGCGTGAGGCATATGTTTACGCCTACATTTCATACAAGCTATTAATAAATTGTTAATTGTACTTATTATATTATTATTGTTCTTAGTTACTTAGGTTAATTATATATTTATGTATGTTATTAAAATGCATCATTGTGTTACTCTGTTAAGTTCAAATCAATAGTAGTATTAATTAATTATATAAAATATCTAGCAAATGTTCTAGATCACGTGATATGAGACACTCTCCTCCCCGCGTGGGCACGCTTCCCCAGTAGCGAAAAACCGTGGCATAGGGTAGACGTGTCCATTCGTTCTCTAGCCTTGACCCCTGTCTAGTGCTTTATCCAGTCTTCTGCAATGCCCTAGGGGTATCAGGTATTAGTGACACGTTTAGTTAGGCCTAGGAAGGGATCCTGGTGGTAAGGAATCTCCTGTTTGGTAGGAAATAATCATTTTGTAGTGATTGTTGTATATATATATTTCGTATGTCTGTGTAATATAGTAATGTTAAGTAATATTTGTTTGGTCTAACTCCTTACAGTATATTTTCGCCCTTCCGGCATCACTCTTATTTTATTATACACTTACTTATACCCTTAAATTCATGTTTGCCAGTCATTACTCCCTTTAGAACATAAATTGAATTAATCAATTATCTTCCCTTTTGTGATTCACTTATTTCAACTGTTCTTACTTATTCAAGTACATTTAGTTGAGTAGGTTTTTGGTGAGGATAATTATTGCCGTGTTCCCTATTTGTACCTTTATTTGTTAATAACTTGGGGTAGGATTCACTCCCCAAGTATAAAGGGTAGTGGGATCGCGACAAGTGGGGGCCTGTCTGGGAGAATTTGCATCTGGCTGTAGAACTTGCCCAGTCCAACTTAAGGTGTGCTCAGGTGAAAATGAAACTGCATTTTGATAAGGCCCATCAGGCAAAACCTAGAGAATTCCAAGTGGGGGAGCAGGTGTTGGCCTTCCTGCCCTTACATGATCACCCTTTTAAATCCAAATACAGTGGTCCATATGAAGTACTAGAAAAACAGGGGTACGTGAATTACCTGTATGTCAATCTTTTAAAGTCATATCATGTTCGTAACGAAACCCTGGGAAAAGCAGTTGCTTGTGTTGATCAATCCTTGCCAAATTGTATCATTGTGCCAGAGTGTAAGGATGATAAAGATCAGTGTTTTTCTGAAATAATGAATGGGTCTAGTGTAAAAGTTGAAAACTCGACTATCTTGGAGGACTCCAGTGCTAAGTTGTGCCATCTCTCTAGTGACCAAGCCAATAATATAAAGTCTCTATTACAGGAGTATCTTATTATAGTTGGTGATTACCCACTCTCTTGTTCAGTGCTGGAGCATGACGTTGAGACCAGGGGAGCCAAGCCAAACCGACAGCGTCCCTACCGTCTTAATGCCTTCAAGCGGGAGTGTGTGCGAGCCGAGGTACAGCGTCTTCAAGAGCTAGGCCTCGTCGAACCCAGCATCAGTCCATGGGCATCCCCTGTTGTTCTAGTTCCAAAGCCGAATGGGTCAATGTGGCTGTGTGTGGATTTGCACAAGGTGAATGCTGTCACTGAACCCGATGGTTATCCCTTGCCACGCATCGACGACGTGATCGACGATCTTGAACAGGCAAGGTACGTGACCAAATTGGATCTCCTCCAGGGCTACTACCAGATAAGACTGACTGAACGTTCCAGGGCCATCTCTGCTTTTGTCACTCCTGAGGGGTTGTACCAATTCACAGTTCTTCCGTTTGGTATGCGGAATGCCCCTGCAACCTTTCAACGCCTCATGAATTCCATCACGTCTGGTCTGGAAGGTGTCCGCTGTTACCTAGACGACCTTATCGTCTTCAGCAGTTCCTGGGAAGATCACATGAGTCGTCTACAAGCCCTCTTCTCCGTACTGGCTGCAAGCAAGCTGACGGTGAACCTCGTCAAAACTGAGTTCGGCCATGCCCACGTCACTTTCTTGGGGCATGTGGTCGGACAAAGGGAAGTCCAGCCTATAGCAGCCAAAATTGAGGCAATTCAACAGTATCCAGTGCCAGGCGATAAGAAGAGTGTGATGAGGTTGCTGGGTATGGCGGGGTACTACCGCCGTTTTTGTCCAAACTTCTCCTCCGTTGCCTCTCCCATGACTGACCTGTTGAGTGGCAAGAAAACCTTCAAGTGGACTACGGCTTGCCAGGAATCTTTTGAGAATCTTAAATCCCTGCTGGCAAATGTTCCTGTACTACTTGCACCTGACCTCCAGAAACAGTTCACTCTCCATGTCGACGCCAGTGAAATTGGCGCCGGTGCTGTGCTTCTGCAAGAGGGGGAGCGTGATCAAATGCTTCATCCACTGTGCTATTTTTCTAGAAAATTTAACAAATATCAAAGAAACTATGCCACCATTGAAAAGGAGGCTTTATCACTGATCATGGCACTAGAAAACTTCAAAGTATATATTGGCAGCACTGCTTATCCCGTTCAAGTGTTCACTGATCATAACCCACTTACTTTTGTTGACAAGATGAAACATACCAACCAAAGACTTTTGAGGTGGGCTCTATCACTTCAGCCCTATAACTTGAACATTTCCCATATCCACGGAAAAGAGAACATGTTGGCTGATGCACTTTCTAGAGTCTGATTATTTAGAAACTATGTCTATATGCAAATTATTATTTTGTTATATTGTCATTGAGTACCTTGTGTATATATTATGAATTATTTTGCTTCATATTGATTTAAACCGATTGTGTTAGTTATTACTTTCACTGTGTAGCTGTATATCCATTTTCGCTTCCAGTTAGTTGTAAGCTCACTTTTTTGGGGGAGGTGTCACGTGCCTGTGGCGCTCGGGAACTCCCATAGCGTGAGGCATATGTTTACGCCTACATTTCATACAAGCTATTAATAAATTGTTAATTGTACTTATTATATTATTATTGTTCTTAGTTACTTAGGTTAATTATATATTTATGTATGTTATTAAAATGCATCATTGTGTTACTCTGTTAAGTTCAAATCAATAGTAGTATTAATTAATTATATAAAATATCTAGCAAATGTTCTAGATCACGTGATATGAGACACTCTCCTCCCCGCGTGGGCACGCTTCCCCAGTAGCGAAAAACCGTGGCATAGGGTAGACGTGTCCATTCGTTCTCTAGCCTTGACCCCTGTCTAGTGCTTTATCCAGTCTTCTGCAATGCCCTAGGGGTATCAGGTATTAGTGACACGTTTAGTTAGGCCTAGGAAGGGATCCTGGTGGTAAGGAATCTCCTGTTTGGTAGGAAATAATCATTTTGTAGTGATTGTTGTATATATATATTTCGTATGTCTGTGTAATATAGTAATGTTAAGTAATATTTGTTTGGTCTAACTCCTTACAGTATATTTTCGCCCTTCCGGCATCACTCTTATTTTATTATACACTTACTTATACCCTTAAATTCATGTTTGCCAGTCATTACTCCCTTTAGAACATAAATTGAATTAATCAATTATCTTCCCTTTTGTGATTCACTTATTTCAACTGTTCTTACTTATTCAAGTACATTTAGTTGAGTAGGTTTTTGGTGAGGATAATTATTGCCGTGTTCCCTATTTGTACCTTTATTTGTTAATAACTTGGGGTAGGATTCACTCCCCAAGTATAAAGGGTAGTGGGATCGCGACAAGTGGGGGCCTGTCTGGGAGAATTTGCATCTGGCTGTAGAACTTGCCCAGTCCAACTTAAGGTGTGCTCAGGTGAAAATGAAACTGCATTTTGATAAGGCCCATCAGGCAAAACCTAGAGAATTCCAAGTGGGGGAGCAGGTGTTGGCCTTCCTGCCCTTACATGATCACCCTTTTAAATCCAAATACAGTGGTCCATATGAAGTACTAGAAAAACAGGGGTACGTGAATTACCTGTATGTCAATCTTTTAAAGTCATATCATGTTCGTAACGAAACCCTGGGAAAAGCAGTTGCTTGTGTTGATCAATCCTTGCCAAATTGTATCATTGTGCCAGAGTGTAAGGATGATAAAGATCAGTGTTTTTCTGAAATAATGAATGGGTCTAGTGTAAAAGTTGAAAACTCGACTATCTTGGAGGACTCCAGTGCTAAGTTGTGCCATCTCTCTAGTGACCAAGCCAATAATATAAAGTCTCTATTACAGGAGTATCTTATTATAGTTGGTGATTACCCACTCTCTTGTTCAGTGCTGGAGCATGACGTTGAGACCAGGGGAGCCAAGCCAAACCGACAGCGTCCCTACCGTCTTAATGCCTTCAAGCGGGAGTGTGTGCGAGCCGAGGTACAGCGTCTTCAAGAGCTAGGCCTCGTCGAACCCAGCATCAGTCCATGGGCATCCCCTGTTGTTCTAGTTCCAAAGCCGAATGGGTCAATGTGGCTGTGTGTGGATTTGCACAAGGTGAATGCTGTCACTGAACCCGATGGTTATCCCTTGCCACGCATCGACGACGTGATCGACGATCTTGAACAGGCAAGGTACGTGACCAAATTGGATCTCCTCCAGGGCTACTACCAGATAAGACTGACTGAACGTTCCAGGGCCATCTCTGCTTTTGTCACTCCTGAGGGGTTGTACCAATTCACAGTTCTTCCGTTTGGTATGCGGAATGCCCCTGCAACCTTTCAACGCCTCATGAATTCCATCACGTCTGGTCTGGAAGGTGTCCGCTGTTACCTAGACGACCTTATCGTCTTCAGCAGTTCCTGGGAAGATCACATGAGTCGTCTACAAGCCCTCTTCTCCGTACTGGCTGCAAGCAAGCTGACGGTGAACCTCGTCAAAACTGAGTTCGGCCATGCCCACGTCACTTTCTTGGGGCATGTGGTCGGACAAAGGGAAGTCCAGCCTATAGCAGCCAAAATTGAGGCAATTCAACAGTATCCAGTGCCAGGCGATAAGAAGAGTGTGATGAGGTTGCTGGGTATGGCGGGGTACTACCGCCGTTTTTGTCCAAACTTCTCCTCCGTTGCCTCTCCCATGACTGACCTGTTGAGTGGCAAGAAAACCTTCAAGTGGACTACGGCTTGCCAGGAATCTTTTGAGAATCTTAAATCCCTGCTGGCAAATGTTCCTGTACTACTTGCACCTGACCTCCAGAAACAGTTCACTCTCCATGTCGACGCCAGTGAAATTGGCGCCGGTGCTGTGCTTCTGCAAGAGGGGGAGCGTGATCAAATGCTTCATCCACTGTGCTATTTTTCTAGAAAATTTAACAAATATCAAAGAAACTATGCCACCATTGAAAAGGAGGCTTTATCACTGATCATGGCACTAGAAAACTTCAAAGTATATATTGGCAGCACTGCTTATCCCGTTCAAGTGTTCACTGATCATAACCCACTTACTTTTGTTGACAAGATGAAACATACCAACCAAAGACTTTTGAGGTGGGCTCTATCACTTCAGCCCTATAACTTGAACATTTCCCATATCCACGGAAAAGAGAACATGTTGGCTGATGCACTTTCTAGAGTCTGATTATTTAGAAACTATGTCTATATGCAAATTATTATTTTGTTATATTGTCATTGAGTACCTTGTGTATATATTATGAATTATTTTGCTTCATATTGATTTAAACCGATTGTGTTAGTTATTACTTTCACTGTGTAGCTGTATATCCATTTTCGCTTCCAGTTAGTTGTAAGCTCACTTTTTTGGGGGAGGTGTCACGTGCCTGTGGCGCTCGGGAACTCCCATAGCGTGAGGCATATGTTTACGCCTACATTTCATACAAGCTATTAATAAATTGTTAATTGTACTTATTATATTATTATTGTTCTTAGTTACTTAGGTTAATTATATATTTATGTATGTTATTAAAATGCATCATTGTGTTACTCTGTTAAGTTCAAATCAATAGTAGTATTAATTAATTATATAAAATATCTAGCAAATGTTCTAGATCACGTGATATGAGACACTCTCCTCCCCGCGTGGGCACGCTTCCCCAGTAGCGAAAAACCGTGGCATAGGGTAGACGTGTCCATTCGTTCTCTAGCCTTGACCCCTGTCTAGTGCTTTATCCAGTCTTCTGCAATGCCCTAGGGGTATCAGGTATTAGTGACACGTTTAGTTAGGCCTAGGAAGGGATCCTGGTGGTAAGGAATCTCCTGTTTGGTAGGAAATAATCATTTTGTAGTGATTGTTGTATATATATATTTCGTATGTCTGTGTAATATAGTAATGTTAAGTAATATTTGTTTGGTCTAACTCCTTACAGTATATTTTCGCCCTTCCGGCATCACTCTTATTTTATTATACACTTACTTATACCCTTAAATTCATGTTTGCCAGTCATTACTCCCTTTAGAACATAAATTGAATTAATCAATTATCTTCCCTTTTGTGATTCACTTATTTCAACTGTTCTTACTTATTCAAGTACATTTAGTTGAGTAGGTTTTTGGTGAGGATAATTATTGCCGTGTTCCCTATTTGTACCTTTATTTGTTAATAACTTGGGGTAGGATTCACTCCCCAAGTATAAAGGGTAGTGGGATCGCGACAAGTGGGGGCCTGTCTGGGAGAATTTGCATCTGGCTGTAGAACTTGCCCAGTCCAACTTAAGGTGTGCTCAGGTGAAAATGAAACTGCATTTTGATAAGGCCCATCAGGCAAAACCTAGAGAATTCCAAGTGGGGGAGCAGGTGTTGGCCTTCCTGCCCTTACATGATCACCCTTTTAAATCCAAATACAGTGGTCCATATGAAGTACTAGAAAAACAGGGGTACGTGAATTACCTGTATGTCAATCTTTTAAAGTCATATCATGTTCGTAACGAAACCCTGGGAAAAGCAGTTGCTTGTGTTGATCAATCCTTGCCAAATTGTATCATTGTGCCAGAGTGTAAGGATGATAAAGATCAGTGTTTTTCTGAAATAATGAATGGGTCTAGTGTAAAAGTTGAAAACTCGACTATCTTGGAGGACTCCAGTGCTAAGTTGTGCCATCTCTCTAGTGACCAAGCCAATAATATAAAGTCTCTATTACAGGAGTATCTTATTATAGTTGGTGATTACCCACTCTCTTGTTCAGTGCTGGAGCATGACGTTGAGACCAGGGGAGCCAAGCCAAACCGACAGCGTCCCTACCGTCTTAATGCCTTCAAGCGGGAGTGTGTGCGAGCCGAGGTACAGCGTCTTCAAGAGCTAGGCCTCGTCGAACCCAGCATCAGTCCATGGGCATCCCCTGTTGTTCTAGTTCCAAAGCCGAATGGGTCAATGTGGCTGTGTGTGGATTTGCACAAGGTGAATGCTGTCACTGAACCCGATGGTTATCCCTTGCCACGCATCGACGACGTGATCGACGATCTTGAACAGGCAAGGTACGTGACCAAATTGGATCTCCTCCAGGGCTACTACCAGATAAGACTGACTGAACGTTCCAGGGCCATCTCTGCTTTTGTCACTCCTGAGGGGTTGTACCAATTCACAGTTCTTCCGTTTGGTATGCGGAATGCCCCTGCAACCTTTCAACGCCTCATGAATTCCATCACGTCTGGTCTGGAAGGTGTCCGCTGTTACCTAGACGACCTTATCGTCTTCAGCAGTTCCTGGGAAGATCACATGAGTCGTCTACAAGCCCTCTTCTCCGTACTGGCTGCAAGCAAGCTGACGGTGAACCTCGTCAAAACTGAGTTCGGCCATGCCCACGTCACTTTCTTGGGGCATGTGGTCGGACAAAGGGAAGTCCAGCCTATAGCAGCCAAAATTGAGGCAATTCAACAGTATCCAGTGCCAGGCGATAAGAAGAGTGTGATGAGGTTGCTGGGTATGGCGGGGTACTACCGCCGTTTTTGTCCAAACTTCTCCTCCGTTGCCTCTCCCATGACTGACCTGTTGAGTGGCAAGAAAACCTTCAAGTGGACTACGGCTTGCCAGGAATCTTTTGAGAATCTTAAATCCCTGCTGGCAAATGTTCCTGTACTACTTGCACCTGACCTCCAGAAACAGTTCACTCTCCATGTCGACGCCAGTGAAATTGGCGCCGGTGCTGTGCTTCTGCAAGAGGGGGAGCGTGATCAAATGCTTCATCCACTGTGCTATTTTTCTAGAAAATTTAACAAATATCAAAGAAACTATGCCACCATTGAAAAGGAGGCTTTATCACTGATCATGGCACTAGAAAACTTCAAAGTATATATTGGCAGCACTGCTTATCCCGTTCAAGTGTTCACTGATCATAACCCACTTACTTTTGTTGACAAGATGAAACATACCAACCAAAGACTTTTGAGGTGGGCTCTATCACTTCAGCCCTATAACTTGAACATTTCCCATATCCACGGAAAAGAGAACATGTTGGCTGATGCACTTTCTAGAGTCTGATTATTTAGAAACTATGTCTATATGCAAATTATTATTTTGTTATATTGTCATTGAGTACCTTGTGTATATATTATGAATTATTTTGCTTCATATTGATTTAAACCGATTGTGTTAGTTATTACTTTCACTGTGTAGCTGTATATCCATTTTCGCTTCCAGTTAGTTGTAAGCTCACTTTTTTGGGGGAGGTGTCACGTGCCTGTGGCGCTCGGGAACTCCCATAGCGTGAGGCATATGTTTACGCCTACATTTCATACAAGCTATTAATAAATTGTTAATTGTACTTATTATATTATTATTGTTCTTAGTTACTTAGGTTAATTATATATTTATGTATGTTATTAAAATGCATCATTGTGTTACTCTGTTAAGTTCAAATCAATAGTAGTATTAATTAATTATATAAAATATCTAGCAAATGTTCTAGATCACGTGATATGAGACACTCTCCTCCCCGCGTGGGCACGCTTCCCCAGTAGCGAAAAACCGTGGCATAGGGTAGACGTGTCCATTCGTTCTCTAGCCTTGACCCCTGTCTAGTGCTTTATCCAGTCTTCTGCAATGCCCTAGGGGTATCAGGTATTAGTGACACGTTTAGTTAGGCCTAGGAAGGGATCCTGGTGGTAAGGAATCTCCTGTTTGGTAGGAAATAATCATTTTGTAGTGATTGTTGTATATATATATTTCGTATGTCTGTGTAATATAGTAATGTTAAGTAATATTTGTTTGGTCTAACTCCTTACAGTATATTTTCGCCCTTCCGGCATCACTCTTATTTTATTATACACTTACTTATACCCTTAAATTCATGTTTGCCAGTCATTACTCCCTTTAGAACATAAATTGAATTAATCAATTATCTTCCCTTTTGTGATTCACTTATTTCAACTGTTCTTACTTATTCAAGTACATTTAGTTGAGTAGGTTTTTGGTGAGGATAATTATTGCCGTGTTCCCTATTTGTACCTTTATTTGTTAATAACTTGGGGTAGGATTCACTCCCCAAGTATAAAGGGTAGTGGGATCGCGACAGGCAGGAAGAAAGGTGTCGGCATCTTCCATTACTGAACTTCAGTATGCAGATGACCTCACCCTTGTCACTCACACTGAATGTGACCTACAGGAGATCCTGAACAACTTTGTAGATGCGTATGCCATTTCGGCCTTGAGGTGAATGTACATAAGACTCAGATTCTCTTTCAGCCTATCCCTGGTTCAGCCACACCTCCACCATCCATCCAGCTTAATGGTACTACCCTCTCTAATGTTACCCACTTACGGTATCACGGTTCCCCCTTGTCCACCACGGCGGACATCGATGAAGAGATTGAACATCGTATCAGATGTACATTTCATGTCTTTGGCAGACTCCGTATCCGTTTCTTCAGCTGTAGGGAGCTAGAATTATCTACTCGTATATCGAGCAGTGGTCCTCTTACCCTGCTATATGGTAGGGAGACATGGGTCACATACAAGAAACACCTCAAGGCACTTGGAAACTTTCACCAACGTAGTTTACGTTCCATCCTCCGAGTACGCTGGGAAGACAAGAGAACAAATGCCAGTATTCTTGCTGACATCAACTGTAGGAGCATCGAGAATACCATTATACATGAACAACTACGCTGGACTGGCCATGTTACCCTCATGGACGACAGTAAACTGCCAAAGCAGCTACTTTACAGTCACCTAACGAATAGTAAATGTAACGCTGGCGGGCAACTGAAAAGGTATAAGTGCCAATCGACCCCCTCACGATTACCCCACACCGTAACGCCTGGAGAAGCACCACACAAGAGGGTGTTAGTACTTTTGAGTTAGCCCGACTGCATAACGAGGCTGAATCGGCTACTTGTGCAATTAACCAGGCCGTTTACATATATTTATTATTTGGGTTTAAGTAACGAAACCCAAACGGTAGTTCCTTGTTTTATTATAAAAGGATTGTATATATAATTCCTGAGTGTAGATCGACGGTAAGTTCCACTGTATAGGAGTGAATGAGAAAGGGACGGCGTTTATATATTATAAACGTTAGGTCACGTCCTTACGATAAAACTTTCTGTGAGCGACTAAGGAATAAGGGCCTCGCTGTGCGGGCTTACAGATATGCTAACGATGGGTCTCTCCCTCCTGGGAGAGTTGCCCTCTCACGTGTACAACTCGTGTCTTACTCATAGACAGTGGAAAGTTACAGGGTGGTGAATCTGAATATAATATCAGATGTATTGACCCATTTATATAATATGTTCTGTTGATGAGACAGGGGCCCATTACAAGGCAGACAAGCACCAACACCGGAAAGACGTTGCCGCCGCCCCTCCCGCACTAGATGTTGCCCCCCACATGTGAAACATCTGTGAACGACCTTGCTGGTCCCGTATCGGTCTCTTTAGTCACATCAGAACCTACCAACGTAGGTGACATCCTTATTAACTCATACCATTATATCATAACTGGACAATGGGATATTCTCGATTCCGAATGACAGCAAAGTCGTAGTAGTAGGTAGGTGGAGAGAGTGGTAGGTGAAGGAAGGAGAGTTAGTAGGTGGATGGTGAAGGGAGGGAGAGGTGGTAGGTGGAGAAAGACGTGGTCGGTGGATGGAAGGAAAAGTAGTACATGGTAGGTGGAGGGAGGGAGAGGTAGTAGGTGGAAGGAGATGTAGGTGGGAGGGGGAGGAGAGGTGGTAGGTGGAGGGAGGGAGAGGTGGTAGGTGATGGGAGGGAGAGTTAGTATGTGGAAGGTTGAGGGAGGGAGAGGTTTTAGGTGGTGAAAGGAAGAGGTGTTAGGTGGTGAAAGGGAGAGTTAGTAGGAGGAAGGTGGTGGGAGGGAGAGTTAGTAGGTAGGTGGTGTTAAGAGTTGAGGAAGGCGGCCGTAGTATGAAACAGCATATTTTGAGTGTAGCTGGTGTTGGCGCTTTCATACACTGAGTGAGCACTTACAATAGGGTGCATCATTTGCCCCATGATTTCAGAAATTTAACTGGTTTCTTCTGGCCCTGTGTTAAATTCATTCCATTTATAACATGAAGTAATTCTGTAATGTTTGGGTCAGTTTGAACATCTCTTATGTCCCCCACCAACAGCGTGAATGTAAAAAAAATACGAGAATTTTCATCGACAATTTCAACATATTATTTGATATGCCCTTCTACATTCCATTGATATTTTGCCATTTACAGTTTGTTCTATCATTTATAACTTACACTCCACCATCTTCACTGGTACAATGGCTGAAAAAAACCTCTGGACACATTTAAAAAACAAAAAAAATCAGCAATCACTAATTGTTTAAGGTTCTATGTACAAAATGAAATTCTCGCTATAAGGGTACATTAAAATTTAATTTCTCATTCTGACAGATCTACCAACTTAACATTAGTTACACTGTTAAACACATTAGTTACACTGAACATCGCTTGCGCAGATTCGGTAGCTTCTTACGGTCCTGTTCAACAACTTGGAGCACATTCTGGTAGTGTTCATCACTCCTGGCTGATGAAAGATATTCTGACCCGAGCTTGATTCCACGCTCAGCACAGTCATTGTTGACATTTAGCGCTTTCAGGTTAATGGTAGACTCCTCGTATGCAGTAAGTAGACAGTTCCCAGTCTTCAACATGTTCTGTAAGGAATTTCGGGTCGAGCTGAAGAGCATGAAATGTGAACCAGGAGTCGTAATCAACCAAGTCAGCAAGTGTTGTTGAGAGAGTGACTGTAGACGGAAATTTATGCCTCCCAAGTCCCATTCCAAAGCGTTCTGATAGTTTGGACAATTCATTGTCTGGTTTGACTGCTAGGAGACAGTTGGCAAGTGCACGACGTTCATGTGCTGGCACCTCGTTGCTGAAAAGTGCAAGAGGCACGATCAGCGGACTTACAGCCTCATACTGCAGCAGACGTTGGAAGAGCTTTAGTCATGCCATGGTACATCCACCAAGAACTATAGATTAGGGTGGCAAAGATGACAAAGTCCCTTACTTCTGACATTTGTTTCCATGTGGTGATTGTGCCAGGTGGTAGCTGCTGTATTTTTTCTCAAGCATGCAGATTTTGATGGATACAATAGCTTTTGATGATACAATAGCTTTGACCTCCATCTGGCCCTGTGCAGTGCACCGGGTCGTTTGAAGGTAATTTGTTGGTCAGCCACATCTCCATCAAGAAACACTGAACAAATTGTAGTCCAATGAACTCTCGATAATCATCTCTTTGAAATGAGAGCTCCAAAGGGGCAAGTTGTAAGACATTGGCTCTACAGTCCTCTAACAGATTTAGTGCCGCTTCACTGAATACAGTTGCATCAAACCGGGTTTGTAGGTCATCAAACACATAATACAGAATAACCTCGCCAACATGATGACGACAAGCTGTCCAGAGAATTGCTCGATTTAGACGTTGTTGGATTGATACACAGGCTGCAGTGATATCCCCTGTGTTGGATGCTGTAGTATCAAATGGCCTGTTGATGATAGAGTTCACACAGTTCCAGGACTTCAACAGCTCTTACGTCAGATCGGCAATGATATCACCAGAATTTTTATTTGTGTTGCGCTGATACTTTGGAACACCAAAGACCTTCATTTCTGGCACGTTTCCAACCACAATAGGAAGACGTTCTTCTGTAATATTTTGATTGAACAATGACGACATAAGTTTTGCGTCCCACTGTAGAGTAACAAGCTCAGGAGCTGTCCATTGTTCTTTGCAAGTCTGTGCTATTTAATGTCCAACTTGGCGCCTTGATCTATCTGCTGTGGAGTATGACGTTGAAGCTTTAGAGGAGTCTCCTCCTGCCTATGCTATCAGGGCAGCCTGCTGCGCTGGAGTAATTTTCATACGAGTCGCTAATGCAACGAGTTTGGGTTTCTTCGTGGTGTCATACTGAATGAAGACTGTTGTTTCAATGCGGACCATGCGATGATCACTCCTGGCAGGACCCGGAGTAGATGAAGCACACACAGTATCACTCGTGGAAGCCTCCTCACAAATATCTCAAGTGTCATGCTTCTGAAGCTAGTAAATGTGCTGGACATTTCCTGGTGCATATATTCTTTTCTCTGCCTCTGCACTCTCACGTGCATGGTGACGTTGGACTTTTCTAGCAAGTACTATGTCACGCTGACCAAAAGTTACTTTGCGTTCACTTTTCATGGACTGTAGAAAAGCTTTATCTTCTGCATTCTTGATAAGCTGCTTAGCATTAGCTGGCCACAGTGGAAATGTCTTGGCCAATTTCTTCTCCATCTGCTCCACCCTGGTAAGGGAGGCTGGTGTTGATCGACGCTTGCACGGTATGTCTCCAAGTTTGTCGCTGTCACCGAGGAGCTTGACCATCCTCTCACATACCTTTCTTTCTGTGATCATGGGAATATTTGCTATTTCATAGAGTACAACCACTTTTGAGGGAACGAGCTTAGCAGACTCCAATCTGGCTCGATTTAAAGGCGCACCCTCCTGTATGTGATACATCAAGTGGAGCGACACGTGATGAGAAGTGAGAAGACGTAAGCTAGTGATCTGCTTGTCCTCTTCTGTGACAGCACTGCCCAATCCAAAGATTGATGTTGATTTTCGTGTCTGTGGGGTGACTTTGTTGGCAAGTGAGTTGAGTGGTAATTGAATGTACACTTGACTCGGCCATCATCCCATAGGTATCTGAAAAGACACAAGAAAGCATGGTAAATGGTTGTTTTATATTAATTTATGTAACCAAACTAAATATGCTATAATGCTTATGTAAAGGCCTGGCCTGTTAGATATAAATCCCTTGCCAGCCTAATCACGATCTTATAAAAAGGAAAGTCAAGAACCATGGGTTTTCAAGGGGTAACAAACAACCGTAAGAGATTGACATCTCTTTTCTACAAAAATAATCACAACAATTTAACTAGAGACAAACAATTACTTAAACAAAGCAATCAATACAACAAAGAACAGGTGCTGCAGAAGAATCTTCCTCCTAACCTGTGTCTTGCCACACAGGAGAGACGCCAGGGCACGAACGGTGAATAGGTGCGTGGAGGAAGTGGTGATCACGTGGCAGCCGAGGCAGTAGCTGGAGTAGGTGACCAGAGTTGACAGCCAAATAGTGAAAGGCTGGGGAATCAGCCCATGAGCCCCAGGAACCTCAGATGAGTACAGAACCAGAGTTGGAATCGAACAGCGGGGGAAGTAGCAGCTGTGATCTAGGCTGGATCGTGTCTGGTGTGCGAAGAGGTAGCAGCGACCTTCTGACCTCCGCCTCCCCCTCCCCCCCCCCCCCCCCCCCCCCCCCTGGGACAACAAACAAGCAAATGAGCGGCAGACAACCATCCCTCTCGTTACAGTCCTTACAGCTTATGATAGCATATAATAGTTTTTGTTGTAGTATAGAAAAATAATGATAAATTTACCATGATTATGGTTTAGCATATACTGGGTAGGTATTGGATATATATAAACTTACATACATGCATATAATATTATATATTTAGCACCTACATAAATTATACATTCCACTTGTATATATATTTGTGAATATATGAAAGCAGAGATATACCTGTACATCCATACATACAAACATAAATCATTTATCTTACATGACAAACATACCTTCAAGCACAGGAAGAGGTTACGGTGCAGCACACTCGGAGCCCTAATGTAAAGTGACGAGAACCGTTAAAATGTAGGCACTAAAATGCCGATTATGATATGGCAACACATATAGATATTGCCTCTCAAGAGCCGTTATTAATATTCTAATTACCAACACTTTGATAATAGGGTTTGAATGTGTAACATAAGGTATTGGACCGGGTGCAACTTAGTGATGGGAGTTTTACAATACTTTGACCTCGAGGTGGGACACCTTATTGGTTTTAGAATTACAAGAAAATTTTAATGAACATTAACCAAACAAAATGTAAAGTTTCTAATTGAGGGACAAGTAAATTTTTCACCACTGGGGTATATGATGCACCCAAACCTACAGTATATAACGGTGTAGGGTTATATTTCTCAAACTTTTTCACTACATTCTCCCCATGAGGAACTCTCAACCAGTGGTGGTCATGGTTCCGCTAATCTGCTAACAGCTAATTAGCAAACCTAACTTTCTCGTTAGTGGATTAGCATTTTCCCTAACTTTCGAAACCATTAGCGGACCAATGGTAGTTTCAAGCTGTGTACAGAACAAATATTCATCTTTGATGTCATGTAAGAATACATACCTAACAAACGCGAGTAGCTGTGCACAAGAACTCACATCCGTTGACTCATCCAACTATATTGCAAATATACCAGTTGGAGACAATTTAATCTCCTGTATCACTTGTTCCATAATATCACCTGACATTTCACTAATTCTCCATTTCATCGTGTCGTCTGACAAGAAAATATGCTGAATCTTACGTTCACTTGCCTCTCCAAAAACCCTCTTGATCTTTAAAGCACATGGCTTAATTAAAGTTTCACCAATCGTCTGGGCCTTCAAAGGAAACCTCATATGATGCCTCAACTACACTTAAGTTCTGTTGTTGGAAAGCACCATTCTCATCCAGTCTCTTTTTTCCCAAACTCTGTTCATGGCGCTTGAAGAAATCGGGGTCTCTCTCCGCTAGTGCTAGTGCTATTGGTGAACGGGGTTACGACCTTCTGTGGGCCGAGTTAGAGAGTACCAAGGAAAAAAACCTGAAATTAGAGTTAGAAAACTTGAAATTAAAGAAAGAGATAGCAAGGATGAAGGAATAAACGAGACAAGGAAAGCCGGTGAATGACGATAACTCTGGGGAATGGAAGGTTGTGAGGAGAGGGAAGACCAAACTGGTGGTGAAGAAACACACCAAGGAAACGACAACAATGACAACAACAGCTAAGTGTACCAACTCGTTCAGTCCCTTGATAGACGAATTGGACGTTAGTACAGTCAGGGACAGGGCTGACAAGGAAGGTATAAAACCTTTAATTGTTGGTGGCTCACAGGTAAGGTACTTAGACAAAACATTTTGTGGTAAAAATAAAAATAGGATGAGGGTGTGTTTGCCAGGGGCTGGGGTGGGAGATATAGTTGACAGGATGGACAATATCTTGTCTGGTAATGGGAACAAACCCATTATCTGCCTCAGTGCAGGAGGCAATGATATTGGCCGGTGTAGGAGTGAAGAGCTTCTTGATAAGTTCAAGACAGCTATAGATCGTATTAGGACTAATTGAGGGATCCCTATCATATGTGGTGTCCTGCCTAGAAGGAGAGTTAGCAATGAATGGTTGTCAAGGGCAGTTGGTGTCAACGGCCGTCTTGACAGATATTGCAAGTCAATATCAGTCCCATTCATTGACAACTGGGACACTTCTATGGCAGAAGGGACCTTTATGCTAGGGATGGGGTACACCTGCCTCGGGATGGGGTGACAACCCTGGCTGGGTCTCTAGAGGGGGAAGTTGAAGAGATATCGAAGTCTTTAAACTGCTAAGAGAACATATGGGCACGGGGGTGGAGGAGACTGCAGTGGGAGTGGGTAAACAAGGCGAAAGATTACAAGGAAATAGTGTTAGGAATGATGACATAACTAAATTAGACAGGGAGTTTAAAACTAAACGCGGTAAGGGGAGGACTCAGAACACGACTAAATTAAATGTCTACTATGCGAACAGTAGAAGTATGAGAAACAAAATGGATGATATTAGGGCCTTGGTATGTACCGAAAAAATCTATATAATAGCATTCACTGAAACATGGATCAATCTAGACTCACGTGAGTTACCTGTCGAATACCAAACTGCGGATTACAAATTTTTCCATACAGATAGGCCATCCAGGAAAGGAGGCGGAGTAGCCATCTATGTCAGGGATAAACTGAAGTGCGAAATAAATAAGGAAATAAAAACTCAGCGGAATACTGAAACAATTTGGATAGAATTAATCGACGGAGGGAAAAATAAATCATAGGAGTAATATATTAGGGTGTGTCATAGGAGGGAAGATCAGCTAAAACTAATGGCCCATCACTTTTTTGGTAGATTTTAGTGTATATAAACAGAAAATAATTTCAGTTTCAATATTTTGCAACCTTTTCCTAGGTAAATTTTAGCGTGAAACTTATCGAAAATCTAACGTACAGCTGCATTAGTGCATTACAATTAAATTGTGAACATTGCTTTCTGACTTCATTCTTTAACAACCCAACTAACAATATTTTTTTCTGTTTCAGATTCTGATGCATTTATAAGTTGATAATATTTGCGATGGCTGCTTGTGTCAGGACGAGGAACCAAAAATCCAGCCATCTCAGTCACTATCTTGGGTCTGGGAGAGAGCTCCTGAAGTCGGAGTTGCCTACATTGAGAGATGCTTTGAGATACTGAGTTTTAATCAGGCAAATCAGTGAAAAGAACCAAAGAACTTACACAAACAAAGACATTGCCAGTGATATGACCAAAGCTGTCTTGGCACAGTACACTTTGGCTAACGCTCAGTTCAAGCCTCCAGTCATAACAAGTCAGAAGAAGATTAGTGAGAGACTGCTAGCCAGTTGGGAAAAGGCAAGAGATATCTCTCCTGGGAGAGGAAAACTTGCAGTTAAGGACAGCTTTGCCAAGAAACTGGACCAGTTATTTGACATAATTACTTGCAAGTGCCCAATTGTTCTCTGTCCTGAGTTTGGATGCGATCGTGACTGTAAATCCGAGGCCCACATCTCCTGTATTTGCAAGCGTGAACTGAAGATTCCTGTGATCGAACTGGCATTTGTCAAAGCACAGAGAGAGAAGACTGGCAGTATAGGGGCTCTCATGATTTCTAGCCAAGATATTCCGGAGTCCAAGAGACAGGAGGCTGCCACAGAGAGACAGAAGAGGAGAAGAGTTGCCGAGGAAAAGAGACTTGAGAAGGCCCAGGGTGAGGTAAAAAAGGCCGATGATTGGAGTCAAGCTGATTCAGAGTTTAATGACTTCCCCATGGCTGATCCGAGTGCTGACCAGGAGAATGGTGACTTTGTCCCTAACCCAGAAAATAATGATCCCAAACCTTCCAGGCATAAGATTCGAAATAGGAAAGATATCCCGAGCATAGCTCTGGCCAGCATGCGACACCACACTGGTCTCAGAGAAACTGCAGAGATAGCAACAGCTGCCTGGATTGACGGTGGTTTGATAACACCTGATGATGTTCACCTGGTGATAGATCATAACAAAGTAAGGAGAGCTCAGGAGAAACTTGTCAGTAACCTAGAAGAGGAGTTTGATAAGGGGATAAGAGAAAATGGAATCAATTGTTTGTTCTTTGATGGGAGAAGGGATGACACTAAAGTGTTCATGAAAGTTGGAGATTCGGACAAGTTGTTCCCTGCCATGGTGAAGGAGGAACACTACTCCTGCTGCAGTGAACCAGGAGGAAAGTATTTGTGGCATTTCACTCCAGAGAAAGATGACATCAGGAAACCAGCTGAGATAGTGGCAGATAACATTGTGAACTGGCTCAGAGAGAGGAACGTAGACCAGACCCTGCAGGCCATTGGAGGGGACAGCACCAACACGAACACAGGGTGGCAAGGGGGGGTCATACAGTGGATAGAGCGGAAGATTGGGAGGAAGCTGGTCTGGATTGTTTGTGACCTCCACACCAACGAGTTGCCACTCAGACATCTGATCCAGGAGCTGGATGGCAAGACTCTTTCAAACAACAGATGGTCTGGTCCTCTTGGCAAGATGCTGGACTCTGCCACTGAGTTAGAAATAAATCCGAGCTTTGAAAAAATCACAGTTGGCCCTCCACTCGTTGAGCTTGCACATACTGTCATTGACGACCTGAGTACTGACCAGTACTATGGTTACATGATTTGCAGTGCCATCAAAACTGGGGTCATGCCTGATAGACTTGCTTACCTGCAGATAGGTCCAGTCTCACATTCTAGGTGGCTCACAACGGCTCTCAGGTTCTGCTGAATTTGGGTCGCTCATCATAAACTGAAAGGGAACCAGCTTCAAAACCTGAGACTCATTGTCCAATTCATCGTGAGTGTCTACTTGCCAAATTGGTTCAACACCAAGGTCAAGTCATCGTTCTCCGAAGGTCAGAGGCATGTTCTCTTCCAGCTTGAGCTCCTGAGGAGTCAGCCAAGGAAGGTTGTTCAGATTGTGGAGCAGACTGTGAGGAGATCTTCCTGGTATGCTCATCCCGAGGCAGTTCTGCAGACAATGCTCTGCAGTAAGGATGAGGAGGAGAGAAGAGTGGCAGTCAAAAAGATCATGGATATGAGACTTATGAGAGGATTTGGGCATGACGAATCAGTTGGCGACGATTCCTTCAGGGTCAGGAAGACTCCTGAAGTCAATATAGGTGCCAAGACCCTCACTGATCTCATAGATCTGGATAACATCCAGGCTGGCAGTGAGCCCCCTCTTACCTGCAGCCTCACCAATGTTCAAGTCAGAGCTTTCCTGGACAACCCCATGCATGTCCCTGCCTGGCCCTCGCACACCCAGAGTATAGAGCGTTGTGTACAGCAAGTGAGCGAGGCCAGCAGTCACGTGTACAGCCAGGAGAGGACGGAAGGCTACATCCGAGCTCAGGTGGTCAGCAGGGAGGTGATGAATAGAAACAGAAGCAAGAAAGACGTGTTCTCTATGGTGTGCAGCAACACCGGGTCGTAGTAGTAAAACCGGTTTTTGTATTTGATGATTTTGTTTTCTAAAGGAATATTAAATTTAATAAATGTGTCAAGATCATTCGTTTCACTATTCTGGATCATTTTCATCCTAATAAATTAACCTGATACATTTACTTTACTTTAAATAAGCTATTTAGTGGTGTTGGTAAAAGGGTGGGAATAATGAATTTTCATAAGATTTCAAGTTAAAATTTACCTTGCAAAAAATGAAAACTTTTCAAATCTGAAGATATCACATGATTCTGCACATAGAACTACATCATTAATACCATGGGCCGATTTTTCAAACTCAAAAAAAAGAAATTAGCCTCCGTATGACACACCCTAGTAATATATAGTCCTCCAAATCTTGAGAGAGTTAATGAGCGACTTATCTGGGATGAAATGAGCAGGGCTTTCATACACAACAAGGACTGTATCGTAGGCGATTTTAACCTTGGCCAAATAGATTGGACTGACCTAACAGGTAGCTCAGTATCAGACGATTTCCTCGAAACGATCCAGGACTGTTTCCTAAGTCAACATATAACCGAACCCACCCGGGGTAATAATATACTCTATTTAGTTCTGTCGAACAGAGAAAACCTCATTAGCAATGTCGAGGTAGGGAACGAACTTGCAAACAGCGATCACAAAGAAATTAGATTCCAGTTAGATTTTCAGGTCAGACGTAAAAGGAATTCCATTAAAGTCCCAGATTTCAGATGGGCAGACTTTGATAGTTTAAAGAGGCAGCTGAGAGAGGGGGTACCACGCTTGGGAGTGAACCTGACAGATGACACCGACCTAATAACGAGATCTGAGATTGCTGAGTTCCACGACAATTTAAATAATGAGGTACTTAATGCACAAAGGCCGAACATACCCTAAATGGATAAATAATTATTTAAAGAACATTATTGGCCAAAGGAAGGCTATAGGTAGAAGGATAAATCGTGGCGAAATTTACCTCCGGGAGTATTATAAGGTATTGGCCGGTAGGGTTAAGACCGAGATAAGATTAGCGAAGAGGAATTATGAACTGAACATAGCAGGGGAGGCGAAAACAAACCCCAAAGGATTCTACCAAATGTATCAAACTAAAGCACGAGATAAGATTGGACCAATACGTTCAGATACCGGCGAGGTAACTGATAACGACGGAGAAATGAGCAATAATCTGAATAAATATTTTTCAACAGTTTTCACCACCGATAATTTAAACATTTCACCCGAGGTACGGACTCTATTCAGAGATAGTGACGAAAACAATTTAAGCGAGATAGTAGTGACTTGTAACAATGTTAATAAGCAAATAGACAAACTGAAGCCTAATAAGTCACCTGGTCCCGATGAGATATTTGCCAGAGTATTAAAGGAATGTAAGGAAGAGCTTAGTATGCCCTTAGCAAAGTTGTTTAACATGTCCTTAAAAACAGGTGTAGTACCAGAATCCTGGAGGATAGCGAATGTAATACCAATTTTCAAGAAGGGGGATAGATCACTATCCTCTAACTACCTTCCAATGAGTCTAACATCAATAGAAGGTAAATTTCTAGAATCACTTATTTCAAACTCTATTCGAAACCACCTGGAGAAGCACAAGTTGATCAATGATTCCAAACATGGCTTCAGAAGCGGGCGTTCATGTCTAACTAATCTTTTAACATTCTTTTCATCAGTTTTCGAATAGGTGGACGAGGGGCACAATTATGATGTGGTATATCTCGACTTTAGCAAAGCCTTCGACAAAGTCCCCCACGAAAGACTAATTAGAAAGGTAGAAGCGCTTAGCATCATATGTAATATCCTTAAATGGATTAGGGCGTGGCTACGGGACAGGAAACAGCGATTGAGCATAAATGACACTAAATCACATTGGAGCAACGTCACTAGAGGAGTTCCCCAAGGCTCAGTACTTAGACCATTATTATTTGTTATATCCATAAACGACATAGATATCGGCATAGGCAGCAACATAAGTAAATTTGCTAATGACACTAAAATAGGACGTGTAATTAAATCTGACGAGGACTCTGCAAAACTACAGGAAGATCTAAAAAAAAATTTCGGACTGTCGGAAAAATGGCAGATGAAATTCAATGTGGACAAATATAAAGTACTCAGTATAGGAGATGTAAACAGGGAAACCAGTTACCAGATGAACAAAGATGCCATTGTGGAATCCGACTGCGAGAGAGATTTAGGAGTAATGATAAGTAGGAATCTTAAGCCAAGTAAACGATGTGTTTCTGCTCGTAACAAGGCTAATAAAGTACTTGGGTTCATACAAAGGAGTGTTAGTTACAAGACTAGCAAGGTCACCTTAAAATTATATCTAGCACTTGTGAGACCTCACCTGGATTAGGCAGTTCAGTTCTCGTCACCGTATTACAGAATGGTTATAGAATCCTTGGAAAGAATCCAGAGGAGAATGACAAGACTAATCCCTGGCATTAGGAACCTTGAGTATAGAGACAGGTTAAAGCATCTTAATTTGCACTCCCTCCAGAGACGTAGAGCGAGGGGCGACATGATAGAGGTGTATAAGTGGAAGTCAGGGCTAAACAAAGGGGACATTACAAAGGTACTCAAACTATCCAACCAGGAGAGAACTCGTAACAATGGTTTTAGATTAGTCAAATTTAGATTTAGGCGTGAAATAGGTAAACACTGGTTTGGAAACAGAGTAGTGGATGAATGGAACAAGTCACCAAATATCATCATTAACTGGAATAAGCTGAATAGCTTCAAACATAGGTTGGATGCTTATATGAGCAATAGGGGTTGGGTGTAAACAGGACTGCCCAGTATGGGCCAATAGGCCCGCTGCAGTTTCCTCCATTCTTATGTTCTTATGTTCTTATGTTAACGTGTATAAACAACCGGCTGGTAAGTGATCCCTTTGACCCATGAATCACTCTTAACTGGAGGTGCAATTAATTATCTTTATATTACTTAACTAACTATCTAATATACTTGACGCATTGCAAGTGTGAAGCAAAGTATCCAATTACCACATTTGAGCAATCTAGTCAATATTTAAAGAATTACCTACTACTTAGAGTCAAGGTTGCATCATACTGCGTCACTCGGACAAGAATAAACATCCTATCGACTGAAGCAGGTTGTGTGGTCTCTCGCTAAGCGCTATAAGCTCATGAACAACCTCTAACCTCTATAGGTCACTGAATAATGAATGTTCATAATTATACATCCATGGTTGTAAGTTATCAACTACTTACTCTAAATTATACAGTATGTAAATTATACTGGTTACAGGGGTGTCGGTTTTGGGGTTCATCGATCTGGGAATTGTCATTGAAATGTAGGAATTTCAATAACCAATAACAGTTAGAATCTGTTCCTGTTGAAGTGCAAGGCGATCCAGGGGGTCTCCATACTTGGGTGAGTCACCATCCAGTAGGTTTCTATGAGCTGTTTCTTGATGAAATCCATGTTGAATATCACACCCAGGAAAGCTCGCATCTTCTGGATGGTGGTGAGTCCCACGAGGATCCACTTGTGGGTGCGTGGCTATGGGTTGGTGGCCAGCGATGTGTTGGGTCATTGTACCTATTTGTTTCTTCCACAGTTAAGTCGAGAATTACGTCAGTGAAGAGCAAGTTGAAATAATCAATGGGTTTGGCATCGTGTGGTGGCATGTGTTTAGGTCCTAATGTGGGAGTGAAGGGGAAGGTTTGCGTCTCTACGTCTCGACCCATGATGCGTCGCCACTCTCCATCGTCAGCATGTCGTCAAACCAGTTGTCGTTACCGACATCGTCATTGAGTTCCAGGTCAGTGGACGTGGCATCCCTGCAACTGGTGGCATCGTCACTGAGTTGGTCAGGATCATCGACGTCGGAGTCTGACCATATGCTGCGCATACAAGAACAAATTTATGAAACGGAACCGTATTCCCATTAGTCACTCAAGAATTCTTCCTAATAGCTCATTTCTCCTTGGAAAGTCGAGTCTATATGTGCAAAATTAATGATTAATATACATATAAACTAAAAAAATGGAAAATGTCAGAAACCCAAGATTACAGTTTTTATCGATATCCCAGGAAGAAAATTGAGCTCAAAGATCGACTCCTTGTAAGCAATCAAAAACGCCTATATTTTGTCTTAACAATATGAACAAATGGCTGATAACAGTACCTAATGGGTATTTTTAGCTGCTGATCAATTTAGGATTGTTGCAAGAAGCACTAGGACTCACTGTCTTTTTTTATAGATATTTTGGTTTATCTAACTGGAATTAGCCCCTGCAGAGTATCAAAATATTGTTATTATTATTATTATCAATTCCAAAGAGTGGCCAGTCTTCCTCCGTCAAACAAAGTTTACTTTGCAACAATAATACTCAAGTTTACAACACTCACACTGCCACTATTAGACCCTCAGTATAGGTAACAGTGTTTCTCAAACTGGGGCCATGGCCCCCAAGGGGCCACGGCAAGATTTTAGGGCGGCTATGGCGGGCTAGTGTAAGTAGTATATGTTTGGAGAAAATGTGGAAACTCTGATTCAACTTTTTTTTTTTTACTTTGCCTTGTTAGGCGGGAAATCGTTATTTTGTATTTATTTATTGTTTTGTGTAATCATAATACCCGTACGGTAGAGTTTTGATATTTACATAGAATGGTGCAGCAGCTAGTTTTTCATTTCCAGCGGATTCGATCAGATTGTACGATTCTAGTTCCTGTCAGGGTGACGGGCGCTGGACTGAGTCACTGATCTCACATGTTCGGTACATGTTCGTGTGTCATAGCTTTGCAAATAAGAACATAAGAACATAAGAAAATAAGGAGTCTGCAATAGGCCGGTTGGCCTGTGCATTAGGGTGTGTCATAGGAGGGAAGATCAGCTAAAACTAATGGCCCATCACTTTTTTGGTAGATTTTTGTGTATATAAAAAGAAAATAATTTCAGTTTCAATATTTTGCAACCTTTTGCTAGGTAAATTTTAGCGTGAAATTTATCGAAAATCTAACGAACAGCTGCATTAGTGCATTACAATTAAATAGTGAACATTGCTTTCTGACTTCATTCTTTAACAACCCAACTAACAATATTTTTTTCTGTTTCAGATTCTGATGCATTTATAAGTTGATAATATTTGCGATGGCTGCTTGTGTCAGGACGAGGAACCAAAAATCCAGCCATCTCAGTCACTATCTTGGATCTGGGAGAGAGCTCCTGAAGTCGGAGTTGCCTACATTGAGAGATGCTTTGAGATACGGTGTTTTAATCAGGCAAATCAGTGAAAAGAACCAAAGAACTTACACAAACAAAGACATTGCCAGTGATATGACCAAAGCTGTCTTGGCACAGTACACTCTGGCTAACGCTCAGTTCAAGCCTCCAGTCATAACAAGTCAGAAGAAGATTAGTGAGAGACTGCTAGCCAGTTGGGAAAAGGCAAGAGATATCTCTCTTGGGAGAGGAAAACTTGCAGTTAAGGACAGCTTTGCCAAGCAATTGGACCAGTTATTTGACATAATTACTTGCAAGTGCCCAATTGTTCTCTGTCCTGAGTTTGGATGCGATCGTGACTGTAAATCCGAGGCCCACATCTCCTGTATTTGCAAGCGTGAACTGAAGATTCCTGTGATCGAACTGGCATTTGTCAAAGCACAGAGAGAGAAGACTGGCAGTATAGGGGCTCTCATGATTTCTAGCCAAGACATTCCGGAGTCCAAGAGAAAGGAGGCTGCCACAGAGAGACAGAAGAGGAGAAGAGTTGCCGAGGAAAAGACACTTGAGAAGGCCCAGCGTGAGATAAAAAAGGCCGATGATTGGAGTCAAGCTGATTCAGAGTTTAATGACTTCCCCATGGCTGACCCGAGTGCTGACCAGGAGAATGGTGACTTTGTCCCTAACCCAGAAAATAATGATCCCAAACCTTCCAGGCATAAGATTCGAAATAGGAAAGATATCCCGAGCATAGCTCTGGCCAGCATGCGACACCACACTGGTCTCAGAGAAACTGCAGAGATAGCAACAGCTGCCTGGATTGACGGTGGTTTGATAACACCTGATGATGTTCATCTGGTGATAGATCATAACAAAGTAAGGAGAGCTCAGGAAAAACTTGTCAGTAACCTAGAAGAGGAGTTTGATAAGGGGATAAGAGAAAATGGAATCAATTGTTTGTTCTTTGATGGGAGAAGGGATGACACTAAAGTGTTCATGAAAGTTGGAGATTCTGACAAGTTGTTCCCTGCCATGGTGAAGGAGGAACACTACTCCTGCTGCAGTGAACCAGGAGGGAAGTATTTGTGGCATTTCACTCCAGAGAAAGATGACATCAGGAAACCAGCTGAGATAGTGGCAGATAGCATTGTGAACTGGCTCAGAGAGAGGAACGTAGACCAGACCCTGCAGGCCATTGGAGGGGACAGCATCAACACGAATACAGGGCGGCAAGGGGGGGGGTCATACAGTGGATAGAGCGGAAAATTGGGAGGAAGCTGGTCTGGATTGTTTGTGACCTCCACACCAACGAGTTGCCACTCAGACATCTGATCCAGGAGCTGGATGGCAAGACTCTTTCAAACAACAGATGGTCTGGTCCTCTTGGCAAGATGCTGGACTCTGCCACTGAGTTAGAAATAAATCCGAGCTTTGAAAAAATCACAGTTGGCCCTCCACTCGTTGAGCTTGCACATACTGTCATTGACGACCTGAGTAAAGACCGGTACTATGGTTACATGATTTGCAGTGCCATCAAAACTGGGGTCATGCCTGATAGACTTGCTTACCTGCAGATAGGTCCAGTCTCACATTCTAGGTGGCTCACAACGGCTCTCAGGTTCTGCAGAATTTGGGTCGCTCATCATAAACTGAAAGGGAACCAGCTTCACAACCTGAGACTTATTGTCCAATTCATCATGAGTGTCTACTTGCCAAATTGGTTTAACACCAAGGTCAAGTCATCGTTCTCCGAAGATCCGAGGCATGTTCTCTTCCAGCTTGAGCTCCTGAGGAGTCAGCCAAGGAAGGTTGTTCAGATTGTGGAGCAGACTGTGAGGAGATCTTCCTGGTATGCTCATCCCGAGGCAGTTCTGTAGAAAATGCTCTGCAGTAAGATTGAGGAGGAGAGAAGAGTGGCAGTCAAAAAGATCTTGGATATGAGACTTATGAGAGGATCTGGGCATGACGAATCAGTTGGTGACGATTCCTTCAGGGTCAGGAAAACTCCTGAAGTCAATCTAGGTGCCAAGACCCTCACTGATCTCATAGATCTGGATAACATCCAGGCTGGCAGTGAGCCCCCTCTTACCTGCAGCCTCACCAATGTTCAAATCAGAGCTTTCCTGGACAACCCCATGCATGTCCCTGCCTGGCCCTCGCACACCCAGAGTATAGAGCGTTGTGTACAAGCATGTGAGCGAGGCCAGAAGTCACGTGTACAGCCAGGAGAGGAAGGAAGGCTACATCCGAGCTCAGGTGGTCAGCAGGGAGGTGATGAGTAGAAACAGAAGCAAGAAAGACATGTTCTCTATGGTGTGAAGAAACACCGGGTCGTAGTAGTAAAACCGGTTTTTGTATTTGATGATTTTGTTTTCTAAAGGAATATTAAATTTAAGAAATGTGTCAAGATCATTCGTTTCACTATTCTGGATCATTTTCATCCTAATAAATTAACCTGATACATTTACTTTACTTTAAACAAGCTATTTAGTGGTGTTGGTAAAAGGGTGGGAATACTGAATTTTCATAAGAGTTCAAGTTAAAATTTACCTTGCAAAAAATAAAAACTTTTCAAATCTGAAGATATCACATGATTCTGCACATAGAACTACATCATTAATACCATGGGCCGATTTTTCAAACTCAAAAAAAAAAAATTCGCCTCCGAATGACACACCCTACTGTGCATGGCAGCTCCTGTCGAGAGTTACTACCACTCTCTATTATCCATGAATCTATCTAGCCTCCTTTTGAAACTTTCCAGAGTTCCCGCACTTACTACAAGGTGTTAAGCTTGTTCCACTCGTGCACCACCCTATTTGTGAACCAGTTTCTTCCTATCTCCCTCCTAAACCTAAACTTATCCAACTTGAATCCGTTGCTCCGAGTCCTATCGTGCTCGGATATTGTAAGAACTTTATCTATATCCCCTTTATTGATTCCTTTCACCCACTTAAATACTTCTATCACATCTCCCCGCACTCTTCGTCTTTCTAGGGAATGCAAGTTAAGTTTCTTTAACCTATCCTGATATGGAAGGTTTCTAAGTCCCTGAATCATTTTTGTCATTCTTCGCTGCACCGACTCTAGTGAATTTATATCCATTCTATAATAGGGGCACCAGAACTGAACTGCATAATCGAGGTGCTGCCTAACTAGCGCAAGATATAGTTGCAATAAGACCTCTGCACTCTTATTACTTACACTTCTAGATATAAAACCCAATACTCTGTTTGCCTTATTTCGAACATTAACACACTGTTTTCTAGGCCGTAGGTCCGGGCTTACAAGTACCCCTAGGTCTCTTTCACAAGTCGACTTCTCTAGGTTGATGTTGTTCAGGCTGCATACATTATAAGTATTTGTTCTTCCAAAATTAAGTACGCTGCACTTCCTGGTGTTGAATTTCATTTGCCATTTTTCAGACCACCCCTGCAGTTTATTTAGATCCTCCTGTAATGCATTTGCATCCTGCCCTGAATTAATTTGCCGCCCTATTTTGGTGTCATCAGCAAACTTGCTTATGTCACTGCTGATCCCAGTATCTAGATCGTTTATGTAGATTATGAACAAGAGTGGGCCTAGTACTGACCCCTGGGGAACCCCACTGGTTATACGGCCCCATTCAGATTTAACACCATCTACGCTGACCCTCTGCGTTCTATCAGTGAGCCATGATTTTATCCAATTTAAAACTTTCCCCTCGATACCATGAGCCTTAATTTTTCTCAGAAGCCTCTGATGCGGTACTTTGTCAAACGCTTTGCTAAAGTCTAAGTAAATAACATCGTAATTTTCGTCATTATCTACTACTTCGAAGACTTTCCTAAAAAACGTTAGCAGATTTGTTAGACAAGATTTTCCCTTTGTAAACCCATGTTGAGAGTCTTAGATTAATTTGCTTTTCTCTAGATGCGATCGAATGCTATCTGCAATAAATGATTCAAGAAATTTCCCCACTACTGACGTCAAACTGATCGGCCGGTAATTTGACGCTGATGCTCTGTCTCCCTTTTTGAATATGGGTACTACATTTGCCTTTGTTTCCACAAGTCTGGCACAACTCCAGTGTCTAATGATTTTGTAAATAAGTTTACGAGGGGTCCGCTAATCTGTTCCCTACCCTCTTTCAAGACTCGAGGGAAAATTTCATCCTGCCCTGGGGATTTTGTTTTCTTTTGTTTATTTATCTTCTTAAGAACATCCTCTTTTCTGATAGTGATATTCTTTAATATCTCTTCTTCCTTTCCCTTAAATATCAGTTCCACCTCTGGAATTTCATGGCAAATTTCTTCTGTGAAAACTGATAAGAAGTAGCTGTTCAATGCTTTGCTTATTTCTTCACTGCCATTTATCACTTCTCCCCTCCCTGACTGTAAAGGCCCAATTTTGTCCTTGACCTTTGTCCTATATACCTGGAAAAATCCCTTGGGATTCGCCTTGGATTCTCTTGCTATTTTGATTACAAAGTTTCTCTTTGCTTTCCTTACATTTTTCTTAACATTCCTAGATAGTTCATTATACCTGTTTCTGAGCTGCTCCTCCCCTCCCTTTAATTTCTTATATATTCCTTTCTTTATTCCTATGTCATGTTTAAGTTTTCTGGTCATCCACCTTGGCTCATTCTTATTTGACCTATTTTTTCTGTGTGGTAAATTTTGTTCTTGTGCTTTATGTAGTATACTGGTGAATATATTATAGTCATGATCAATTGTTGTGTCATCTATGATCTCACCACTCCCTACTGGTGATCAGATCGAATGTTCTCAGTCTGGCTCAAGATATCATTAAGAAAATATGTGAGTATACTGTGAGTGTACTGTATGTGTATGTCTTACGTGTGATTGCATAGGCATTTCATGTATGTTTACATACAGAATGTATGTCTCATTTTTGTTTTTTATTATTATAATTTTTAGTCTTTATCATTCGTCTGTTTCAGTCTGTTTGGCAATGTTTTTGTTTTGTTTTTATTTCCTTAGATTTGCGATGGCTGCCGGTGTTGCTATGAAGCTGAAGTACAATGATGAATACATTAAATACGGATTGACATCAATCCTCGCCGATGGCATCTAGAAACCTCAGTGTGTGTTGTGTTTCAAAGTGCTCTGGAACTATTCCATGAGGCCTATAATCTTGATTTGCAAATGATGTACAAGTAATATAAGTGATACAAATAAGATATATATTAATTAGGTGTTGATCATTTTTACAATGGTTGGGACTGGGCTGTTCTTGTAGCAATCAGTTCGTGCTCATATGGGCTGGATGCGGTTGGGCAGCTGTGTGGCCACGTGGCCAGGACAGTAGCTTGGGGCAATGCAGGTGTGCTCCATCCCTCAGGTTAGGTCAGGTGAAGCCGTGAGGTCAGGTCAGGTTAGGCCAGATCCAGCCACACTTAGTATTGCTGTGTTTTTGTGCTTTTCGTTCGAGTTAAAATTGTGGGTTGATCGTCAATCTTTGCACTGTACTGTTGGTGTGAGGTTGTTGATAAATCCAGATGGGAAGGAGGAGATGGGGAAGGGGAGGGCCCGTCAGACAGGGCTGGCCGCTGTCTCATAAGAACATAAGAAAATAAGGAGTCTGCAATAGGCCGGTTGGCCTGTGCATGGCAGCTCATGTCGAGAGTTACTACCACTCTCTATCATCCATGAATCTATCTAGCCTCCTTTTGAAACTTTCCAGAGTTCCCGCACTTACTACAAAGTTGCTAAGTTTGTTCCACTCGTCCACCACCCTATTTGTGAACCAGTTTCTTCCTATCTCCCTCCTAAACTAAACTTATCCAACTTGAATCCGTTGCTCCGAGTCCTATCCTGCTCGGATATTATAAGAACTTTATCTTTATCCCCTTTATTGATTCCTTTCACCCACTTAAACACTTCTATCATATCTCCCCGCACTCTTCGTCTTTCTGGGGAATGCAAGTTTAGTTTCTTTAACCTATCCTGATATGGATGGTTTCTAAGTCCCGGAATCATTTTTGTCATTCTTCGCTGCACCGACTCTAGTGAATTTATATCCATTCTATAATAGGGGCACCAGAACTGAACCGCATAATCGAGGTGCGGCCTAACTAGCGCAAGATATAGTTGCAATAAGACCTCTGCACTCTTGTTACTTACACTTCTAGATATAAAACCCAATACTCTGTTTGCCTTATTTCGAACATTAACGCACTGTTTTCTAGGCCGTAGGTCCGGGCTTACAAGTACTCCTAGGTCTCTTTCACAAGTCGACTTCTCTAGGTTGATGTTGTTCAGGCTGCATACATTATAAGTATTTGTACTTCCAATATTAAGTACGCTGCACTTGCTGGTGTTGAATTTCATTTGCCATTTTTCAGACCACCCCTGCAGTTTATTTAGATCCACCTGTAATGCATTTGCATCCTGCCCTGAATTAATTTGCCGCCCTATTTTGGTGTCATCCGCAAACTTGCTTATGTCACTGCTGAACCCAGTACCTAAATCGTTTATGTAGATTATGAACAAGAGTGGGCCTAGTACTGACCCCTGGGGAACCCCACTGGTTACACGGCCCCACTCAGATTTAACACCATCTACGCTGACCCTCTGCGTTCTATCGGTGAGCCATGATTTTATCCAATTTAAGACTTTCCCCTCGATACCATGAGCCTTAATTTTTCTCAGAAGCCTCTCATGCGGTACTCTGTCAAATGCTTTGCTAAAGTCTAAGTAAATAACATCGTAATTTTCGTCATTATTTACTACCTCGAAGACTTTCCTAAAAAACGTTAGCAGATTTGTTAGACAAGATTTTCCCTTTGTAAACCCATGTTGAGAGTCTTAGATTAATTTGCTTTTCTCTAGATGCGATCGGATGCTATCTGCTATAATTGATTCAAGAAATTTCCCCACTACTGACGTCAAACTGATCGGCCGGTAATTTGACACTGATGCTCTGTCTCCCTTTTTGAATATGGGTACTACATTTGCCTGTTTCCACAACTCTGGCACAACTCCAGTGTCTAATGATTTTGTAAATAAGTTTACGAGGGGTCCGCTAATCTGTTCCCTACACTCTTTTAAGACTCGAGGGAAAATTTCATCCGGCCCTGGGGATTTTGTATTCTTTAGTTTATTTAACTTCTTAAGAACATCCTCTTTTCTAATAGTGATATTCTTTAATTTCTCTTCTTCATTTCCCTTAAATATCAGTTCCACCTCCGGAATTTCATCCCAAATTTCTTCTGTGAAAACTGATAAGAAGTAGCTGTTCAATGCTTTGCTTATTTCTTCACTGCCATTTATCAATTCTCCCCTCCCTGACTTTAAAGGCCCAACTTTGTCCTTGACCTTTGTCCTATATACCTGGAAAAATCCCTTGGGATTCGCCTTGGATTCTCTTGCTATTTTGATTTCAGAGTCTCTCTTTGCTTTCCTTACATTTTTCTTAACATTCCTAGATAGTTCATTATACCTGTTTCTGAGCTGCTCCTCCCCTCCCTTTAATTTCTTATATATTCCTTTCTTTATTCCATGTCATGTTTAAGTTTTCTGGTCATCCACCTTGGCTCATTCTTATTTGACCTAATTTTTCTGTATGGTATATTTTGTTCTTGTGCTTTATGTAGTATACTAGTGAATATATTATAGTCATGATCAATTGTTTTGTCATCTATGATCTCACCCCTTCCTACTGGGAACTAACGTGACTGTTCCCAGGTGACCTCACCAAGGTACCTTCTTAACCCCTGACAATCCGCCAACCGAAAGTTTGGGACTCTGACCATATTGTCATTGTTTTTCGTTTCCAAATTTAGGGTGAACCTGATTTCTCTGTGATCACTGTTACCTAGTTCTTCCCAGACTGTGATATCTCTGAAAATATTTTCTTTATTTGTTAATACTAGGTCTAATATATTGTCACCTCTAGTAGGTTCTGTAATTAGTTGTTTAAAAAAATTGTCCTGTACTGCGTCTAGGAAGTCTTCAGATTCATAGTCGCCTACAATGTTGTCCCAGTCAATATTTCTGAAGTTGAAATCCCCCATAATGCATATGTTGTTATATTTTGCTGCCCTACTCATTTCCTGCCATATGGGCTGAGCTGCTTCTTTGCCAAGACTTGGGGGGCCTGTAAATCACTCCCATAATTAGTTTTCTCTTCCTTCCGTGATTTCTACCCACACAGACTCGGTTCCTATTTCACCCTTTATTGAATTATTAGTACAACATTTTAATGTATCCTTGACGAAGAGTGCGACCCCTCCCCCCTTCCTACCTTCCCTGTCCTTGTGAAAAAGGTTGTACCCTTCTATGTGGTACTCTGGTAAAAAAAATTTTGCTCGCCAGATTCATCCAAGTTTCAGTGATTGCTATGACGTCTACATTCTCGGTACATACAACCACTCTCAGCAAGTCTATTTTATTTCTAACGCTCCTACTGTTTGTATAGTATACATTTAAACCTACTCTTCCCTGGTCCTGTTTTACCCCTTGTCCTGAGCAACTAATTTTACTTCCCAGTTGCTACCTGACCCAGCTCAGTTGCTACCTGACCCAGCTTGGAGAAGGTCGTGGCCCCCAAGTGCTCCCGTTAGTGACCAAGGAAAATGGCAGCCTTGGATCATTGTGTCTTGGGGGAAGAGGAGCGTGGTGTGAGGAAAGACGACCTACTGGCCACTCTGTTAAGGCAGCTGGGGCAGTTGAGGAGTGAGCTTGACACACTAAAGGGGGAAAATAAGGCCCTCAGGACTGAACTCCTTCAGGTAGGTGCCCTGCCTAGCAGGACACCTGCGAAGGAGGAGCAAGAGTGGAGAGTGGTTGTCTCCAAGGGGACTAGGGTCAGACTCAGGAAAGCTGTCCAGGGTGTGGAGTGTAGTAACCCCTACCAGGTGCTGGAGGAAGGTGGCGAGGAAGAGAAGAGGCAGGACGGTATGGAGCAAGGAGAGGAAAGGGCAGTTGTACAAACCATGCCCACAGGTAAGGTGGTGGTAGTTGGGGACAGCCAGGTGAGGTGCTTAGATAGGACTTTTTGTGTAAGAGATAGGAAACGTGGGACTAGGGTGTGTTTTCCTGGGGCTGGGATAGGGCATGTAGCTGAGAGGATAGATAGGGTTTTGTCAGGGGAGGGTACCAATCCAGTAGTGTGTCTTAGTGTGAGAGGAAACGACATAGGAAAGGTTAGGAGTGAGGAACTTTTCAAGAGGTATAGGGAGGCGCTGGGGAAGATTAGAGATAGGGGAGGGATCCCGATAGTATGTGGTGTCTTGCCTAGAAGAGGGGTTGGTCGTGAATGGCTGTCCATGGCAATTGCTATAAATTGCAGACTGGAAAAACATTGTGCAAACAATGGTTGGGCATTCATTGATAACTGGCAACGATTCTATGGCAACGACTACCTGTACAGTCGTGACGGAGTACACTTGTCTCGTGAGAGGGTAAAGACGTTGTCTGCATCCCTGGAGCGTGAAATTGTTACTCCAAACGGGGGGTTTCGCCAGTAGAAAGAGGTCTGGGTAAGTGGGAAACAAAAAACAAGCTGGTCCTGGGAAGCAGCTCAGCCCATATGGCAGGAAATGAGTAGGGCAGCAAAATATAACAACCTATGCATTATGGGGGATTTCAACTTCAGAAATATTGACTGAAGACTTCCTAGGTGCAGTACAGGACAATTTTTTGAGACAACTAATTACAGAACCTACTAGAGGTGACAATATACTAGACCTAGTATTAACAAATAACGAAAATATTATCAGAGATATCACAGTAGGGTAAGAACTAGGTAACAGTGATTACAGAGAAATCAGGTTCACCCTAAATTGGGAAACGAAAAACAATGACAATATGGTCAGAGTCCCAAACTTTCGGTTGGCGGATTATCAGGGGTAAAGAAGGTACCTAGGTGAGGTCACCTGGGAACAGTCATGTCAGTCACCAGTAGGAAGGGGTGAGGTCATAGATGACACAACAATTGATCATGACGATAATATATTCACTAGTATACTACAAAAAGCAAAAGAACAAAATATACCATACAGAAATTTAGGTCAAATAAGAATGAGCCAAGGTCTATGACCAGAAAACTTAAGAACATAAGAACATAAGAAAGTGGGATACTGCAGGAGGCCGACTGGCCCATACAGGGCAGATCCCTTTCACACCCATCCCAGCACTTCCATGTGCCTATCCAACTTCGTCTTGAAGCTCCCTAGCGTCCCCGATCCTACTATAGCACTCGGTAGCCTATTCCACATATCCACAACTCTATTACCAAACCAGTGCTTGCCTATATCCTTTCTGAATCGGAATTTATCTAATTTAAAGCAATTTGTTCTAGTTATTTCGTTATTACTGAGCTTCAGAACATCTTCCATTTTACCCTTGTTAATCCCACTTACCCACTTGTACACCTCTATCATATCTCCCCTAACTCTACGCCTCTCTAATGAATGTAAGCCTAAGCTTTTCAGTCTTTCTTCATATGGAAGGTTTCTAATATTATGGATCATTTTTGTCATTCTTCTTTGTACTCTCTCCAAAGAATCTATGTCCATTCTATAATAAGGACACCAGAACTGAACCGCATAATCCATGTGTGGCCTCACTAATGCTAGGTAAAGTTTCAAGATGACGTCAGCAGTTCTGTTACTCACAGACCTAGATATGAACCCAAGAATCCTGTTTGCCTTGTTGCGAACGCTAATACATTGTTTTCTAGGTTTCAAGTATTTGCTAACAAATATACCTAGATCTTTTTCACAAACTGAGTTTTCTATTTCCGTGTTACCTAGTTTATACTTAACGTTTGTATTCGTCTTCCCTATCTGTAGTACCTTGCATTTATCAGTATTAAAATTCATTTGCCAGTCTACTGGCCACTCATGTAAGGTATCTAGATCTCTTTGAAGGTGTTCAAAGTCACTGTCTGAATTTATCACTCTCCCCATTTTGGTATCATCTGCAAATTTACTAATCCTACTAGTTATGCCTAAATCAAGATCATTAATGAATATAACAAACAGCAGAGGGCCTAATACAGATCCCTGGGGAACTCCGCTTTTGACCGCATCCCAGTCTGACTTTAATCCATTTATGCTGACTCTTTGTTTCCTACCAGTTAACCATGACCTAATCCATTTTAATAATGATCCACCTATTCCATGTGCTTCTACCTTCCTTATCAATCTCTCATGAGGGACTCTATCGAATGCTTTACTGAAATCTAAATAAATTATATCATATGACTTATCATTATCTACCGCTTCATATACTTCTGAGAAAAAGCTAAGCAAATTTGTGAGACAAGAACGTCCCTGGGTGAACCCGTGCTGAGAAGAATGAATTAAGTTGAATGTTTCAAGGTGGCTTCTGATTTTTGTAGCAATAATTGACTCTAGCAACTTGCCTATGATTGACGTGAGACTAATGGGACGGTAATTTGATGCAATTGATTTATCACCCTTTTTGAAAATCGGAACTACATTTGCAAGTTTCCAAGCTTCTGGCACTAGGCCCGATTCTAATGACTTATTAAATAAAACTGTTAATGGATTACTCAACTCATCTCTACATTCTTTTAATATTCTAGCATATACCTCGTCTGGACCAGGCGATTTATGAGGCTTCAGTTTGTTAATTACTTTAAGCACATCGTTACTAGTAATATTGATATTCATCAACATATTTTCTATACTGTCGTTATATACCTTATGAACTTCTGGAAACTGTGCTAGGTTTTCATTTGTGAATACGGAGCGAAAATGACTATTTAACGTACTACACATTTCTAACTCATCATCAGTCATTTCTCCTGTCATAGTTTTAAGGGGACCTATTGTATCTCTAACCTTTGATTTATACAGTTGATAGAAAGCTTTGGGGTTATTTTTCGATTTGTTTGCTACCTTGATTTCATAATTTCTCTTTGCTTTCCTAATTTCTGTTTTTACCTGTCTTGTTAGGTTCTGATAGTAACCAAGTAAGTGATTTTCGCCTTTCTTAACTTTTCTATATACTCCTTTCTTTTTCCCTAGAAGATCTAAGAGTCTATTATTCATCCATTTTGGTTGGTTCCGTATCGATCTGAATTTTCTTTTAGGGATGTGTTTATTTTGAGCATTATTGATTGTCGCAATAAATTGTTCATAAGTAGCTGCTAAATTAAATTCGGGGTTATCCCGTCCTAAGTTGACAGTTTCCGGAGGTGTGGGGGGGGATTAATCTTTTGACCATAGGGTCATCCCTTAGGTCTCTCCTTAAGCTACTGTAATTAGCCTTCCTAAAATCCGGGATCAAGGCCGAATTTTCCTTCTTCCTGCCATCCCATATTATGTTAAAATATATGGCTTTATGATCACTGTTTCCTAGTTCATCTCCAATCCCAACATCTTTTACTAGATTTTCATTATTACTGAGAACTAAATCGAGGATATTATTTCCTCTAGTGGGCGAGTTTATGAATTGATATAAAAAACTATCTTGTACTACTTCTAGAAAATCTTCAGATTCATTATCGCTAAGTTGATTTTTCCAATCTATGCCTGAAAATTTGAAATCGCCTAGAATACATACATTGTTTCTATCAGATGCCTTCTTTATTTCCTCCCATAGCAATTTACCATCGTTCCTACTCAAATTAGGTGGTCTATATATAACACCAATGACTACGGATTCACTGCCCTCACCAATCTCTACCCAAATACTTTCATTGTCGCTATTTGTTTTAATGTTTGATTTATTGCAGCTTTTTAATGACACCCTGATATACACTGCTACACCGCCACCTCTCCTTCCTACTCTGTCAAATTTAAATAGGTTATATCCTGGAATATGAAATTCTGCTAAAAAATGTTTGCTGTTTGAATTTATCCATGTTTCCGTTATTGCAATTATATCTATGTTCTCTTTACTAACAATGGCCCTGAGCTGGTCCATTTTGTTACACAGGCTTCTACTATTAGTATAATAAACATTCAATATATTTCTTCCGTTTCTATCTGTTTTACATTTATTACTTTGATGTTTGTTATTATGACTAACTATATTTTCAGCATTATCTACTTCTGTTTCACTACTTCCCAGGACCTGCTTGTATTTTGACTCCCATTTTCCCCGACCCCTCTCTACTGGCGAAACCCCCCATTCGGAGTGACAATTTCACTCTCCAGGGAAGCAGACAACGTCTTTACCCCCTCACGAGACAAGTGTACTCCGTCACGACAGTACAGGTAGTCGTTGCCATAAAATCGTTGCCAGTCATCAATGAATGCCCAACCATTGTTTGCACAATGTTTTTCCAGTCGGCAATTAATAGCAATTGCCCTGGACAGCCATTCACGACCAACCCCTCTTCTAGGCAAGACACCACATACTATCGGGATCCCTCCCCTATCTCAAATCTTCCCTAGCGCCTCCCTATACCTCTTGAAAAGTTCCTCACTCCTAACCTTACCTATGTCGTTTCCTCCCACACTAAGACACACTACTGGATTGGTACCCTCCCCTGACAAAACTCTGTCTAACCTCTCGGCTACATGCCCTATCCCAGCCCCAGGAAAACATACCCTAGTCCTACGTTTCCTATCTCTCGCGCACAAAAAGCCCTATCCATAAACCTCACCTGGCTGTCACCAACTACCACGACCTTACCTGTGGGCAGGGTTTGTACAACTGCCCTTTCCTCTCCTTGATCCATACCGTCCTGCCTCTTCTCTTCCTCTCCAGCTTCCTGCAGCACCTGGTAAGGGTTACTGCACTCCACACCCTGGTCAGCTTTCCTAAGCCTGACCCTAGTCCCCTTGGAGACAACCACTCTCCACGCCTGCTCCTCCTTCGCAGGTGTCCTGCTAGGCAGGACACCTTCCTGAAGGAGTTCAGTCCTGAGGGCTTCATTTTCCCCCTTTAGAGTGTCAACCTCACTCCTCAACTGCCCCAGCTGCCTTAACAGCGTGGCAAGGAGGTCGTCCTTCCCCACACTCCCCTCCTCTTCCCCCACGGCACAACGATCCAAAGCGGCCATTTTCCTTGGTCTCTAGCGGGAGCACGATCAGCACGACCTTCTCCAAGCTGGGTCAGAGGTCAACTGACCATTGGGCAGAGGTCAACTGACCATTGTGGTCAGAGGTCAACTGACATAGGAATAAAGAAAGGAATATATAAGAAATTAAAGGGAGGGGAGGAGCAGCTCAGAAATAGGTATAATGAACTATCTAGGAATGTTTAGACAATGTAAGGAAAGCAAAGAGAGAATATGAAATCAAAAAAGCAAGAGAATCCAAGGCGAATCACAAGGTATTTTTCCAGGTATATAGAACAAAGGTCAAGGACAAAGTTGGGCCTTTAAAGTCAGAGAGGGGAGAAGTGATAAATGGCAGTGAAAAAATAAGCAAAGCATTGAACAGCTACTTCTTATCAGTTTTCACAGAAGAAATTTGCGATGAAATTCCGGAGGTGGAACTGATATTTAAGGGAAAGGAAGAAGAGAAATTAAAGAATATCTCTATCAGAAAATAAGATGTTCTTAAGAAGATAAATATACTAAAGAATACAAAATACCCAGGGCAGGATGAAATTTTCCCTCGAGTCTTGAAAGAGTGTAGGGAACAGATTAGCGGACCCCTCGTAAACTTATTTACAAAATCATTAGACTCGGGAGTTGTGCCAGACTTGTGGAAACAGGCAAATGTAGTACCCATATTAAAAAAGGGAGACAGAGCATCAGCGTCAAATTACCGGCCGATCAGTTTGACGTTAGTAGTGGGGAAATTTCTTGAATCAATTATAGCAGATAGCATCCGATCGCATTTAGAGAAAAGCAAATTAATCTACGACTCTCAACATGGGTTTACAAAGGGAAAATCTTGTCTAACAAATCTGCTGACATTTTTTAGGAAAGTCTTCGAGGTAGTAGATAATGACGAAAATTACGATGTTATTTACAGTACTTAGACTTTAGCAAAGCATTTGACAAAGTACCGCATCAGAGGCTTCTGAGAAAAATTAAGGCTCATGGTATCGAGGGGAAAGTTTTCAATTGGATAAAATCATGGTCAGCGTAAATGGTGTTAAATCTGAGTGGGGTTGTATAACCAGTGGGGTTCCCCAGGGGTCAGTACTAGGCCCACTCTTGTTCATAATCTACATAAACGATCTAGATACTGGGATCAGCAGTGACATAAGCAAGTTTGCTGATGACACCAAAATAGGGCGGCACATTAATTCAGGTCAGGATGCAAATGCATTACAGGAGGATCTAAATAAACTGCAGGGGTGGTCTGAAAAATGGCAAATAAAATTCAACACCAGCAAGTGCAACGTACTTAATTTTGGAAGAACAAATACTTATAATGTATACAGCCTTAACAACATCAACCTAGAGAAGTCGACATGTGAAAGAGACCTAGGGGTACTTGTAAGCCCGGACCTACAGCCCAGAAAACAGTGCATTAATGTTCGAAATAAGGCAAACAGAGTATTGGGTTTTATACCTAGAAGTGTAAGTAATAAGAGTGCAGAGGTCTTATTGCAAATATATCTTGCGCTAGTCAGGCCGCACATCGATTATGTTGTTCAGTTCTGGTGCCCTTATTATAGAATGGATATCAATTCACTAGAGTCGGTGCAGCGAAGAATGACGAAAATGATTCCGGGACTTTGAAACCTTCCATATCAGGATGGGTTAAAGAAACTAAACTTGCATTCCCTAGAAAGACGAAGAGTGCGGGGAGATATGATAGAAGTATTCAAATGGGTGAAAGGAATCAATAAAGGTGATATAGATAAAGTTCTTATAATATCCGAGCAGGATAGGACTCGGAACAACGGATTCAAGTTGGATAAGTTTAGGTTTAGGGGGGAGATAGGAAGGAACTGGTTTACAAATAGGGTGGTGGACGAGTGGAACAAGCTTAGCAACCTTGTAGTAAGTGCTGGAACGCTGGAAAGTTTCAAAGGGAGGCTGGATTTATTCATGGATGATAGAGAGTGGTAGTAACTCTCGACAGGAGCTGTCATGCACAGGCCAACCGGCCTATTGCAGACTCCTTTTTTTCTTATGTTCTTATGTACAGTCTCAGGCATCCTACTGATATCAATGGGACTTTAAAGAACTACAAGCAAATTAATATTTAGTGAGACTGCATACTGATAAGTCTCACTCCTCACAGACCTACAAGCCAATTCCTGACTAAATTCACTCTTCATTTTCACCTTTAGATGAACATTTCCTATGATGAGGGCATGATTTGATTCAAGGGCAAAACTCCACACCTCTGTCAATACATTCCATACAAACACCATGAGAGGTTTGGAGTCACGCTATGGTGTGTGTGACGCCACCACGGGCTACAACTGTACGTTCGAAGTATACACAGCCAGCAAGTCGGAGCATCACCATAACCCACGCCACAGCAATCCGAATTATCAACCAGGCGGGGTACCCAACTTAGGTCACAACGTGGGCTTCGGCAACTTTTCTCTTCACCAACACTATTCCTGCACCTTTACCAGTGTGCCACAACAGTGACAGGTACAGTGAGGCAGAACAGAGTCAGATTGCCGGAGACTCTACAGGAGACCAGAGTGCTGAAGCATGAAGTGACTGAATGGCGTCAGGGGAACCTCCTATGTATTAAGTATAAAGATGGGGGCAAACAGCTTGTAGGCATACAGTAGTGTCCTCCTATCATATAATAATAATGGTTGTCCCTCGTGTAACGAGGATGGCTGGCCCAAGGGACACCTAGGCGTGAATTTGTTTAGGTGTAGAAGCTGTCGCCAACACAACAACCACACCTTGAGTTAACAAGCTGTATGACCCAGTGTCAAGGAATAGTCCGAGAAGACCGGACAACTCGCCAACTGCACTGGCTAACCATTACCCCAGAATACAATCTACAAATCGATTACCATCCAGGTTCCCAATTACTGCTGGGTAAACAGAGGCAAATGACGTAAATAAACTTGTCCATAGTTTCACCCTGCCCGGGGATCGAACTCGGATTCGCTTTCTTGCGAGGCGAACATGCTGACCATTACACCAAAGATCGCCACACTCCTACCATATACTGGGGAGCAGACCACCAATAAGGATGCACAGTGGGATGGGTAATGCTGGATGACAGAAGGGAACTTCTGGCTACCGCCAGGGGATCTTGAGACCAGTGGAGAGTTGTCGAGGGGAAAGGTTGTCTCTGGTATAGGGTGGGAGTAAGGAACTGTTGATTTCCTTGTCTTACTTGAGATATGAGCTTATTCAGCTCCTGCACCAAGTCTTTTGTTCTATTTTCGGTGGTTTTCCACATACATGGGACGTGTATGGAGTCTCGGGCTGCAGAAGTCAAACAACTGCTTCTTTTGGCAGTTTTCTTCTGAGTGTTCTCAAGCATAGCATACTTTTGACGGCAACTCTGGGCCTGAAAGACATTCTTCTCTGTTCTTCTGATAACAGCTAGTGATCTACAAGGACAATTAGCTTAAATTAAGCTGAACCCTTCAGGCACTGCCACAAAGGGGACTCTCAGAGAAGAAGTGGAGCTAGTCCATATAGTGGTGGCAATCTCCTTACTCAGAAAAAACAGAGGCTTTTCATCTGTGAGTCGCAGACAAAGGCCGAGTCTTAGTGACCCAACAGCCCTGGAAAGGACCCGATTGTCGCCCTTTTTCCGATACTGTTGATTAACGATTGACTCCTGTTTTCTCTTAGGTGTTTCTCTATTACCAAGGGGTGGCGTCGCACCACCCCATGCTTAACCCCACATGGGGCTACCATATTTCCTCGTAGAAGGAAGAGGGATGACCAAGAATCAGGTAATAGGAACGGAAGTACCACCTGTCGTAGAGATGGGGTACCAGACCATAGCCTTCCGACTGCATTAGCGGATAGACTAAGTAGCACTGACAATGGCATCAAAATGGAAAACACCCAAATAATAAGATATTGGTGAAAGGATAATGCCTCCTTTAACGAAATTACCAGATTTGCTATCAATAATTGCATTAAGCACGCAATCGGGGACGTTGCTGACACTTGCCGTCTCTGGAACGGTGATCTCGGGATTGAGGGGAAAGACTCTTGCCAAGTTAGATATGTCATGGCACTCAGATACTTCCACAACCATGAGGTTTATGCTTATGTACAGCTCCGGACGAAAAATCTTGATACAGTGAAGGTGGATAGTGTAAAGTCAGCTCCACCGTTACTGGACGACGGGTCGTAGTCAGTGATGCCACTCAAGAAGAAGACAAAGTTTACCAGATTCGTGTCTGAATCTTTCCAGATCGCTCAACAAAATTTCGAAGTATGAGAAGATTATATCCAGTTACAATTATTTTAATCATAATCAATACAATTCTACAAACTGTAAGAAATATGTAAAGTATACACGAAAATAATTAATAATCAAATGAAAACAAACACTCGGTATTTGGCATTACAAAAGAAAACGAAATCTATGGGCTGTTTGAGACGATACTAAAGTTCTATCTGATATTTAAACAGGTAAACTATTTTACTGTAGTAATTTGTTATATCGTGCTGGAGACAATTATAAAACCGGTCCAGTTTCATTGTATAAGGGACCAGGGTAAATATAGGGGGGGAGGGCAGGTGCGTGACTCATCCTGTGCCAGCCCAGCCTGACAGATAATTTCACTGGTCTAGAAAATATTAATTTTTTTTAAGAGAGGACAGACGTGTAGTTATAAATATTTAAACTTTCTTTATTTGACACAACAACTGAAAAAAATATATTTTACATTTCTTTACAAATAAAATAAGAGAGATTCACGTTGTTTAGAGGTGCTAAATTGGAGATTCATTGGCCCAGGGGAGCCAAATTCTTTAACAAATTAAGTGCCCAAAACAGTGTCATATCTAAGTTAAATATAAAGGCAGAAATTCGTAAAAAAAAAATATTCATACAAGTTTTCAATGTATGGGGGGTTTTCAAAAAATTTTTCGAACATTCAAGGTTGCTGTAAAATTTTCAAGATCTAGCAGCAAATTTCAAGCCATCGCCCACAACACACAAACAAGCACCCAAGCAGTTCAACAATCGAGCTCTGATACTTCTACTTCTCAATAAGGACTGGGAAAGGATGTCACTGTTTTGTTTAATAAATTCACGAAGCAGTTTACCCACTCAAGTTTTACATTATTTAACATTATGGTGCACATTAACAGACAGTGGGAATACTGCGAGGGTAGACCGGAGCTGGAGAGAGACCATCCATGCTGGACAGACTACAGGCCATCATTGAAAAACAGGGCTATTGAATGAATAATTTTGGTGTGTAGACCCTATGAAAAGGCCATTATCTCGGAGGATGATAAAGCATTCTCTTTTGAACCATATTATTCCTCACATTCATTCTCAGTTTTCTGGCTACCATTCTGGGGGACAAAACAGCTTGGAGAATTCTGATATTATCGTTGCGAACCCCAGCCACCAAGACACACACGCTCCGTAATGTCAAGATAATCTAATAATGATGTAACCAATTATGTCGAGTAATGCAAAACATGAATGGGCAAATTGTTGTTTCGTGTGAACTTATTTAACAAAACAGCTACATCCTTTCACAGTCATTCAATTTCAATTTCAATTTCAATTGTTTATTCCTTGATAGAGGATGCGGGATCCTAGTGCTTTCACTCGGTACCCCTGTACTATAACACCAGAAGCATCTGGCAAGTGTAACAAGTATATACGGTATAAATATTATAAAGTGGCTTACTAAAGCCTAAGGAAGGAAGGATATTCCTTTAACACATAATCAATGTTATTCACAGTCTTTATTGAGAAATTGATGTATCAGAACTCGATTGTTGAACTGCTTGGGTGCTTATTTGTGTGTGTGTGGGGGGGGTGGGGGGGGGGATGTCCAAACAGCGGACCCGCCGTACAGTAAGGGTGAGGGCAGACGTTGCATCCTCCTCCTTGATTTTATCAAGATCTTTCGTTCGAGACTGCACCTTATTTCCTTAATACCTGTCACCAGCCCTGAATTCCAGTTATTATGAGTGAACAGGACGTAGACATTGATACAGGAGCCTGTGCAATCGTTATCTCATTAGCGTCGTTCAATGAACTAAATTGATTGTATCCTTCTAATATGTGACTAGTAAGACCTACAAACATCTTAGGAATTCAATGAGATATAGCAGGAGGGACAACTTTGCCAATCCATTTTCTAAGTCCAGTAAAGCTTTTGTGGAGAATTTCTATTTTTTTCTTTTTTTTTCTTTTTTTTTTGCATCCCCCTACACCCTTGTGTAAGGTGAAGCGCAGAAGCGTTTACAGTGCCCAACAGGGAAGCATGCTAAGTTCATGCTTGAATTTATGTCTCATGACTTAAGGGCGTAGAAGCCTGAAGAGTCAAGGGCGTAGAAGCCTGAAGAGTCAGTGGTTTATGTCATCAATTTATTGGAAGCTCCAACAACTCCCTGAATTCGAATTCGCAACTTTCGACATACAACAGGTACCTACTTTACTGCTAGGTGAACAGGGACTAATAGGGGCTAGGAAGTAAGTCCAAACAACTTCCACCGGCGAATTTCTATATAAAACAGGCATTTTCCTTGCCAGCGGATGTATTACTTGGTTTATCCATTCTAAAGTTAAATAACATTAACGTTCAGCCAAGAAATCATACCATAGCGCATAATTGTAATACTTATTACGCAATGCACATCTCAGATATATTGCTTACCTCATACAGTATATTCATGCAATAACTGCCTCGATAGGAACGGGAAATTCTATCACCCAGAAGCAAGGAGTTAAGGAGTCACTCCATAAAATTCCACATAGTAGCTCAAATGACATTTGGGATGAAAGTCTTCAAAGCCTAAAATTATACAGTATAATAATTAAGAGTTCAAATATGTTTCGTTTATATTACACGCCCGAAATTACTCATTTCAATGTATCAAATGCCAGCAAACCATAAAAAATACCCAGACTCTACTCCTTCCTGTGAGTTAACCAACGCCTCACAGTGACCCCAACCTCCCTTGCAATTTCAGACACATTGTAGCTCTCAGCACTCAAGCAGATAATTTGCCCGCGACTCGCCAATCGACGTTCTTTATTGTTCATCCTGGGCTGGATGTGATGAGGTGGTAGTGGCAATTGCCACTACCACCTCATCACTTCCCATTGATTTTCATAACTCTAATAAACATATTACAATGTGGGCACATTAGAATTTATCCAACAATTCCTTTTTTTTTACTTTTCTATCAATTAGTGTTGATATTTTTAAGGAGCTGTAATGGAATAGGTGGAAGTGATCAAGGAACATTTTTTTTTAATATATATTTATATATTTATTTATTTATTTATTTCAAGAAGGGTAGTGGCGAGAGGTGGAAGTGATCAAGTAACAGCCTGCTTTAGTGTTTCTGGTGGTGAACAAGTCAAGTCCTCTCCTCTCTTATGTTGTCATATCAGGGGTTTTCCCTCACGGAAGCCGGACGCCTTATCAACCCTATTGAAAAATTACGTGCTAAAAGCTCACTCATATCCCTCCCCAGAATCTCAAGTAAAGGCATCTAATATACTATAGGACTAGGCGTGTGTGTGTGTGTCTGTTTTGGGCAGCCGAAATGGCACAATCGTTTTTCATCAAACTTGGTGGTAAAATCGCAAAAAATTCGTAGAGTGGAACAAACCTGGTCCCATATCGATGGTTTCTTTAGGAAGCCATTAAATAACCATTTTATTTACGCTGGAAAACGATGCAAGTCTACGGACTTGGCGCACCCTCATTTGCTATACTCTTTATAACAACCACGACTATGATAATAACAAAAATGACTATGATTATAACAATCACGACTATGATTATAACAACCACGACCATGATTATAACAACTACGACCATGATTATAACAACCACGACCATGATTATAACATCCACGACCACGATTATAACAACCATGACTATGATTATAACAACCACGACTATGATTATAACAACCACGACCATGATTATAACAACCACGAATATGATTATAGCAACCACGACTATGATTATAACAACCACGACCATGATTATAACAACTACGACCATGATCATAACCACGACCATGATTATAACACTCACGACCACGACTATAACAACCACGACTATGATTATAACAACCACGTTTATGATCATAACCACAACTATGATTATAACAAACACAAACATGATTATAACAACCTCGATGATGATTATAACAACCACGACCATGATTATAACAACCTCGAATATGAGTATAACAACCACGACCATGATTATAACACTCACGACCATGATTATAACAACCACGACCATCTGGAAAACGATGTCGCTGTACGCTGTCAGCGGAACTGCTGTTGCGCTCTAGCCAAGCACGGGCGTTCGAACTATCACGCCTTGGTAAACTGTACCACCGGACTCGCCACCAGGCACGAAGGGCCCACGATCATTTGTAGATAACTAAAGGAAAAATTGTGCTCATATGACACCTACCCGGACAAATGCCCGGTTGGTTCGTTGGTTGGTTGTTTAGGTCAGGGTCATTAATGCCATCAATGTCAAGCTACATCAACCAACCTTAACACCATCTTCAGTGAACAGGGAAGTGCTCCACTTAACTATGGGTAGCCTCCAAGTGCTACTCAGACTTTTTTCTGAAGAGGATTCCCAGATCTCCTCTCACATCTCATCAAGTGTACCAAATGTGTAAATTGAATAAACAACAGAAAAGATTTAAGAACTTAACTACAATATTTTATGTTATAAAAGTCACTACAATACCCAGAAGGGGTAGTAAATTGGGCATTATTTTTCTGCCATGTCCACCTACCCGTAACCACTGAGAAGGTCAAGAGAGGAGAATATCTGGTTACTATCACCAATTGACTGCAACAGGACAACGAGAATGGGCATCGGATACCTGTCCAGCACAGTTCTAGTGTTCACTTAGCAATATAATCAACTACTAGTCTCATCTCTTTCTCTTTCTTAAGATTAACGAAAAGTGGTGAATTCCAGGTCTTCTAATGATTTCTAAATTTAGCATATCATAAAAAAAAATAAAAAATATAATTGCACGTCTACTGAGTGGCGTGTGATATGCCGGAATATACACTGGTTGTACATAAGGGAAGAGCTAAATGTCATGTTATATCAAGGAACATCCCTATAGTTTGTAAGTAAACTCTGCTTTACAGTCCATATTCAACTGAGTCAAGATAAGATTCTAGAATATATTCAAAACTGAGTTGACATAACCACAATGCAAACATGGCAACCTGCCTCGGAACATTTTGTATCTCCGTCTAAGCTCCATGGGTGCATTCGTAAGTTTATAAAGTAATTAAATGAGATACTGTTATGATGCACCAAATACAATGCTGACTTGTACAAAAGCCTTTTCACCCAACAAGTTTCAGGCATACTAAGAGCGTCCTCACCAGCTTTCCCTCCAGCGACACGGGCTGTAACTTTGGTGACCTCATGCGATTGTAAAACTGTGTATTCATTTATAATGTCACTGCTCAGTACAGCAGCTACCACCACTTCATTCATTGAGGTATAAGTAGTGGAAACGTCTGAAAGTGAATTGAATTTTAATTGAATTGAAACAGATTAATTAGCCATAAAATCACAGATACAGAGTGGATAATAATAACAATATTAACATGGCTGAGCCAATTGAGAACCTGGGATCTCTTTTAGGCACCTGATTTATGTATTATGTAACATTTAGTAACATCTGGAATAGTACAATAGCATGGTGGTAATAAGAACATCTCATAATGTTACCACGGTTATCACTTCAATATTTATATATTTTATTTATTAATTATTATATTTTTTTAGTTTGTTATTGTTGATGCGAAACTTAACTGGAGAAACCACATAGAAGCCTTTCACAGTAAAGTCAATAAACAGTGCGGTATCATGTATCACACTCGACAGTCACTCACTCTCACAGCAATGAAAGAAATCTATCATGATCCTGTTTACCAACGCCTGATACATTGTCACACACTATGGGTGGCCTCTGTGTTTTCAAAAACACAATCCCTGGTTACTGCACAAAAGAGAGTTGTACAGACAACACTACTTGAAAAAAACAGATCACACAAACGAAAAATTAGCTAAATTGAAAATGTTACAATTCGAAGATATTAACACCTACTGCTGTGCCCTCTTTGTTTACATATCTATCAATCACTTGCCTAACAATAATTATTTCCAGTTCCGGAATAATCAGAGATACAACTTAAGGCACCCAGAGCTACTAAGACCACCTCCCATGCGGTCCTCTCGGTCCCAGACCTCCATAAGATATCACAATGTGAAGGTGTGGAACAACTTGCCCTCACCCATCCGAGCAAAGACTATGCTCCCTTCCTTTAAATCATCTCTTAAAATATATCTATTGTCTATGTATTAATATTTCTTGTAATCTAATATACTATAGGAATAGCCTTGTGTCTGTGTGTGTGTGTCTGTTCTGGGCAGACGAAACGGCACAATCGTTTTTCATCAAACTTGGTGGAAAAATGGCAAAAAAATTTCTACAGTGGAACAAACCTGGTCCCATATCGTTGGTTTCTTTAGGAAGGTATTAATTAACCATTTTATTTACGCTGGAAAATGATGTTGCTGTAAGCCTTGTCAGCCGGACGACGAACTGGGCACGAATGGCCCACGATCACTTGTACCTACTATATATACAATACCTACTTTATTGTATAATCAAAACCGTTTTACTGGAAATTATCATGTAAATAGATAAGAAATTACCATTGCAATAAACATATTTGCCAACTAGATATAATCCAGACAGCTCTGTCCTCTTGTTCAACCTTAATACTGTACAACCCATGTTGTACTGCTCCCCCATTATATTTATGTTTTCAATTCCACTGTAATTTATGAATATACTTATAATATAAATGAAAAAAATGAAACTAGGAATTCAGTATTTTGTTCGCGTCTGAGGACTGCATTACCAAGGTACAGGGGGTCCAAGTCTGGGGGTAAGTTTTTCCTTCTGTGAAAGATCGTGAAGTGGGTTTTCTCAAGGTTTAAGGTCAGTTTATTACGTATTACCCAGGTTCTGACTTTAGTTAATTCAGTATTCATAGTTCTCATCAAGGAATGGAGGTCGGAGTTGCTGGCATAGAGATTACTATCGTCTGCAAATAAGTTGTATTTTATGAGTGTGATGGCGTGGACTATGTCCTTTATGTTCAACAAAAACAGTACTGGACCAAGAATGGAACCTTGGGGGACGCCATACAAGATTGGCAAGGAGTAAGATTGGTGATTATTATAGCAGACATACTGCATTCTGTTGGACAGATATGAGGTAAACCAATTGTGGGACAGGCCCCTAACGCCGAAATGTTCAAGCTTTGAAAGGAGGATGGTATGGTCGAGAGTATCGAAGGCTTTAGAGAGGTCCAAGAATATGCGGACTGTGAACTGACTGTCATCAAAGGAATTTAAGATGTCATTAGTAAAGGATAGCAGAGCACTCTCAGTCGACCTTCTAGCTCTAAATCGAAACTCGGAGTCTGTAAAGATGTTATTGGCATTGCAGAAGGAATTTAGTCTACTACATTCTAGCTTCTCCAGTATCTTACTCAAGGCTGGGAGGACTGTTATAGGGCGGTAATTCTTGAAGAGTCCTTTGTCCCCAGATTTTTTATATGCTAGGTGAACTTTAGCAATTTTCAGTTTATCCGGAAAGACACTACTAGTGAAGGAGGAGTTATAAATGTGTAGGAGGATTGGTAGTAATAAGCGGGCTACTTTCTTAATGATGCTCATTGGTATATTATCTTCGCCTGCTGCGCATCTTTGGACATTTTTATGATGGCCAGTAATTCATCTGCTGTGACAGGGATAAGAACAGCTCATTTTGCTGTCTGTTTGGAGGTAGGCCTAAATTCCCGATGGTGATCAGGGATGCTCTCTGCAAGATTTTTGCAATTATTAATAAAATAATCATTGAAGTGGTTGGCAATGAGGGAGGGTTCCGTTACAACTGAATCATTTATTATAAAAGCTGAGTGGGGGGCCGAAGGCTGAGTGGAGCTAATTTGTATAACAGCTACGTCTGGCATTTCTAACTGCTTGATTTACTCTATTTGTGATACTTCGGTAAGCATCACCGAAAGTTATGGGTCTTTTTGCAAATTTCCTTTGGAGTTTGTGTTTTTCTTTTATCATTATCTTAATTTCGCTTGTGATATAAGGCTTGGAAATTGATACCGTTTTCACTGACTTAGTCTTGAGCGGAAAGCATTTATCAAAGCAAGCATTGAAGATGCAAGAGAAGTTGCAGCCGTTAACGTTAGGGTTGTAGGAGGCATAGACAAGATCCCAGTTAGCCTTCATTAGGTTGTTTTATAAAAAGGAGCATGTTGTCGGTGCAGTAGTCTCTGTATTGTATTGAGACTCTACTAGACCTTTCAGGACTTGTGGCTGTTTTATACAAGGCAAAAATTGGAAAGTGATCTGAGATATTGTTATAAATAATTCCACTTGCAAGATTGTTAGCAGTGTTGTTAGTCCAGATATGATCTATCACAGTGGCAAAGGTGGCAGTTACTCTAGTGGGTTTGGTTATAGTATTGAAGAAGAGTTGAGAATGACAAAGACAATTGGCAAGAAGGTCTAATACTGATGTATCTGCTTCTGATTTTAACAGATCAAGGTTGAAATCTCCTGTAATGTAGCAACATTTCCTCTCTGAACTTATTATCGAGATAAGCTCCAAAAATTTATCATTAGCGTGGGATCTTCTGTAGATTACTCCTAATAGGATATTTCGTGTGTCGTTACGTAATTCAGTAAAACACTCTCCATGTACTCCTCCTGAACCTTTAAATCATCTCTTACAGAAGTGTTATATATGATATCAACATATAGGGCGACACCACCACTGTGTCGTGACGTGTTGACGCAGTGTCTATTATAATTAGGAATGTTATACAAATGTTCAATATCGTTAGTGATTTTGGTCTCACAGAACCCAAGTACATCAAATTTTTGGGCAATAGAACATAAACACTGATCAAAAAAGGTATCTCAATGAAGGGGAATACTGCTGATGTTATGGCTAATCAAGGAAAGGAATGAGGTAGTAGAAGACTAGAACTAAACTCGAAAGAGTCAGGAACGTAATAGGTACAGTTGGGGTTAATGTAACCCAGTGAGTTTTGTAGAAAGGCATCAGGATCGATGTGAGGGAGTATTTTGTCGACATCATGGGTAAAGGGGGTGTAACACATACAATCTAGCACATCTAAGGGAATGACACTAGCATCATCATTGCGGGAACATTAATACTGATAAAGGAACAGTAAAAACTCAGGGTTACTGAGGTGTGAAAAAGGAAGATCTATGAAAATTATAATAGTGGGGGGGGGGGGGGAGTAATCACAAGTGCTACATCCAACAAAATTAGGATGACCGGTACTGTTGAGGGTTGCCGGTTTCCACCACAGATGATAGAAGTGTAGTACTCGAGTTGGCCGGCAGGGGGGGGAAACTCCTCAGGTGATAGCGATAGTGGTTGGTTTCCCCTCAGTGGTGGAGGGGGGGGGGGTTCTCGAGGTGCTTGGTGGGGTTAGTACAGCGGGTGGGTGAGTGGGCGGGTGTCCACTTGCCCGATCCCTCACAACAAGGGTTTTATGACTGAACATCACGTGTTTCCCTTGTTTCCTAGCTTCTTTAAACTGGTCCATTTGCTGTAGACGGGCTTTAGTCGTACCTGGGCAGAGGTCCTCGTTGTCGAAGATAGTACTGCTTTCAGTTTACTGCGTTGATAAAACACTTTGTCACGGTCAGAGGGGGGTGAGAATTTTGTTATGATGTCGCGGGGAGCAGGAGGAGTTGGGTTCCCGACACGTTGAACAAGGTCAAACTTTACTTCAGGAAGTTTAATATGGTCATTGAGCAGGCGTGAAATTTTGCTCTGGGATGATTCCCAGTTCTAGTTGGCATCTTCGGCGACTTCGGCAATCCTGAGGTTGTTTCGCCGCCCTATGTCATCCACATAATCCACCCGGTCTGCTGTTGTCGTTAGTTCCGTTTTGAGCTTGGAATTCTCCTCACCCATTGGAATTTTTAGACAAGTTTAATGATATCGTCCCAAGTATCACATTCAAAATTGAAAGATAAAAAATGGATCCCTTCCATTCCTTGATATGCATATCATTAGAAATGGCCAAAACTACAAATTTAAGGTGTACAGAAAGCCTACACAGGTAGACAGTTTCATACATTTTTTATCGAATCACCTCGAGTCTACCAAATTGTCAGTTTTTTCTGCAATGTTCTTGAGATTTCTGCGTATTTGTGACTCTGAATTTATTGATGAAGAATTGAAACACATTTGTTCCATTGCAATAAAACTTGGGTACCTTTCTGTGTTTGTTGATCGTTGTTTTAGAAGGGCTAAAAAATCCTTTCATTCCTCTCAAACCAGGCAAATTCCTACACTTCAGAATATTTTGACTCTGCCCTATCGCAATGAATTTGTCCCGTTAGTTCGGTCCCTCAAATTACTAAATATTAATGTTGTTTTCAAGTATGACTCAACCATTACCAATATGTTAAACAAATAGCCCAAGTTTGAATGCAAATGGAAGTGTTTATTGTATGCCATGTAGCAAATGTAATGGTAATTATGTAGGGCAGACAGGAAAAACATTGCAGCTCAGAATCAAACAACATAAGTACAATATCAGAACAGCATCTGAAAGCAGTGCCCTGTTCGTTCATGTTAGGAATAATAATCATCCCATTGCTTGGGAAAACAGCTTAGAAGTATTCAAATCATCTTGTGTCACAGAAAGACTTCTGGTTGAAGCTAGTTTGATTAAGGAATTAAAATCAATAAACCTTAGTGATGGTCAGTTCAAAACTGATAATATGTTACATAAATTTATTTGTCAGTGTCCCAAGGTTAAAAATGCTTTGAAAACCTTGGATCTACATGTAAGATAGTTATTTAGTGGGTCCCTTATTTTTTACCTGACCTGACCTGACTAGTCACGTCGCCCCCTTTCTCTTAAGCTCATTTACGTGTGTGTTGGTGTTGATGTGGGGATTAGTGGATGACATCATTATGACCTGACCTCATGTTTAATAAGGTCACCCTGTACATTAGGGAGTGACAGTTTTGCAAAAGTTTTCAAAATCTAATTGCTTGGGTTGGATTATTTGTCTATCGGCCACGCTAATTCCGAATATGTTTGAGTTTTTTACATCATTGCATTAGAAGGTTTGTGGATACTTTTTGGTTTGGTGAAAAACGCGAAAAAACTGTAAATAATAAAGGGACTGGCAATGTGGCACAACCTGTTAAAATCAAGTTATTGAATTGGATTATTCGACTACTGTGTACACTGGTTCATAATATGCTATTGTTTTACAACTCAATGCGCTACAAATTATGCCGATATTTTTGCTGCAAGTCACCACATACGTATATTTCGAAAACCAGGGCCCAATATTACCAACGGCGTGGATAGATTCCGTGGAATGAATTCAGGACATTCCCGCTCATGGAACATTACCAAACTCCGTATATGTGCCAATGGCAGGCCACTGGCAATATTTACAGAATTTGTTGAGGCTCCCTGGACGGGAATGCCCTGAATTTATTCCACGGAATCTATTCACGCCGTTGGTAATATTCGTCCCAGGACTGATCAACGAATTCAGCCCAAGTAGCTTGACTTGGACAGTTAAGGACAAAATCTCAGTCCGTACTTTTGAATAAAATATTGTTCAATAGGTGGTGATATTGAAGTGCTGAAAGTTGTTTTTTCTGTGTTGTTTTGCAGTTAGTTCAAAGGGCCGCCACCAAGATGGGTCGTCCTAAGATTAGCAACACTCAGCTGCGCCAGGGTAACGATAAGGTGTTCGGGGTTCGGATGCCTCTGCCATCTAACAAGTTGCCTCTGAACAAGGAAGTTGGAAGTGCCCTGGCTTATGAAGCAGAAAACGAGAGGTTAAGGAGAAGAACAAATGCTTTTGATTATGTGGATGCCACCAACAAGGTGACTGAGAAGGTACTGGATGTGTATAGGAAGGCCACTGTCCCCACTATCTCTGAAACCAGGGTGAAAATGAGAGTCCACGACCTGTGGAGGATGCGGAGGGAGACGATGATGATGAAGGGAAATGGACAGAAACAGAAAAGGAAGAAAACGAAGAACGGGAAGCTGAAGATGAGGTTCGAGGATATAGCTGAGAAGTTGTTTGATGTGGCAGACGACAGCAAAGTGCACGAACGAGAGAAAAGCTTCCTGGCAGCCCAGAGGAAACCGGGAAGGGAGGGCTGCATTGATGGCGTTGACAAAATTGTGACTGCCAAGCTGAAAGAAGAGAGGGAGAAGGAAGCGAATAGGGCAAAGAAAAGGGCTGAAGAAGAGAGGAAAACTGAGAAGATGAGGTCAAAGAGTAAGGAGGAGATGGAGAGGATGTCGTGTAAAGTGTCGGCAGTGGATGACAGTGCTCAGGAAGAAGATAGTGATTATAAGGATGTCAATGACAATGAGTTCAAGGCTATGGTCGACAGGAGAGCAAGATCAGAGAAAAGGAAAAGGGAGAAAGAAGCCGAGGACAGGATCGGAGAAACTGCTGACAGGTTCAAGGTATCCAATGATGCAGTGGCTCACATCGCAAACACCATCAGAGCTGCAGACAACATCATAACTGAAGGGGACAAGTCTAAAGTGACTAACTGGAAGAAAGTGGAGAGAGTCAGGAAGAGGTCACGAGAACAGAAAAAAGAAAAGTTCAGGGGATTCAAGGTCAGAGGTCTCATGGTAGATGAGAGGATCAATGAGAACAAGATAGTGAATAGATTCCGTGGAATAAATTCAGGGCATTCCCGTCCAGGGAGCCTCAACAAACTCTGTAAATATTGCCAGTGGCCTGCCATTGGCACATATACGGAGTTTGGTAATGTTCCATGAGCGGGAATGTCCTGAATTCATTCCACGGAATCTATCCTCGCCGTTGGTAATATTGGGCCCTGGTTTTCGAAATATACGTATGTGGTGACTTGCAGCAAAAATATCGGCATAATTTGCAGCGCATTGAGTTGTAAAACAATAGCATATTATGAACCAGTGTACACAGTAGTCGAATATTCCAATTCAATAACTTGATTTTAACAGGTTGTGCCACATTGCCAGTCCCTTTATTATTTACAGTTTTTTCGCGTTTTTCATGCCAAACCAAAAAGTATCCACAAACCTTCTAATGCAATGATGTAAACAACTTAAACATATTCGGAATTAGCGTGGCCGATAGACAAATAATCCAACCCAAGCAATTAGATTTTGAAAACTTTTGCAAAACTGTCACTCCCTACTGTACATTTAAGCCTCTCTCTTTCCATGTAATTCAGTTGCCTCTGAAGATGTCTTGAATAAAGACGAAAGCTAAGGTACTCCGTTGTTTCCATTTTCCCGTGTGATTTTATCAAGATTTATCTTATCCACGTTTTCATTGTGGATTTACATGAAATATATATATATATATATATATATATATATATATATATATATATATATATATATATATATATATATATATATATATATATATATTAGTTTCCTGATTTGATAAGTTATAAGAATTAGAACATAAGAAAATAAGGAGTCTGCAATAGGCCGGTGGGCCTGTGCATTAGGGTGTGTCAATTTTGTCAACATGTTAAAAATCAAATTTGGTAGTCAAAATATTGTGCCTCTTTATGTCTAAACTTGAGATTAGCAAACAAAAATGAATTGAAATAACCCTCACCTACATCAATTATACCTTAAAGTTTCAAATATCAGTATTTCAACAAATTAATGAGACTTGATTAGAATTATTCACTTGATATTAAGATCTCAGCACAGATCAATCCTATGCTTATCGTATTGCCCAAGCAATAAGATCAGGAGAAGTGCCTCAGTCATTGGCTCTCTTGGAGATTGGACCTGTCAGTCACAGCCGTTGGTTAACTACAGCTCTTCGTTTCTGCAGGATTTGGATTTCCAAACACGAATTGAAGGGCAAAGTGCTGAAGAATTTGAGGTTAATTGTTGAATTTATTATTGGAGTTTATCTTCCCCAGTGGTTTAGTGTGAAACTTAATCCTATGTGGGTGGATGGGCCCAATCACCTTTTGTTTCAATTGCAGCTAGTAAGAACACAGAGGAAGGTAGTGAGGGACATCGTGTTACCTGTGGCAAGAAGGTCCGCTTGGTATGCTCGATCAGAAGCAGTTTTGCAAGCAATGCTTTGCAGTCAATGTACCAATCTCCGAACCGAGGCTGTAGAAGTCATTCTAAAGATTAGAGGAACGCTAATAGATGACGACCAGTTGGGAGACTGTTCGTTTCATTCAAGAAAAGTTCCCCCAATAAACGTCAATGCCACCAAATTGTCAGAATTGGTTGACTTGAGTTTGGAAGTCTTAGAGCCACCATTGACAACAAGTCTAACTAGCCAAGAATTGAGAAACCTTAAAGAGACTCCAATGCAGGTGCCGAAGTGGCCTTCCCACACTCAAAGTGTGGAGAGATGTGTGAAAATGGTCACAGAAGCAGCGGGCCATGTTTACAGCCACGAGAGGCGAGAAGGTTACATCAAAGCACAAATAGCAAGCAGACTACTGATGACAAGAAACCAAAGCAAAGAGAGTATGAAGGCATTGGTTACTTTCAAATAGACTACGGATACTAAAATATAATAATTTGAAACTTGAAACAGTAACATGTGTGCAAACGCTGGTTATGTTATAAATTCACAAATATGTACATTTAAAAATCCATTTGATGTAGGTAGGACTTATTATAAAAAAAAATTTATGCCAGAATATTGTTTTGCATGCTTAAAGACTACAATAAATTGCTACCAAATTACTCGATTTTCAATTTAGCCAGTTCACCCCCTAAATTGACACACCCTACTGTGCATGGCAGCTCCTGTCGAGAGTTACTACCACTCTCTATCATCCATGTATCTATCTAGCCTCCTTTTGAAACTTTCCAGAGTTCCCGCACTTTACTACAAAGTTGCTAAGCTTGTTCCACTCGTCCACCACCCTATTTGTGAACCAGTTTCTTCCTATCTCCCTCCTAAACCTAAACTTATCCAACTTGAATCCGTTGCTCCGAGGCCTATCCTGCTCGGATATTATAAGAACTTTATCTATATCCCCTTTATTGATTCCTTTCACCCACTTAAATACTTCTATCATATCTCCCCGCACTCTTCGTCTTTCTAGGGAATGCAAGTTAAGTTTCTTTAACCTCTCCTGATATGGAAGGTTTCTAAGTCCCGGAATCATTTTTGTCATTCTTCGCTGCACCGACTCTAGTGAATTTATATCCATTCTATAATAGGGGCACCAGAACTGAACCGCATAATCGAGGTGCGGCCTAACTAGCGCAAGATATAGTTGCAATAAGACCTCTGTACTCTTGTTACTTACACGTCTAGATATAAAACCCAATACTCTGTTTGCCTTATTTCGAACATTAACGCACTGTTTTCTAGGCCGTAGGTCCGGGCTTACAAGTACCCCTAGGTCTCTTTCACAAGTCGACTTCTCTAGGTTGATGTTGTTAAGGCTGTATACATTATAAGTGGCAGGGCTGAAGTAAACACTTTGTTGGTTTTGCTTTATTGTAGAAAAATATAGTTTCACAGGTACTGAGTTCAGTTGACAGTATATTGTACCTTCTTTGCTCAGGAAAATGTCTTAGTACACTTGTATGGGAGAGCACTTAAGTGAGATGTTCACTGGGTAACAGGTGATATGATAATCTCTCTCTCTCACCAGGGAGAGGGAGTTGTCAGGCGTTCCTTACAGGATACGCGTTAGGTTGTTGTTGTTGAAATGTGTTGACCAGGCCTGACCTCGCCTGCTCTCCAGAGGAAATGTCAACTCACCTGCTGTAAATCGAAAGTTGCGAATTCGTATTCAGGGAGTTGTTGGAGCTCCCAATAACTTGATGACATAAACGATTGACTCTTCAGGCTTCTTCGCCCTTGACTCTTCAGGCTTCTACACCCTATGCTCATGAGACATAAAGGCAAGCATGAACTTAGCATGCTTCCCTGTTGGGTACTGAAAACGCTTCTGCGCTTCACCTTACATAAGGATGTAGGGGGGTGCCCAATAAAAAAACAATTGATTTATACTCATGGATGAATGCCTTGGCGAATATATGGGTAATATACTATTGAGTAAATATTTATATAATACAAATTGTGCTGTTACAGTACTGGTCACGATACTCACTAGTCACTCACGAATCAGATTTCCTAGAAATCAGACTGGGTACTCCTGGAAAGACCTTGTTTTTCGACGAAAAACACGGAGCTCTCACACACACGTCCCATCACCACCACCACACACACTGTGAGTTAGTAGAATCAGCTAAGTCAACAATTGCAGGCACAAAGTTACATAAATCTGAATTATACATTGAGGAGGTAGTAAGTTAATGAGATTCTCCGCCATAGCACTTACTCCAATTAAAATGTCAGCTGAATATCTCAAGGTAGGGGTAACATAAAATGTAGCTGCTACTTCAGGTGCGGCTAGAGGAAATACTAAACTCAAATCTACTTTCCCTAACACTTAAAATTGACTGCCATCAACACCGCAAAACCTAAGGTCTGCTGGTTCGATGACAATTATCTTCCTTAATTTTCAACAAAGTTCATGCAGAGACATTTCTTAAATAATTATTTAAGATTCATTCATTAATATTATAATATTAAAGAATGAATCTGATTCTGTGAATAATGAAACCTCTTCTCCACATATAGCAATGACAACCTCCCTGTGGTCCTACCCAAGACTATTCACTTCACACATAAGAGGGTAAGGTGAGGAAAAATGAAGAGATGCTCGTATGTCATGGGGGGTCTGGCATGTGGTGGGGAAGGATGTGTTAAGGGAGAGCATGGGCTTAAGTGGACGGAATTGGAGAGTAGCGTGGGGGTTCCCCCAAACCTGACGAAAGATTCTTCCTGGCAAATGCGAGAAAATCGTGTGTGTGATGCCCTGATCGTTTATGATACGAGCAGAACAACTGTGTCTGTTGGTTAGGAGTAGTGACATGACCCTGAAACTGATATTCACCACTCAATTAAGAATTTTGACTTCTATCCCTCTGTTTCTGAAAGCAAGCAGATACCTTGTGTCCCTTCTCATGGCAATAAAAGCAAATAATTGGCTGATAGCCATTGGGCAGCGAGTGTTCCTTGAAAAATGGAATGGCTCTAGTTTGAGGACAAGAAGGGCGTATTTGACTGTCCAATGGTTTTTCTGACTGAGATTTCTTTTGGCATTTATGTTTCTGTCCCAGGGGACCTGACTGATGAATAGCTCCAATTAGTTCAGTGGCATAAATTTGGTTTATACAGTACAGTACCTGGCCACGCGTCAAGGTCAGGGCTAGGGTCATTATTGAATCCCCTGGCTTAATAGATGAGCCTTAAATACCACCAACTGCTTAGGGTCTAAGTAATGCACAAAATGGAAGCAGAAAAAACGCTGAAACACATAATCAAAAGGCATATTGGTATGATCCATATTTTTCCACTCAGAAATCACTATGGTATTATGTAAGTCGGACATTGTAGTTGTGGCGACAGCACCTGGATTTCAACGTGTCAGCAAAGCAAGTTATTCCAAGTAATAATCCAATATTATGGTTCTTTGAGAAACTATCAATGAATTCCTGGCGGAAATGATCACATTTGGTAAATTAGTCAAAATAATCTGTTCGCATAAAAGGACTAACATAACTGTTACCCGTATCAAGGCATCACTTCAAATATGATATCTTGTTGAAGTCTGAGACAGTATTCCTAGCTCTAACAGTAACATTCACATCTCTTAAGACATCGAAAACAGACTCTTGTGGGTCTTCAACAGCGAATTTATGGTGACTATGATCAATGTGAATGACTGTAACCTGGTTTGACATGACACCAGGAGTTGACTGGGAGGAGGGTGAGGGTGAGGAAGATGGGGCTTTGATGAGTATCAAATTAGTATATGCTTAATTAAATGTGTTACTGACGGATTCATTATCAATGTCACTGGTTACAAGGGTAGGGGATATAGGAGAAGACACCAATATCTCATCATAAAAATAAGACATAGGAAAGAAGAAAAAATTACATCCATAGAGAAACAAGAAATGACCAACCGTCAAGTAGGTGTATGCTTAATATTTGGCTGGAGTCCATGGTGATTTAGGAATACAACGTCATAGGACACCACAGATGATTGTAAGTGGCAGGGTCGTGACTGATGACGAATCTGGGTCCCAATACCGACGTTGAAGACGACTAGATGACATTGAATCACTTCTGGAGTAGTCGTTCTAAGTAGTACAACCACGGAATGATGAACCGTGATAGTAGCAGATGACGGAGCACCGAAACACAGGTTTAAATGAGTCGTCGTGGACACGTAGACAGCTACGGGCAATCACTGACAGGGATTAGTTGCCTTGATGTGACTAGGCGATCGCAGGACCGCGATGACTAAGGTTGGTGAACAACTGAACATGTACTTGAATAATATAAGTCGCGTAGCTAGAGATTAGTTGTCGTTTTTATAATTTCTAGGATGGCAGAAGGGCAGACAGCAGTTGGTGGATGTGGCTTTGGCATGCAGGAGTAGGTCAGGGAGGCAAAGGTCATGCTACTCACTTGTCTTGCAAAGCTTGTGAATTCTTGGATACCTGCAATCAACAGGTTGGAGGCTGGTCCATTCCACCGCTGTTTACCACTGTTAGGACCATGGGTGATGTAAACTGTCTGGTAGCCCCAAGCGATCTGGTAGATTATCTTGTCTGTACCTCCTTTCACAACTATGCTTTTTGGTTAAGTGTGCAAGGTAAGTCAAACACTTGGTGTATAAAAATAAGGCTCTCTTCTGGGAATTGGTTTTCAGGGTTACAAGCAAGACGCCGATGCTAGTCTCCACCCTCCATTCAAGTCCCTTTCATACTGTCCATCCACGATCTTTTAATCGAGGTATGGTGAGATTACGCCCTAGTTAGATGGCGTGATTTTGGTTATGTAATTATGGCTGGCGGTCATCCACAGATGAAAGGAATTCGAATCCTGACCTGACAGTAAACTGATACAAGATCCGTTTGAGCAATTTGTTCAAATTTAGTCAAAAGTAATCATTTATTCCACCACCTAACCCTTGTGCCTGGCATGATCCTTTCTGCATGGCATGTCACGTGAGGTCGAGAGGGGGACTGGTCGAATTAGGGGAGGGCCATTTGTTGGGGACGGGGAGGGAGGGAGGTGTGTGATGAAAATTGCGAATCAGAGACTGTGGAAATTCGTGAAAGAAGAAAGAGAAGGATGGATGGATGTTTTTTGTCCCCACCAATATATGATAATTATAACGTGCTATTCATTGCCTTATTTATATTTTTCAGGTTGTGGTCCAGGTTTTCAACAGCAGTAATTAGATATTCGCAATAACGTTGATATGGAGATAAATAATGAATACGTGGGAGGAAATCACATTAACTTGTATTTTTTACCAACACGTTCTTTAGCGTCCATCCCGGGCCGGGTGTGGAGCAGAGTGCCAAAACCATATTGCCATTACCCACCTCATCACCTCTCACTTTATTCACAACTCCAATAAATATATTACATTGCGGACAAATTATACTTATCAAACAATTCAATCATATTTTTTATTAGTTAATAATGATATTTTTTTCAAGAACGGTAGTGACGGGAGGTGGCAGTGATCAAGTAACAATTTTTTTTTAATTTTCTTCAATTAATAGTGTATTTTACAAAAATGGAAGTGGTGGGAGGTGGAAGTGATCACGCAACAGCCTAATTAAGTGTTACTGGTGGTGAGGAAGGCCAAACACAAAGCCATGCCCCCCTCCTCTCTTAGGTTGGTATATAAGGGGTTTTCCCTCACGGAAGCCAGACGCCTTAACAACACAAAGCCACTTTACCTGCCAAAAGTTCACTTGAATTACTCCCCAGAATCTCAAGTAAAGGTAAAGATAACTCAATCAGAGTATCATCCTCATATCTGAAGGTTGGCGACCACAGTTCTCCACTCTAAACGGTCTTGGGCTATTTTTACCAATCCTCTAAGCTTTTGTTTCTCTCTGCGAATCAGCTTTTTATTCCATTATTCCATCCCAGTCTCTGCCTTCTCCTGGACCTCCTACCCTGAATTTTGCCTATTAATATTTCTGTTATTATCTCCTCATTCCTAATTATATGACCAAAGTATCTAATTTGTCTATTTCTGTACATTTCAATTTTTCTCTTCAAGTTTTTGCTGATATCAATACTTATTCATATGCTTTCCTGCCATAGCTTATTCTGCCTATAACACTACATTTCAAAGGCCTTCAGCCTCTTTCTGGTGTTTGGAATGTCAACACCCTTCTGGATCCCGGTACAAATGAGCGTCCTGAGAGAAGAACCACCCTTGTGGCAAAAGAGCTGTCTACTGTAGATATAACATCGATAGAGTAGCAATTACTGAGTCCCTGCTCCCAGTTGAGGGTCGGCTCACAGAACGGGGGTCTGGCTATACCTTCTTCTGGAACGGTAAGCCTGCTGCAGTGCTGCAAAGAGAAACAGCACTTATGGAGTTGGCTTTACCATTCACCAATCCATTCTACAAAGTCTAACTGAAATGCCTGTTGGGATCAACGACTGCCTAGTGATGCTGCGAGTCCCACTGAAATACTCATGTAATGCCTTCTTCATCAGTGCATATGCCCCAACACTGGATGCAGAGAATGACATCAAGGAGACCTCTTACGCCGACCGTGACAGAGTGCCAACCTATATCCCCAGAAGAGATTAGGTTGTTCCCCTAGGTGGCCTCAATGCCAGAGTTGGAAGAGTTGCTAACATATGGTAGGGAATCATAGGGAGAAACGGCATAGGTAAAGGTAATTCCAACGGCCTACTTCTCCTCAGCAAGTGTGCTGTACACAACCTCACTATCACCAATACCTTGTTTAGGCAGGCTGACAAGTTCAAGGGTTCATGGAAACACCTAAGATCCAAACACTGGCTTCTCATTGACTACTTCATTGTCAGAGAAAGAGATCACAGATATGACCTCATTACCCGAGCCATGTGTGACTCAGACCACATCGAAAATTTTTTACTAGGACTGGTTTGTTGAAAATAACCCGGAATTCAACCTACCCATCGAGGATAAAAGTCCTGCTTTAACTGGCTGGCAAAAACAGCCCTCAATTTCGGAACAAAGCTGATACCTTCCACAAGAAGAAAGCGACGGCCCAGCGTGAACTTCTAAATCCAAGGAACGAATGGTTGAAAAAAAAGCATGGGAAATGCAAAAACTTCAGATCAACACAAGATGTGCCAATTTTTCAATTGCACCAATGCATTTTTTAGTGGGGTGAGCTTCGTTATTGCACTTGCTATATTAGACCTCAAGATATCACCCTAGGAAGTGACAAGGCCATTATAACCACATCTATATCAGTATAGGCTGCTACTAGCTTGAAGAAAACTTTAAACTTGAGAGAATGGGTACCTGAGCAGACGAGCTCCTTACTGCCTCAGCCATACATGGCATACCTGAGTTAGATTCAGGTGGTCATTCTTCCTGGCCTCACTGCTGTAGGTAGACGTTTCCAGACTCTTCTCCTGCTTCAGCTTCTTCTTCGCATTATGGTCTGTGTATGTTGTTCTTCACACCATCTGTGCATTTTTTAGTCAGCATTTTACCAGGATGTTTTCTTTTTTTAGTTAATTAGGAGGAGGGAGTGTTGTTTTGCTAGTTCGAGTTCTTTGGGCTTGTGCCGGTGCCCTCCTGGTTTCGGCCTTTTTCAGGCTTTTTGCTTTACCCTATTTACGTGTTTTAGCCCCTTTTTCCCGCCCCTATTTTACTTCTTCTGTGGTGCTTCAAGCCGAGGGCGTCGCTTCTTTGTTTGGGTTTCCCCACGTGGGTGGCCCTCTTTTTCCACCCTTTGTCTGTGTTTTCTCTGGCCCAGGCCGACGCACCGAGTCGTTACTTGGTTTTGTTGTCTGTCTGGAGTTTTGGTGGCAGAGAGAGACGTCGGTAGTCCCTTTTTCTTCCCTGCTCCATTGTTTTATATCTTCTGATTGTTTTTCATCCCCAGCTCCAGAAGGTGCCCTGCTCGGCCCCGAGGTGTTCAGCCAGGTTCCAACAGGATGGTCACTCTGCCTGTTCAGCCGACGCACTGGGCGTGGACGACGGCAAGTTCGACCGGAGTCGCTGTATGGTGTGCTCTGAGTGGGTGGCAGGCCTTCTCTGTGACGCCGACGGAGATGTAGACACTTCCCAATTTTTTTGGCAACAGCTTCGGCACCGCTTGGCGGCAGCCTCCAGCTCTGCCACGCACCGGTACTCTCCACTCTCCTGGAGGGACCAGGATCTCTGTTCTAGGTTGAGGATGTGCCGCCACCGAGGCCCCTCGGGTAGAGACCCCTCTACCGAGGACCCCAGGCCGAGATCTGGTCTTCCGGCTTTCCAGTCCGCTACCAGGGCTTCGGGCTCTCCCCAGCTCTCCTCCTTGCCCTTCCGTGAGTCGAGTGTTCACTCCTCCTCCAGTCGCCACCTTCACCGCTCCGGGAGTCCCGCTAGTCCTTCTACAACAGGTAACCACCGCCCCAGGTCTCCTAGGACAGCGGCCAAGGAGAAGTGGGCTTGCTAGGGGGAAGCGGCGGTACTCGAACCCCGCAACTCCACCATGGCCCCAGCTGAGTTGTCCCGGCAGCGCAGAGTGTCCTTGGAGAGGCGGTCCTCATCCCCTCTGGACCTCCACCTTCGCCAGCTCTCACCAGGTGGCTCGGCTATGACGGACCCTTCTCCCCTACCGACCTCCTATAGCTCCCTCTTCCCATGGCAGGCGACCTTCCACGGGGCCGCCATGGAGGACAGCCCCTCTACCTCCTCCATCCCTCCGTCTAGGCTGGTACCCAGCCGCCCAGACGTCATAGCTGGAGATGCTAGCCACCCAGGATAATGCACCCACACCCCCCAGCCCTGCCACTGAAGATGTTGGAGGCACTGTTTTCCTGGTTCTGGGCGCAGCAAGTGCAGCAGCAGCAGCCCCAGGCCCCTTTCGACCCAACATTCTGTGGCATGGAAATCCCACACATACACACTCACCCTCCCCGGATCCATTAGTGTTCTCGGAGTCCGGTTCAGAGCCGAGGGGGGCCGGGTCCTCACAGGGGCTGCCTGACTACTCCGACTAGGACCAGGAGTCGGTCTTAGCAACCTCTTCAGCTCCTTCAATGCCGAGGCTTTCGTCAGGAGAAGGTACCTCCCCCTCCCTGGGAGAGGAGACCCTCCATTGTGCCGCCGGAAGGGAGGGGGGCGAGGGGGACGGCCCCTCCCGCCCAGACGTCGCAGCCGGAGACGCTAGCCTCCCCGGGTAGTGCACCCACCCTCCCAGCCTTGCCACTGGACATGTTGGAGGCTCTGTCTTCCTGGTTCCGGATGCAGCAGCTGCAGCAGCAGCAGGATGTTAGGAGGTGTACCTGGGCAGCCGGCCACGCCTCTTTCCATGGGAGAAGGTGGGCCTGGACCTCCAGTTGATTTGGACGGCGGCAGCTGGATGGAACAGCTCCCCCATCACCTTCCCTCATGCGTCCCCTTTAGTCTTATTCCTCCAGGATGACTGAGTGCCAGACGAGTTGGTGGAGTTCCCGTGGACTTTGAAATTAACCCAGTCCTCTCTCCCATAGCAGGCCTTCTCAAGTAGCCCAAACCACCCTGTCCAAGGACGCCATATAGAGGCAGAAGGCGGCCCTCACCTTCTCTACTAAGGTAATACTGGAACAGCTCAGTGCCGGGTTGAAGGCACTGGCCGACAACCCTAACTCCCTCCACCAAGATTCGGCACTACTTCTTCCGTCTTGTGAACTATACTGACAACCTAGCCTGAGGGCCAATGGCCTTATGTTGTCTGTTTTTCCTAAGTCTTTTGTTACTCTGAAGGTTTTACCAGGACATGAATTAATATGATATCTGTCTCACCCCAGGATCCATTCACCACCCGTCCGTCAAAGGACCGCCTACTACAGAAACCCCTCTTCCTAGTAGCACTGACCACTAGCTTTAGGTCCTTCCAGCTCAAGGCACTCACGAGGTTCGAACACTGGACCTCCTTCGCCCAAGGAGATTCTGCAGTGTCCCTGGCACCTTCTCCTACCTCCCTGGCGAAATTTGAGCGGAAGAGCTACAGGCTCCAGCCAGTAGCTGTTTCGGAATGGAAGGTGGAGGGGGAGCACCACCGACTCTGCCCCATCGGGATCCTCCACCTATATCTCTCCGCTAGGGCCGATCACACCACCAGCAAGCATCGTCTCTTTGTCCTCCCACTGTCAGTCAGTGGATTGGCAGACAGGTTGTGGCAGATTGTAGAAGAGGCAGACACTGGGAAGGCCCACGTCCCTACGACATACAGGGTTTAGCGGCTCCACTGGCCTTCCTGAGGACCCACTCATTCTTACATGTCCGGGAAGGGGGTCAGTAGACATTGGCCTCCTGTTTCATAGCAAGATACCTGTCTCACCAGGTGTCAGACGCACCCTGCATGACAAAGGGTCTCACCCCTCGACCCACAGGGAGCACGCTAGCGAGAACAAATTAATTTTGCTTAAGCTAAGGATGAACAATTTTAAATGGTCCTCCACATGCTCACTGCTCCCCTTACACCATGGCACCTTCCTTCCTGTAGAATATAGCAAGTGCTCTAGTTAAGCTCACATCACTAAAATAGGGGCTTTGAAGCTTGCTGAAAAACCTATTTTTGGTGACTGAGCATAGCTAGTGCATGCACATATCCCACCCTTCTTTCTGCTCTATCCCCTTGCTATTCCTGATGTAGGTTTTGGAAAGTAATGACCACCTGAATCTAACTCAGGTACGCTGTTCATGGCACAGGCAGTAAGGAGCTTTTCTACACAGGTTCCCATTCTCTCAAATTAATATTGGCCTTGTCACCGCCTAGGGTGAAATCTTGAGGTCTAATATAGCAAGTGCACTAGCTTCGCTCACTCACCAAAAATAGGCTTTTCAGCAAGCTTCAAAGCCCCTATTATGCAGCCCCCTCCTCTCATCCGATGGTAACTTCCTAAAGAAGAAGGCGTTCGTCAAAGCTGAAAAGAGCACTCCCATTCGCTGCTCAACATAAACACCGATATGGATGTCCTGACTACCCAGCAGGTCCCTCAGCACCCAGAGATGACCCACCTTAGCTATCTTCCATCCCTGGATGAGGTAGCAACTGTCACCAAACAGATGAAAAATAGCAAAGCTGCAGGGTCTGACAGAATTTCAGCCGAAGTGTATATAAAGCAAAAGGCCTCTGCTTACCAATCGTCTTCACTCTCTTGGAGAATATATGGGAAAAGGAGGAAATCCCAGAAGCTCTTAAAGATACTTCCATCATCAATATGTATAAGAACAAGGGGGACCGGTCAAACTGTGGCAACTACCGTGGGATTTCGCTGCTATCCGTAGTTAGCAAGATTATAACCTGAGTCCCCCTAACAGTCTCCAGGCTGGAACAAACATGTCGGCATCTTTCTTTACTGAATATCAGTATGCAGGCAACCTCACCTTCGTTGTTCACACTGAACACAACCTACAGGAGATTCTGAACACAGATGCATATGCACACTTCATCCTTCAGATGCATGTACGTAAGACTCAAATTCTGCTTCAGCCTGCCTCTAGTTCAACCACACTTCCACCACCCATACAGGTATATATTATTTCCCTTTTTCCTGTGTGATTTTATCAAGATTTATCCCACGATTCCATTGTGGATCTACAGGAAATATATATATATATATATATATATATATATATATATATATATATATATATATATATATATATATATATATATATATATATATATATATATCTTGATAAAATCACACGGGAAAATGGAAACAACGGAGCACCTTAGCTTTCGTCTTTATTCAAGACATCTTCAGAGGCAACTTCAGTTGCCTCTGAAGATGTCTTGAATAAAGACGAAAGCTAAGGTGCTCCGTTGTTTCCATTTTCCCGTGTGATTTTATCAAGATTTATCTTATCCACGTTTTCATTGTGGATTTACATGAAATATCAACTAAAGGAGGAGAGTTTATACGACGAAATGCCTTTGATTCTACCCTATCTAACAGGTGGACAGAAGAACAGCCACCCCATATATGAGAGCAGTACTCCGAGTTAGGACGAATGAATCATTATAAACTTAAAGCAACTTCTCAGGAGTGAAGTAGCTAAGTCATCTGTACAGCATTCCTAGCTTTCAGGAAGCAACTTTAGCAATGTTGTGGATGTGTGGCTGCCATGAAGAAATGGTGAGGCCTAGAATATCTATTTTAGAATTTGGCAGAATTTTTGCGTGCAAAAATATGGTTGGTGGGATATCATCTCATTTGGAAGTGAAATTGGCAAATACTGTATTTTAGTACAATTGAATTTAACCAAATTTATACCTACCCATTCGGAGATGCTGCACAGATCTGCACTGATAGAAGAAATGATATCAGCTCGAGAAACAGATTGATTTTGAGAATTGTGGGGAGGGAAAAAGTGTGAAGAAGAGTGAAGACTAGAATTATTAGCGTAAGAATGGACAGAATTAGTCGTAGTGTAAAGTAAATCATTTATATAAAGATAGAAGAAAGAAGGTGAAAGGACAGAACCCTGTGGGAACACCACTATTGGTAGACAAAGAGAGAAAGATCGATCCATCGACAACAACTGCCATTGATCAGTTCTCAACGCAGCTAGAAATTAGAAAACAAACTGGGAGAAAGAAACCATAAGAAGGAAGTTTTGAAAGCAAAGACTTGTGCCATACTCTGCCAAATACTTTGGAGATGTTGAGGGCCACCACGAAATCTTCCTCATAATCCCTTAGAGAGGATGACCAACGATGGGTGCAGTAAGAGAGCAGATCACCAGTAGATCTCGGCTGGCGAAAGTCATACTGATGATACGACAAATGAGAAAGGCGCTCAAGGTGACGGAGAAAGTGAGAGTTTAAAAAAGTTTCGAAAATCTTAGAGAGGAATGAAGTTAGGGCAATGAGGCGATTGAAAGGGCCACCCTTCTTCGGGATGGGGTGAACCGAGGCATGTTTCCAAGAAGAAGGAAAAGTTGGGGTTTTGGGGCAAAGGCACACTCCCTCAGAACACGATTCCGTCCGGTCATTGCGTCTTACTCACATCCAACCTGGATAACACACCAGCAACCCTACGAGTGATGATTATAGGAAAGTGCATAGGTTCAGTAGGATGAACAGGAGTAGGAGGGATAGAGTTGGAATCGTCTAAAGTGGAGTTAGAGAAGAATAAGGTGCTAAAGAGATTGGTTTTGTCAGGTGGAGAGTTGGCTGTAGAGTTATCAAGCCGAAAGAGAGGGACAAAAAGAGGGAGTGCAGAAGTTGTTACAGATTTTTTTGGTTAAGGACCAGAAGGATTTACTAGAATAAGAATCAGTCAGGTAAGCGGTTATTCTTTTTTATAAAATTCCGCTTGGCCCTACGAAGAATAGCCTTACAATGATTCCTAAAAGTAATGAAATAGAATTAGGTAAAAACAAAAGGAGATAGTTTCATAATTGTATATACGCCATGTCTTTCTCCCACCATGCAAGGGAACAGGAGTGATCAAACAATGATTGTAAATTGAAAGTTTTGGAAGAAGATGGGATAAATGCACTCATTCCACCCTGTATATCCCCAGCAATGCTGTCAGCACATACCGAGGCAAGGATTGCCGGTTTGCCCTCCGATAGTACCATAGTTGGCGCTTAGAGGGGGTGGGGGAGGCGGTTATGCCAAGTTTGATTTAATAGAAATAAGATTTTGATCAGAAGACCCTAAGGTGGCAGTTGAATAGTGTGAGTGGTTAGAGGTAAAGGAAAGATCAAGAATTTCAGTAAATTAATCGTGTCAATCTGGAATATGTGTAATGCAACTATAATTATTGCAATGCTAATTTCTATCTATCTCTATAACAATCTAACTTAAAATTAACAAGTTACTTTAACACTAAACTCAATACTAGAGTGATTTTCACGGCATCGTATGTGGTTCATCTTTAAGTGGAAGGGCTGTAAAGCCCATCATAACACTCTCGCATTTTTTAATTTAACTTTTTCTATTAAGGTGAGTGAAATATGATCAGTGAAAAGTGTTAAGCGGTAAATACTTTATATTTTCAAGGGCTGGGACTATTCATAATGCTTCCTTTTCAATGGTGGTGTATGCCCTTTAATAACATTTAAATATATGTGAAAAATAACAAATAGGGGATAACACTATCAGTCATCCTGCAGGAATACAACTTCAACACCATAATCAATGGCATCGACGTGGGGAAGGAACGGTAGCTGAAGGTCCGGCACTTGAGGGTCTTCAGATTCTCAAGGGTCCTCTGACAATCCTCTGTCCAAAGAAGGACCCTTTTCGAGCTTAAAATGTCAGTCAGAGGAGCAGCGACCTTGAAGAAATTCTGGCAAAACCGGTGGTAATAGCCATCCATGCTGAGAAACCATATCACTCCCTACATGTCGAGAGGTACAGAGAAGTCCATGGTGGCTTTCACCTTTGCAGCAACGGGGGATACCAGACCTCGCCCCACCACATGTCCAGGAAAGGTGGCATGTGCATGCCCAAACTCACTCTTGGGGAAGGTTAACCGTCAAGTTGGCTGCAGACATAGTGGTAAACAACGCTCGAAGTCGTTGTAGGTGTTTCTACCAGTCACTCGAGATGACGAATTCGTGCAGGTAGACCCGAACACCATGAAGGTCAGCCGTCAGGTGATTCATCGGGAGCTAGACGGTTCCAGGTGCATTCCTCATGTTGAACTGGAGAACCACAAACTCGAAGAGTCCAGAAGGAGTGACAAAAGCAGAGACCGGCTTTGTTAGTTTCGTAAAGGGGACTTGATTGAAACCCTGCAGCAGATCCAGCTTGGAGACATAGCGGGCGGGACACAGGTGAGCGACAATATCGTCCATCCTGGGAAGAGGAAAGGAATCTGCCACGGTTACACTATTTACCTTCCGGTAGTCAACACAAAGGCGGAGGATCCCCTTGGGTTAGGAACCAGGACCACTGGCGATACCTAAGGACTCATGCTCGGACGGAGCCGTTTCACCTACGCCTGCATGGACTCCCTTTTTTAAGCATTCAGGCCATAAAGGGGCTGACGTATTGCACAGTCTTCTTGGTTGTCTACGTCATGTTGCAGTAAGGGGAAGAGACAAAGAGCATCTCCAAAGATGTCCTGATGCTCCTGTAAACGACAATTAATATCTGCCTCCTGATTGCCGGGCAATTATACAAGTTCATCACTATCCCTAGCATAGTACTTCTTCAAGAGGTTTACATGAACATGACGCATTTTCTTGCGCCTCTCTGGGGTTTCAATGACATAATTAATATGCACAGTACCCAGTACTACACGATAAAGACCGGAGTACTTGGATTGATTTTTTTTTTGGGGGTACAGGTCAGTGGCCTACCATGGGACCTGGGTGGCGAATAAATAATAGAAAAAAAATTAGAAGAGAAAAAACTTGCTTTGGCATGGATAGCTGGGCTAAGACCTGATCACCTTCCTTAAAAGTTCGAGGCAGCACCTTATTAACTTTATGAAACTTATTTTTTTTACTCTCCTGACTCTTACAAGGTGAGCATGAGCAGCTGTAAACGCTACCTCTAGGTGCTCCTTAAACTTAAGAAAGTATGCATAAATCAATTGAAAAGGTGTAAATCCTAAACTTTCCTGTGCGCTGTCCCTCACAGAGAACATAAAAAGATTAATGCCTTCATGCCATTCCTTACCCGTCTCAAAGAAAAATGCTTTAAGCATTACTTTAAGGGTGAGATGTAAGTGCTCTTTTACTCCTGACTCTGATGGTGGAAAGCCGTCGAACGACACTGACGGACTCCTAAGATTTTCATTACCTGCTCAAACAACCCAGAAGTAAGAGTCAATCTCTTCTCAGAGCTATTTCTAAGCCAGTGTTGATTTCTTGACGTCTGGAAACGCTTTTCGATCCGACTCCACATTTTGCAACAGGAAGTACCTCTGCTCCTCATTTCTTGTGCTGTTGATAAAATCTTGTATGAGCTTCTCTTAACTGTGGATGATGTTCCCAGGAACTGACATCTTCACCAAACCAAGTTGCCCCATGACCAAGTTGCTCAAAGAGGCACCAACTCTGGGACCAATAAGCATTGGCAGACGTGTTGAGCTTCCTACTGCAGTTGGAAACGTGGGAGGTCGGGCTTTTAGCTTGTTTCGAGTCTGCTTTACCAACATTTGAACCATACTCTGGCGCTCATCCAATGAAAAGAGACCAAACACAAGATTTTCCTCTGTTAGGTACCAAATATGTAGTCGCAAGCCCTTCAGTGCAGTATCTGCCACTTCAAGATCAATACTTTGATACTCCTCAGGTTCTTTAACAATACTAGAGCATCAACATCAACTGTGCATGACAACCAAGCCCTGATATAGAAGAGGACAACTTACTGAAGAAATCTAATCAGCTTGGAGACTGTCTCCTCTTCTTAACCAGCCTGATACGAAAAGGGAAAGCATCTTCCCACCATAAAGGATGTAATGCATCCAGCGACCATGACTGACAGTGCCTGGTTTCATCCATTTTCGCCCATGAGGTGGTTCTACTCCAATCACGGTAATCAGCACGTAGCAACTGACCAGAAGTCCCTGTCGGTTTGAGGTTTATCAAAAGGAACTCGATAACAGACATCTGAAGATTGATGAGTCATTTATTAGAAAATGAAGAATCACTTATCAATGGAAGGATCATCTTGTGTATAAGCAGCTCTGTCAAAATTTTTGGCAAGTCCTTTGCAAACTTCAAAAACATTTGATTCACTGGACCGATGGTCTTTACACCCACTTGAAGTGCCTTCCATACATCTCCTAAGAGGAATTCGAACTGTTGGTGGCGACATGCCTACCACCTTCAAAATATGGATTCTTCTAAGGATCTCTTGACACATATGCTTCATCTATCTCATTATTTTCTGGATAAGTGATACTCTCTGTGGTAGCCACACGATTAGCCTCTCTGGAAGCCTGCTCCTCTGCACGTTGCTGTCGCTTCTTTTTTCTTGCCAGTGCTGTGAATACCTGGCATCTAGACCACTAAGTGATCTTTCCCGACTACCACGCATTTGCTGTAAGGATGCCAAGTCTTCACGTTTGTCAGTTTGAGTTCGTTTACGATCACAAAGAATCAGCTGCTCAACATTCGGACTTCTTATATCGAACGTTTGCACAAGAGAGGCAGCATAAACCAAACGACCCTGGACAGAGGCTGCATTTGTCTTTTTTGCATCCTTGCTGATATTTTCTGTACGCTATGCTTGATGGTATCTTCCACTCGAACAATCTGCCTTTTGTAGTCCAGCCTGGGAATATCAGCACGTTCGAACACGGCTACTTTGTTCAGTACGGTCTTCACATTACCCTTGTAAACTGGTCTTGGTACCTGCCTTTGTTTCAAGTACAAATAATAGCGGATTACCTCTGTGTTTAATGGTAGTTTTACTCCTAGGATGTCATTCAATGGCTTTCCAACATGCTAATTGATATCTGGCATAGTTGCAGTCCTTAGATTTAGATGCCATTCTGATAAATTCAGGTGATCTGATTACTCCACCTAACGACAAGGAGAATTATAAAAAAATATGGTTGCAAGTGATTTACATGTACTGATTACATGTAGCCTACAGTTGGCCAAAGTATTTCCTGGACACATTCCTTGAAAACATTGACAATCAACACACAGTGATAAGAACAGGAGTAATGAAAAGCTCAGAATATAATAGAAAACAACCTCTACTGTGTATTCACTGGCTTTCGTTTAAGTACATGCGAAGACTACCATTCTTTTTAAAAGGGTGTATCCAGGGAATATAGTTGGTAAATGTATAGTTTATAGAACAAAATAATGGGAAATAATATGCCTCTTAGCTTTAGTACAATCAAATTATTTTCACGGTGTATATAAGGTCATAAAGGAAGATAAAATAGCTTAAAGACAACTCAAGCAGTAATAACCGCTCAAACTTTTTTTTTATTTTTTTTTTTTTTTACAGGATTAGCCTACCCGGGCACAGGTCACTGACCCACATCGGGGCCTGGGGGACGAAAAAAAAAAAAAAAAAAAAAAAAATAATAATAATAATAATAATAATAATAATAATAATAATAATAATAATAATAATAATAATAATAATAATAATAATAATAATAATAATAATAACAATAATAATAATAATAATAATAATAATAATAACAATAATAATAATACTAATACTAATAATGATAATAATAATAATAAATAAATTAATTGAAAATAAACTAATATATAAATTATGATAATAATAATAACACTGTAATAATAATTATAATTTAAAAAAAAGATCAAAGGTGAGAAACAATATAGTATGTATGTTGTGGTGTCAATAGTAAGAGAAACAATTGAGACCCTGCAATTGTGTGTAAATGAGGCAGAAAGTCAGATGAGCAACCTGGGACTTGGTCACAATTTTTGTGATGCCATATGACAGCAGGGTTTACCATTATACAATACATTATGCTTCCAATATATTCTCAGGCGGTAGTACCTTCCTCTTTTGTAGCTGCCTACTACCTACTGCCTTCAAATACCTAATTATACAGTAAGTCATTCATAAACGACCATACTCAGTGATGGTCCTGTCTGTTATGAAGGGATTCCAGATGTCTGACACTACAGTGAGTCAGTTTTAACTGCTTCTTTCCAGATATAACCAGATTCCTCCCATTAAAAATTGAGTTAGCCATTACAGTATATCCCGGCACATTAGATGACTTCTGATAAGATATGTCCCAAATGTCAGTCTAAATTTCATGGGTTTAGCTCATATATGTGGTAAACGACGACTTCCCAAACTACCACCTCACCTGTGGTAAGACTTAGGTCAATGACCAAAACCAGTGAGTCACTCAAAGCTCCCTGATGTAACGTCAAAGAAATGTGCCTAATTGCATTGCATATTCTCTTACCCACCAAAATTCGTTATTAATATAAAAAATAACTGCCAATCTTAAAACGAATACATGTGAACAAAATATACTAAATATTACAAACTTTCTGCTATGAGCCTAGGGGAACACATGTTAACTGTAATAAATTAAAAATCAAATAGAACGTGTCGCTTAAGACTTGAAAGAAACTGCAGAAATACAGTAGATTAGTATTATAAAATGGCACTTTCCAAAATAGAAGATCTCCCACCAATCACATTTCAGGATGCAATCATTCTGCCAAATTCTAAAATAGACATACTAGGCCTCGCCATTTCCTCTAATATGTCATGCAAGACAAATCCACAACATTGCTAAAGCTGCCTCCCGAAAGCTGGGAATGCTGTACAGATGTCATAGCTACTTCACTCCTGAGCAGTTGCTTCAAGTTTATAAGGGATTCAGTCGTCCTAACTTGTAGTACTGCTTTTTATATCTGGGGTGGCTTTTCTTCTGTCCAACTGTTAGATAGGTTGGAATCAAAGGCATTTCGTTTTACTAACGCTCCTTCTTTAGTTGATAATCTTTCTTCCCTTTATCTTGGCCGTAATGTTGCTTCACTCCCTCTCTTTTACAGGCACTTTAACGGGCAATGTTCGGTGGATTTGGCATCATGTGTACAGCCGGCAAGGCCGCGGGCTAGCAACAGTCGTCTTGCCCGCGGTGCACACCGTTTTATGTGGATGTCGGTCACACTAGAATAACCCGTTCTAGTACATCCTTCTTTCCTCACACAGTCAAACTGTGGAATGCTCTACCTTCTTTTATGTTTCCATAGTCTTACCATCAGTCTCACTTCAAAACGCAGGTTTTCCTACATCATTGTGGTGTAGATTAATATAGTCTCTTTATCTTCTATTTAAATTTTTTATATTCGTACTTTTTCGTCCCCTAGGCCCCGATGTGAATCGATGACCTGTGCCCGGGTGGGATATTTCCCGTTAAAAAAAATGTAAAAATTATCCACTCTCGGACCTATAACAACCCAGAGTCTCTTCGCCCAAGCTTAAAAGAAAAAGACACAGTGCTGGACAACAGTGATATACTACTATAGGTACTGCAGCTTTACTTGTTCCACTCATCCACTAATGTATTTCCTAACCAGTGTTTACCTATCTCACTCCTTAATCTAAATTTGTCTAACTTAAAACCATTGCTACGAGTTCGCTCATGGGTGGATAATTTAAGTACATTTGTTTTATCACTTTTGATTAACTTTGACTGTGGTTTATACACCTCGATCATATAACATTTACTTTACGTTTCTCGAGGGAATGAAAATTCAGATGCTTTAATCTGTCTCTCTATTCAAGTTTCCAAATGCCCTGGATTAATCTTGTCTTCATCCTCCGAATACTTCTTAGTGATTCGATATCCATTTTGTAGTACGGTGACCGAAATTGTACCGCATAATCGAAGTGAGGTCACACAAGTGAAAGATATAGTTTAAGGATAACCTCTCTAGTCTTGTAACTAACACTCCTTTGTATGAATCAAAGTACTTTGTTAGCCTTGTTTTGAGCAAATGGCATTGTTGTCTTGGTTTAAGTTTCCTACTTATCATCACTCCTAAATCTTTTTCACTGTCGGATTTCTCTATAACAAAGTTGTTCATTTGATAACTGGATTCTCTATTTACATCTCCTAGGTTAAGTACATTTACATTTGTCCTAAAAAAAATTCATTTGCCATTTTTAAAACCACGCAGAATTATTTTTAGATCATCCTGTAATTCTACAGAGTCCTCGTCAAATTTAATTACACTCCCTATTTAACGTCGTCAGCAAATATTCTCATGTTGATGTCTACACCTATATCTACATCGTTTATGAATATAATAAAATAGTAATGGTCCAAGTACTGAGCCTTGTGGTACTCCGCTAGTGACATTACTCTAATCTGATTTAATGCCATTAATGCTTACTTTGTTTCCTTTCCCATAACAATGATCTAATCCAATTTAGAATAAGTACTCCAATTCCATGAGCATTCACTTTATGTATTAGTCTTTTGTAGGAGACTCTGTTGAATGCTTTGCTAAAGTCGAGGTAAATTACAGCTGAAAAAAATTATAATAGATTTCTTAGACATGAGTGCCCACTTGTGCAACCATGCTGGAAATCATTAATCAACTTGTGTGTTTGTAGGTGATTTAGAAATGAATTTGAAATTATTGCTTACAGAAATTTGTCTACAATTGATGTTAAACTGATCGGACAGTACTTAAAGGAAAGTGATCAATCCCCCGAATTGAAAATAGGTATTACATTATGCTTTTCTCCAGAATTCTGATAATACACCCATTTTTAATTACGTGTTAAACTTGATTGCTAGGGCGAAGCTAACTTCTTCCTTACATTCTTTAATACTCTGGCAAATATCGCATCAGGACCTAGTGACATTTTAGGTTTTAGTTTATTTATATTTATCTATTTGTTTACTAACTAGGTTAATCTGTTTTCCTCACTAACCCTGTAGATAGTCACTGCCTCGGGTATCATGTTTAAATTCTCATTTATAAAAACTGATGAAAATATATGTTCAGATTATTGCCTATTTCTCCATCTTTACTAGTTAGCTCACCAGTTTTTGACTGTATAGTCCAATCTTGGCTCGAGTTTTAGTTTCAAACACTTTGAAGAATCCATTAGGATTTGACTTTGCATCCCTTGCTGCCTTTATCTATTATTCCTTTTTACATCTCTTATCTGTCTTTGCCCTACTGGTCAATACTTCAAAATAATTTGTAGGTAAGAGTTAGCATGATTGATCTCTTACATATAGCCTCTCTTTGTATATTAATATCCTTTAAAAATATATTTATCTAATTGCACTCATTGTTGTTTGATCTCGGTTTTCTGTATGCTACTGCATTTTCTGCCTTTGTGTGTTATAGTACTCGTCAACCTCATATCTCATTGCACATGTCACCCTCGGTCGTCCTACACCGGCCAATATCGTCGCTTCCTACATTGAGGCAGATAATGGGTTTGTTCCCATTACCAGAAATGATATTGTCTAGTTCCCCTTACCAGACATGATATTGTCTATTTCCTATTGTCCATCCTGTCTACTATCTAAAATACCCCAATTCCTAGAAAACACACTCTCATCCTATTTCTGTCTTTATTACAAATATTTTTATCTTGATTACAAAACTTCATATAAATGCACGTCCTACCTAATTGGGAGTTCAGCATAAGCACCACTAACTTCCACTTAACATTCTGTAAGATAGGAAAGGACAAACCATAAGCAACACGGCTCAGAAAGAGGAGAGATGCAGAGGCAGATATCTCTGACCAGAATCTGGAATAGGAAAAAGAAGGAGGAGCACTTGGGTACTGGCAGGAGTGGCTACCCACCCATTCTGTAAGTTTTGCCCATCTGTAAATGCCAGATGAATGTCATTTGATTTACAAGCTTCCACATTATACTACCTAAGGTTGAAGCAAGGCTTTTAAGGGAAGAAGGCTCGACAATTTATGAGAGTGCAATATATTAAGTACACAAGGAGCAACAAAAGGGCATAACACAAAAAGGCTGCGTGGGAACCTAAGCAATTGCACCCATGACTTAGGGACAAGGACCACACCATTCACTTCCCAGGGATGATACTATCTGACTGCACCCTGTCTGGGGTACCACATGGTAGGAAAGATGATGCAGTGGTGTATTTAGGGGGGGGGGGTCACTCGGTAATGCTCCCCCCCCCTTTTCTCTCACCACTTCTACTACTCATTTGCAACTTCTTTCCTTGAAAGATGGAAACCCTCTACACTAGGGTGTGAGAGCAGTTAAAGTAAAGTAACGAAAAAATGTCTGTTGCTATAACTTACTTAAAGCAAATATAGAGTTGATTTGTTAGTTTTTGTTATTTATGTTTCATTGCCTTTACCTTTGCTTAGAGAAAGCAACAAATGTAAGAGAAATTCAGTTTGCACTAACTGCTATGAGAAAGATAATCACATTCTTCAGGGAATCAAACAAGCATTCAGCTCATTTGCAAAGGTAAAATAATCAAGAGCTGTCCTCATGACTCTCATAGTAGATTGAAAAAAGCACTGCCTTACAAGATGGGTTGAGTCTCAAGAGTCCACTCAAATCTTCAAAGATTGTATCCAACAGTTGTAAAAGCACTAGAAGACTTCTCTGCATCGAAGGACTCAACTTTGGTGGGAAAATCCCTATCTTTCTTAAAGAGTATTACATCAGATTCTTTCCTTGTAAGTATGGAAGTCTCATAAGCTATATTAAATGTTACGAGACCTTCATCTCAGAAATCGTAAGGTGTTGAGATGGATCTGGTACAAGCTTTTGTCAGGGTGAAGGACTGCATGGAAATGTTGCATGATACATTCAGAAGATTATTTGAGAATGCAGAACAAAACAGTGGGATAGAAATTAAAGCCCCAAGAAGTGTAGGGCGACAACAGACCCGGTCAAATCCACCAGCTGAAGGCGTTAACTCCTATTACAGGCGCACTGTTTCTTTTTTCTTTTTAGCCTTTCATTGACAGAGTTATGCTGCAACTGAAAGAGCGTTTCCATTCTAAGCAAAAGTCTTGGCAAAAGCTCTGCCACCTGATACCTTCTCTTTGTGTAAGCAGAATGTTTTCAGAAGTAAGTGAGGAAGTTCTGATCCACAGAAAGTTCCTTGGTGGTTATATGGAGTAGGTACTGTATAAGCAGGATTTTACAAGATGGCAGAACACTTGGAAAAGTCAGACCAAAAACGGCTGCTGCCTCTCTAAAAGTTTGCAGATAATTTGGCCCATACCAAACATCCAAACTCTGATACATATTCTTGCAACACTTCCTGTGACGATTGCTACAAGTGAACGCTCATTCAGCTGCCTAAAGTATCTGAAGTCGTGTCTGCGTTCCACTATGTCAAAACAAGTACTGAATGTAATAGCTTTACTAATTGTCCACGTATATAAAGAACTGAATTGCAATGAGGTTATCAATAACTTTGGTCGTAAGAACAGATTATTTGACTTTGGACTTCACAAGGCTGATTCTCTCTCTCTCTCTCTCTCTCTCTCTCTCTCTCTCTCTCTCTCTCTCTCGCGCGCGCGCGGGCGCTCTCTCTCCATCTCTCAATCTATCTCTTAATCTATCTATCTATCTATTAACTCCACTGCCACTTTTGTGTTCTATGAATTCAATTTCCTATATACTATATAATTTGTTTTATAACAGTTTCAAAATTAAACTGCAACTTAAACCTACTGTGTACCCGCATATTTTACAGTCACGAAAATAAAATAAGCTTGCTAAAAAAGTTAATGAAAAATTTAAAAGGGTATTCTTTACTTAGCCTTATCTTGAGACTCAGGAGACTAGCCACCCACCCCCCTTTCCATGAGCATCCTGTATATACGCCAAGGGGATGACGTAATAACCCAGGTAAAATCATTACAGTATTAATAGGGAGAAGGTCTGGGTTTTTGATAATATTGATACATAAACATAAACATAAATAATAGCACCATCCCATGACGCCTGGGATATAATGTCTGCACACTCACACATACCTTCCCGTTTTAAATATTTATTACTAAAAAAACTAAATTAATATAGTTTGGTGCATCATATTCCATAGTTAATCGATTTTTTTTTTACTGGTGCAGTGGATTTGAGAGGTATTATCTTGGTGGAGAAGATAAGGATAAACAATGAAGAGAAAGCGCAATGGTTTGTCTGGTTTGCAGAGGCCAAATCAGTGACAACAGTGCAAAGATAATACCGCCAGAGGTATGGTAAATAGCCACCCTCAAAACCCAGAATTAGGGCATGGTTTCAAGAGTTTCTGGAAACAGGCAGCGTTTGTGACTTGCTCCGAAGTGGACGCCCAAGGCCCAAGAGTCCATTAAATCTGCTTATACAGTGCAGATAGTCCAAGCATTATATATACTAGCGGAATCGCTACACTCCGGGCGGCTCTTTCGCTATGCCACGGTAGGTCGCCACCTTCCGGGAGGCTCCACATTGTCTCACTGTAGTGCATTAAGGGAGACCAAATTTTTGGTTTTGCCATTAGCAGCAAGTACAGTATGTACCGATTTTCGCCAGTTCCCACTCTGGAGCATCCAACATAGAACTGTCCATGAGAGAAGCAAGGAAACACCAGGTTTAGGCCAACCTTCTTTTGGGAATGTCCCTGACTTTTGTAGATGGTCATGGCAAAGCACACTTTAACCGGGAACTGAAGTCGCTTGAACTCAAATGGTAGGTCACTGGTGATGAGAGGTATCCTTGGTATAAAAACGTTCTCTCCTATCAGTATTGTAGCTTCCAGTACATGTGGCATTATGTTCTTCACCACCAGCCTTGTGCCATTGCAGAGGATTGGTGGTTCAAGATTTCTTAAGAACATTATAGGCGCTCCAATCTTGAGAGTGAGCTTGTGAGAAGGCATTCCAGCGGGCTCCAAAGAATTAAGGAATTCTCCAGGGTATTGGTCTGCTTGGTCCTGTCGAATACTGTATCAACAGATTTGAATGAGGTCTCACTGCCTGGAAGATGTCTGAATAGAATCATGTTGATTTCAGCCGCTGTTTCATTCTTTGGTCCCAGAATTGTATGTTCACGCAGCCACTTGTGATCCTTGTGTGGTGGATAATGTTTGGGTAGACCATGTTAGCGATCTCAGTTGATGACTTTACAACATTTCCACATCCTTGAGGAATGATTAGTTGTCCTTCTGAATCAACAGGGAAAGTTCCATTCCCAATCTGCAGTAGAAGGTTTGCAAACCGCCCAGCATCCTGATCTCCTTGTAGATGTACTCTCATGTTTGTGGATAGGGTGAGTGTCTGAACACTTCTCCAAAGGTATGATGCCTTGAGGCACGCATTCAGTTCATCAGCTGGAGTGCTTCGAGGAATGACAGGTAGGGTCTGGCAAAAGTCTCCAGTAATGACCATTGTAATGCCACCCATGAGATAGACATTTTCTCGTATGTCTTGCAAGGTCCTGTCCAATGCTTCAAACGCTAACTTGTGAGACATAGTGCATTCATCCCAGAGTACGAGGCTGCATTTTCTAAGAGTTTTGCCTTTGCCGATCCTTTTTTGATGTTGCAACACTTGATTCTCATTGTGAGAGAGGTTGAGAGGCAGTTTAAAAGTTGAGTGTGCAGTACGTCCTCCTTCTAGTAGTGTTGCAGCAATGCCTGAGGATGCCACAGCAAGAGCAATTTTCCCCTGATGACGTACTTTGGTCAACAGAAGGTTGATGAGGAATTTTTCTCCTGTCCCGCCAGGTGCATCGAGAAAGATCATACCTTCCTGCTCCTCTTGTATCGCTTGCAAAATCTGTTCATAAGCATTTGCTTGATCAGGCATCAGGTGAGGCTCATTTTTTTCAAGAAAATTCACCAGAACTGCACCTGAGTAGTCTGTCTCTCTGAGCAACTCCCTGTTTGCAACTACTGGTTCTTCTCGGTTTGGGGAAGTCAATCCAAAATCAATCAGGCTTTTTCCGCATAGCTCCATCACTTTGTCTTCCAGCATGATCAGAGCCCTGTTGAACATGTCATCCATCAACTCAATCTCTTGACCAGGATGTTCTCTTCTTGCTTGATAAAGCAGATCCCCTGAAAGACTTTCTTGGTGGTTTTTCCAGAGCTGGCTAGGGTTGGAAAGTCCAAATGTAGCAATCATGAGGGCAAACAGGTTCCTCATTCTCATTGGCGATTGAGTAGCTGCTGCCTCTTCTAATGTGTCTTTCCAGTGACCATCATCTTCCAGTAGGCCAAGGAGATTGCACGCTTCCTCATAGGTTCTGCAGACTTGTCCATTCACTGTCATGAGTGCTGCATGTGATGTTGGGCCACGGATGTGGTGCAAATGTAGTCTCAAACAATAGCATACAAAATTGTTGGGGTGAACCGTGTAGACACGTCCCAAAGCATTGCCTGACTATATCCCTTCATATCCTTCAACGGTACAGCAAAGTATATTTTTTTTAGCATTAAACTGTTATTATTTTATTGTCTAATCATCACTACATATGACACCACCCATCCTCACTACATATAACACCATCCATCATCACTGCATATAACAACATCCATCATCACTACATATAACACCATCCATCATCACTACAGATCGGTAAAATAATTTCCGAGATTCTCGTGCGGACACACCAACAAATAAACAGATAAACAAACAGACAGACTTCTTGGTTATCAGCATATACCTAGATCACGCGCACCTACAGTGATTTACTTGCATATATATATATATATTTATATATATATATATATATGCTGATAACCACCAGGAAAGAAGAAAACACGAAGTTCCCAAGCGCTTTCGTGTAATTCACATCTTCAGGGGTGAGTACAGACTAGATAGAGTAATGCAGAACAAGATGAATATATACAGAGGAGGGTGAGACCAGGTCCACAATGGTCAGGTAATGACCCTACTAATCTTTAAATGGCACACAACGGTTGGTGGTTGGGTCAGATGGGACAGTGACCCGCCCTCTCACCTGATCACAAATCTTCTTAATTACAAAGTTGTCCAGCTTGTACAAGCCGTTACTCAAATTCATGTTGAATGCTTCGGTATGTTTAATAAGACTAGATTCTATGATGTTCCTACTATCAATTGAATTACATGGTAATATTGAGGAGGCATTATCCCAGTCAATGCAATGCTTGTTATCCCTCAAATGAACAAACAGAGCATTGGATTCCTGGCCTGTTCTGACACTGTATTTGTGTTGTTTAATTCTAGTTACAAGATCTTTACCTGTCTGGCCTAAGTAAAACATATTACATTCCTTGCAAGGAACTTTATAAATGCAACCAATTGTGTTGTTGGGGGAGTTCTTGATTAACATTTGTTTAACAGTGCATGAGTTTTTAAATGCCACATTGACGTTCCAAGATTTTAGCTGTGCCGGAATGTGTGAGAAATTTTTGTGAAATGGTAATATTAAGATATTCTTATGGTCATGGGTGGGCTTGGGATCAGTTCTATAAAAAGTTTTCTTAGTAATGTTTAAGCATTTGTCTATGAAAGATCTAGGGTATTTAAGGTTTGAGCCAATATTATATATATATTTGTATTCCTCATCGATGAATTCCGGACTGCAAATTCTCAAGGCACGTAAAAACATTGTTGTAAATACTGACTGTTTGACTTTATTATGGTGGGCAGAATAATAATGAATGTATGAACACACATTGGTTGGTTTTCTATAAATACTGAACTTGAAAGTGTTACCCATTCTGTGTATCAGACAGTCTAGGAATGGCAATTTACAGTCTTGCTCTAATTCCACAGTGAATTTGATCGAGGGGGCTAAGTTGTTAAGTTGTGGTAGGAAAACTTTTAGGTCCTCATTACATGGCCAGAGACATAATACATCATCAACATATCTAAACCAGACTGCTGAGGGTGGTAAAATATTACTTAATAGTTTCTTTTCAAAGAATTCCATATATAGGTTGCTTAATACAGGTGAGAGTGGATTACCCATTGCCATACCAAATTTTTGAGCATAATATTCCCCATTGAATTCGAATTTGCAATCCTTAATACATAGTTTGATGAGTTCGATGAAGTCATCTTTCGAGACGGGCAGTGAAATGTTATCCAGGGAATCTATGAGGAACTCTAGTAAATCATCAACTGGGACCTTTGTAAAAAGTGACGTTACATCAAAGCTGACCAGTTTAAAATCATGATTAATGTGCAAGTTATTGAGTTTATCAACCAGATCCATATTGTTCTTGATATTGGAGTTAGAAATGTTGCCAACTAGGGGGTTTAGTAAGGAAACTAACCATTTCGATAGTTTATAAGAGATTGACCCAACAGAGCTAATGATGGGTCTTGCTGGGTTATTGGGCTTGTGGGTCTTGATTAAACCGTACATGTAAGGCAGTGGAGGGGACGTTGAAGTAAGATGTTTAATGAGAGTAGCTTTGCCTCTCAATAGGGACTTAAGTTTTTTGTTGAACTGGGTGTTGACAGTGTTGAGAGGATTATTTATGAGTTTAGAATATGTTGTAGTGTCACATAAAAGGTCATTCATTTTTGAGATATAGTCATCTTTGTTTAAAATCACTACTGTGTTGGCTTTATCTGCTTTAGTGACATGTAGATCCTTATTTTTCTTAAGGGCTTGGAGTGCTTTGGTGAATCTTTCTGGACAGTTTGAAACACAAGGCTTGGACATAGATGCATACACAACACCTTTACACATGTTCACTTCTTCACTTGTCAAATTACTGAATTTCTCCAAATTGCAAAATGCTTTGGCTATGTCAACACTGTCGACTCCCTTGTTGGAACCATCAAAACTTAAACCATAGCCGAGGGCACACAAGGTATCATTGTCTAGTTGTTTAGAGGAGAGATTCACTACACAGTTGTTATTGGCATCCTTAGTCCAATCACTATTTCTAATAAGGAGTGCCAATTTGTGGTCTATCTTGGCTTGAAGATCAGAACGCTCACGTCTCAGGTTATCAAAACAGTAGTCCAACATGAACTTTTTCCAATAACTCGGTATGGTCATGATAAAAGCGCGCTTTTTTTGTCTAACAATACGGAAGGCTTCATCCACTTCAATTTTCTTTATTTCAAAATGTTTCTTAAGGATGATTTCTTGGAACTCATCAAAGGGGCGGTCAGACATCTTAAGGACACGTTGTGGGAGGATTGATCTTGGCATAACTTTTTCACTGAGGCATGTCTGGAGAAATTTCAAACGTATTTTCAATTTGTGGGCCTTGATCATCGAAGAGGAGTATTCAGTAACGAAAGGAGACAGTCCAGGACAGCTTGTAGAGAAGATGAAGAAGTGGCGCGTGGAATCCATTTATGCAAGTAAATCACTGTAGGTGCGCGTGATCTAGGTATATGCTGATAACCACCAGGAAAGAAGAAAACACGAAGTTCCCAAGCGCTTTCGTGTAATTCACATCTTCAGGGGTGAGTACAGACTAGATAGAGTAATGCAGAACAAGATGAATATATACAGAGGAGGGTGAGACCAGGTCCACAATGGTCAGGTAATGACCCTACTAATCTTTAAATGGCACACAACGGTTGGTGGTTGGGTCAGATGGGACAGTGACCCGCCCTCTCACCTGATCACAAATCTTCTTAATTACAAAGTTGTCCAGCTTGTACAAGCCGTTACTCAAATTCATGTTGAATGCTTCGGTATGTTTAATAAGACTAGATTCTATGATGTTCCTACTATCAATTGAATTACATGGTAATATTGAGGAGGCATTATCCCAGTCAATGCAATGCTTGTTATCCCTCAAATGAACAAACAGAGCATTGGATTCCTGGCCTGTTCTGACACTGTATTTGTGTTGTTTAATTCTAGTTACAAGATCTTTACCTGTCTGGCCTAAGTAAAACATATTACATTCCTTGCAAGGAACTTTATAAATGCAACCAATTGTGTTGTTGGGGGAGTTCTTGATTAACATTTGTTTAACAGTGCATGAGTTTTTAAATGCCACATTGACGTTCCAAGATTTTAGCTGTGCCGGAATGTGTGAGAAATTTTTGTGAAATGGTAATATTAAGATATTCTTATGGTCATGGGTGGGCTTGGGATCAGTTCTATAAAAAGTTTTCTTAGTAATGTTTAAGCATTTGTCTATGAAAGATCTAGGGTATTTAAGGTTTGAGCCAATATTATATATATATTTGTATTCCTCATCGATGAATTCCGGACTGCAAATTCTCAAGGCACGTAAAAACATTGTTGTAAATACTGACTGTTTGACTTTATTATGGTGGGCAGAATAATAATGAATGTATGAACACACATTGGTTGGTTTTCTATAAATACTGAACTTGAAAGTGTTACCCATTCTGTGTATCAGACAGTCTAGGAATGGCAATTTACAGTCTTGCTCTAATTCCACAGTGAATTTGATCGAGGGGGCTAAGTTGTTAAGTTGTGGTAGGAAAACTTTTAGGTCCTCATTACATGGCCAGAGACATAATACATCATCAACATATCTAAACCAGACTGCTGAGGGTGGTAAAATATTACTTAATAGTTTCTTTTCAAAGAATTCCATATATAGGTTGCTTAATACAGGTGAGAGTGGATTACCCATTGCCATACCAAATTTTTGAGCATAATATTCCCCATTGAATTCGAATTTGCAATCCTTAATACATAGTTTGATGAGTTCGATGAAGTCATCTTTCGAGACGGGCAGTGAAATGTTATCCAGGGAATCTATGAGGAACTCTAGTAAATCATCAACTGGGACCTTTGTAAAAAGTGACGTTACATCAAAGCTGACCAGTTTAAAATCATGATTAATGTGCAAGTTATTGAGTTTATCAACCAGATCCATATTGTTCTTGATATTGGAGTTAGAAATGTTGCCAACTAGGGGGTTTAGTAAGGAAACTAACCATTTCGATAGTTTATAAGAGATTGACCCAACAGAGCTAATGATGGGTCTTGCTGGGTTATTGGGCTTGTGGGTCTTGATTAAACCGTACATGTAAGGCAGTGGAGGGGACGTTGAAGTAAGATGTTTAATGAGAGTAGCTTTGCCTCTCAATAGGGACTTAAGTTTTTTGTTGAACTGGGTGTTGACAGTGTTGAGAGGATTATTTATGAGTTTAGAATATGTTGTAGTGTCACATAAAAGGTCATTCATTTTTGAGATATAGTCATCTTTGTTTAAAATCACTACTGTGTTGGCTTTATCTGCTTTAGTGACATGTAGATCCTTATTTTTCTTAAGGGCTTGGAGTGCTTTAAGAACATAAGAACATAAGAATGGAGGAAACTGCAGCGGGCCTATTGGCCCATACTGGGCAGTCCCGTTTACACCCAACCCCTATTGCTCATATGAGCATCCAACCTATGTTTGAAGCAATTCAGCGTATTCGAGTTAATGATGATATTTGGTAACTTGTTCCATTCATCCACTACTCTGTTTCCAAACCAGTGTTTACCTATTTCACGCCTAAATCTAAATTTGTCCAATTTAAAACCATTGTTACGAGTTCGCTCCTGGTTGGATAATTTGAGTACCTTTGTAATGTCCCCTTTGTTTAGCCCTGCCTTCCATTTATACACCTCTATCAGGTCGCCCCTCGCTCTACGTCTCTCAAGGGAGTGCAAATTAAGATGCTTTAACCTGTCTCTATACTCAAGGTTCCTGATACCCGGGATTAGTCTTGTCATTCTCCTCTGGATTCTTTCCAAGGATTCTATATCCATTCTGTAATACGGTGACCAGAACTGGACTGCGTAATCCAGGTGTGGTCTCACAAGAGCAAGATACAGTTTTAGGATGACCTCGCTAGTCTTGTAACTAACACTCCTTTGTATGAACCCAAGTACTTTATTAGCCTTGTTACGAGCAAAAACACATTGTTTACTTGGCTTAAGGTTCCTACTTATCATTACTCCTAAATCTCTCTCGCAGTCGGATTTCTCTATGGCATCGTTGTTCATCTGGTATCTGGTTTCCCTGTTTACATTCCCTATACTGAGTACTTTACATTTGTCAATGTTGAATTTCATCTGCCATTTTTCAGACCATTCGAAAAATTTGTTTAGATCCTCCTGTAGTTTTGCCGAGTCCTCGTCAGATTTGATAACACGTCCTATTTTAGTATCATCAGCAAATTTACTTATGTTGCTGTCTATGCCGATATCTATGTCGTTTATGTATATAATAAACAATAATGGTCCAAGTACTGAGCCTTGGGGAACTCCACTTGTGACGTTGCTCCAATGGGACTTAGTGCCGTTAATGCTCACTCGCTGTTTCCTGTCCTGTAACCACGCCCTAATCCATTTAAGGATGTCACCTTTGATGCCATGAGCTTCTACCTTTCTAATTAGTCTTTCGTGGGGTACTCTGTCGAAGGCTTTGCTAAAGTCGAGATATACCACATCATAATTGTGCCCCTCGTCCACTGATTCGAAAACTGATGAAAAGAATGTTAATAGATTAGTTAGGCAAGAACGTCCGCTTGTGAAGCCATGCTGGGAATCATTGATCAATCTGTGCTTCTCCAGGTGATTTCGAATAGAGTTTGAAATGATTGCTTCCAGTAATTTGCCTACTATTGATGTTAGACTGATTGGGCGGTAGTTAGAGGATAGTGATCTATCCCCCTTCTTGAAGATCGGTATTACATTCGCTATCCTCCAGGATTCTGGTACTACACCTGTTTTTAAGGACATGTTAAACAACTTTGCTAAGGGCATACTAAGCTCTTCCTTACATTCCTTTAATACTCTGGCAAATATCTCATCGGGACCAGGTGACTTATTAGGCTTTAGTTTGTCTATTTGCTTACTAACATCGTTACTAGTCACTACTATCTCACTTAATTTGTTTTCTTCACTATCTCTGAATAGAGTCGGTGCCTCGGGTATCATGTTTAAATTTTCGCTGGTGAAAACTGTTGAAAAATATTTATTCAAATTATTGCTCATTTCTCCGTCGTTATCAGTGAGCTCGCCGGAGTCTGACCGTATTGGTCCAATCTTTTCTCGTGTTTTAGTTTGGTACATTTGGTAGAATCCTTTGGGGTTTGTCTTTGCCTCCCTTGCTATCCTTACCTCATTATTCCTCTTTGCTTTCCTTATCTCGGTTTTAACCCTACTCGCCAATACCCTATAATAGTCCCGGAGGTGAATTTCGCCACGATTTATCCTTCTACCTATAGCCTTCCTTTGGCCAATGATGTTCTTTAAATAATTATTTATCCATTTAGGGTCATTGTTGTTTGATCTGAGTTTTTTGTATGGTATGTTCTGCCTTTGTGCATTAAGTAACTCACTATTTAAATTGTCGTGGAACTCGGCAATCTCAGATCTCGTTATCAGGTCGGTGTCATCTGTCAGGTTCACGGCCAAGCGCGACACCCCCTCTCTTAGCTGCCTCTTTAAACTGTCAAAGTTTGCCCTTCTGAAATCTGGTACTTTAGTGGAATTTTCCTTACGTCTGCCCTGAAAATCTAACTGGAATCGAATTTCTTTGTGATCGCTGTTTGCAAGTTCGTTCCCTACCTCGACATTGCTAATGAGGTTTTCTCTGTTTGACAAAACTAAATCCAATATATTATTACCCCGTGTGGGTTCGGTTATATGTTGACTTAGGAAACAGTCCTGGATCGTCTCGAGAAAATCCTCTGATTCTGAGTTTCCCGTAAGGTCGGTCCAATCTATTTGGCCAAGGTTAAAGTCGCCTACTATACAGACTTTGTTGTGTATGGAAGCCCTGCGCATTTCATCCCAGATAAGTCGCTCATTGACTCTGTCAAGATTGGGGGGTCTATATATTACTCCTGTGATTAATTTTTCCCGACCGTCGCTTAATTCTATCCAAATTGTTTCTGTATTCCTCTCAGTTTTTATTTCCTTATTTATTTCACACTTCAGATTATCCCTAACATAGATTGCTACTCCGCCTCCTTTCCTGGTCTGCCTATCGGTATGGAACAGTTTGTAACCCGCAATTTGGTATTCGACTGGTAATTCACGTGTGTCTAGGTTGATCCATGTTTCAGTGAATGCAATTATATCGATTTCTTCTGTACATACCAAGGCCCTAATATCATCCATTTTGTTTCTCATACTTCTACTGTTCGCGTAATATACATTTAAGTTAGTCGTGTTCTGAGTCCTTCCCTTACCGCGTTTAGTTTTAAACTCCCTGTCTAATTTAGTTATGTCATCATTCCTAACACTATTTCCCTGTAATCTTTCGCCTTGTTTACCCGCTCCCACTGCAGTCTCCTCCACCCCCGTGCCCCTATGTTCTCTTAGCAGTTTAAAGACTTCGATATCTTTTGAACTGCCCCCTCTAGAGCCCCAGCCAGGGTTGCTACTCCATCCCTAGACAGGTGCACCCCATCCCTAGCATAAAGGTCCCATCTGCCATAGAAGTTGTCCCAGTTGTCAATGAATGGGACTGATATTGACTTGCAATATCTGTCAAGACGGTCGTTAACACCAACCGCCCTTGACAACCATTCACTGCCAACTCTCCTTCTAGGCAGGACACCGCATATGATAGGGATCCCTCCCTTAGTCCTAATACGATCTATGGCTGCCTTGAACTTATCAAGAAGCTCCTCGCTCCTACACCGGCCAATATCATTGCCTCCTGCACTGAGGCAGATAATGGGTTTGTTCCCATTACCAGACAAGATATTGTCCATCCTGTCAATTATATCCCCCACCCCAGCTCCTGGCAAACACACCCTCATCCTATTTTTGTTTTTACCACAAAAGGCCCTGTCCATGTACCTTACCTGTGAGTCACCAACAATTAAAGTTTTTATACCTTCCTTGTCATCCCTGTCTGTACTAACGTCCAATTCGTCTATCAAGGGACTGAACGGGTTGGTACACTTAGCTGTTGTTGTCGTTGTTGTCGTATCCTTGGTGTGCTTCTTCACCAAAAGCTTTGTCTTCCCACTACTCACAATTTTCCACTCGCTTGATTTTTCGTCAGCCACTGGCTTTACTCGTCCAGCCTCTCCTTTTAACATCGCCAGCTCTTCCCTTAATTTCAAGTTCTCCAACTTGACCTTCGCCAATTCTTCTGTGGTTTGGTGAATCTTTCTGGACAGTTTGAAACACAAGGCTTGGACATAGATGCATACACAACACCTTTACACATGTTCACTTCTTCACTTGTCAAATTACTGAATTTCTCCAAATTGCAAAATGCTTTGGCTATGTCAACACTGTCGACTCCCTTGTTGGAACCATCAAAACTTAAACCATAGCCGAGGGCACACAAGGTATCATTGTCTAGTTGTTTAGAGGAGAGATTCACTACACAGTTGTTATTGGCATCCTTAGTCCAATCACTATTTCTAATAAGGAGTGCCAATTTGTGGTCTATCTTGGCTTGAAGATCAGAACGCTCACGTCTCAGGTTATCAAAACAGTAGTCCAACATGAACTTTTTCCAATAACTCGGTATGGTCATGATAAAAGCGCGCTTTTTTTGTCTAACAATACGGAAGGCTTCATCCACTTCAATTTTCTTTATTTCAAAATGTTTCTTAAGGATGATTTCTTGGAACTCATCAAAGGGGCGGTCAGACATCTTAAGGACACGTTGTGGGAGGATTGATCTTGGCATAACTTTTTCACTGAGGCATGTCTGGAGAAATTTCAAACGTATTTTCAATTTGTGGGCCTTGATCATCGAAGAGGAGTATTCAGTAACGAAAGGAGACAGTCCAGGACAGCTTGTAGAGAAGATGAAGAAGTGGCGCGTGGAATCCATTTATGCAAGTAAATCACTGTAGGTGCGCGTGATCTAGGTATATGCTGATAACCACCAGGAAAGAAGAAAACACGAAGTTCCCAAGCGCTTTCGTGTAATTCACATCTTCAGGGGTGAGTACAGACTAGATAGAGTAATGCAGAACAAGATGAATATATACAGAGGAGGGTGAGACCAGGTCCACAATGGTCAGGTAATGACCCTACTAATCTTTAAATGGCACACAACGGTTGGTGGTTGGGTCAGATGGGACAGTGACCCGCCCTCTCACCTGATCACAAATCTTCTTAATTACAAAGTTGTCCAGCTTGTACAAGCCGTTACTCAAATTCATGTTGAATGCTTCGGTATGTTTAATAAGACTAGATTCTATGATGTTCCTACTATCAATTGAATTACATGGTAATATTGAGGAGGCATTATCCCAGTCAATGCAATGCTTGTTATCCCTCAAATGAACAAACAGAGCATTGGATTCCTGGCCTGTCCTGACACTGTATTTGTGTTGTTTAATTCTAGTTACAAGATCTTTACCTGTCTGGCCTAAGTAAAACATATTACATTCCTTGCAAGGAACTTTATAAATGCAACCAATTGTGTTGTTGGGGGAGTTCTTGATTAACATTTGTTTAACAGTGCATGAGTTTTTAAATGCCACATTGACGTTCCAAGATTTTAGCTGTGCCGGAATGTGTGAGAAATTTTTGTGAAATGGTAATATTAAGATATTCTTATGGTCATGGGTGGGCTTGGGATCAGTTCTATAAAAAGTTTTCTTAGTAATGTTTAAGCATTTGTCTATGAAAGATCTAGGGTATTTAAGGTTTGAGCCAATATTATATATATATTTGTATTCCTCATCGATGAATTCCGGACTGCAAATTCTCAAGGCACGTAAAAACATTGTTGTAAATACTGACTGTTTGACTTTATTATGGTGGGCAGAATAATAATGAATGTATGAACACACATTGGTTGGTTTTCTATAAATACTGAACTTGAAAGTGTTACCCATTCTGTGTATCAGACAGTCTAGGAATGGCAATTTACAGTCTTGCTCTAATTCCACAGTGAATTTGATCGAGGGGGCTAAGTTGTTAAGTTGTGGTAGGAAAACTTTTAGGTCCTCATTACATGGCCAGAGACATAATACATCATCAACATATCTAAACCAGACTGCTGAGGGTGGTAAAATATTACTTAATAGTTTCTTTTCAAAGAATTCCATATATAGGTTGCTTAATACAGGTGAGAGTGGATTACCCATTGCCATACCAAATTTTTGAGCATAATATTCCCCATTGAATTCGAATTTGCAATCCTTAATACATAGTTTGATGAGTTCGATGAAGTCATCTTTCGAGACGGGCAGTGAAATGTTATCCAGGGAATCTATGAGGAACTCTAGTAAATCATCAACTGGGACCTTTGTAAAAAGTGACGTTACATCAAAGCTGACCAGTTTAAAATCATGATTAATGTGCAAGTTATTGAGTTTATCAACCAGATCCATATTGTTCTTGATATTGGAGTTAGAAATGTTGCCAACTAGGGGGTTTAGTAAGGAAACTAACCATTTCGATAGTTTATAAGAGATTGACCCAACAGAGCTAATGATGGGTCTTGCTGGGTTATTGGGCTTGTGGGTCTTGATTAAACCGTACATGTAAGGCAGTGGAGGGGACGTTGAAGTAAGATGTTTAATGAGAGTAGCTTTGCCTCTCAATAGGGACTTAAGTTTTTTGTTGAACTGGGTGTTGACAGTGTTGAGAGGATTATTTATGAGTTTAGAATATGTTGTAGTGTCACATAAAAGGTCATTCATTTTTGAGATATAGTCATCTTTGTTTAAAATCACTACTGTGTTGGCTTTATCTGCTTTAGTGACATGTAGATCCTTATTTTTCTTAAGGGCTTGGAGTGCTTTGGTGAATCTTTCTGGACAGTTTGAAACACAAGGCTTGGACATAGATGCATACACAACACCTTTACACATGTTCACTTCTTCACTTGTCAAATTACTGAATTTCTCCAAATTGCAAAATGCTTTGGCTATGTCAACACTGTCGACTCCCTTGTTGGAACCATCAAAACTTAAACCATAGCCGAGGGCACACAAGGTATCATTGTCTAGTTGTTTAGAGGAGAGATTCACTACACAGTTGTTATTGGCATCCTTAGTCCAATCACTATTTCTAATAAGGAGTGCCAATTTGTGGTCTATCTTGGCTTGAAGATCAGAACGCTCACGTCTCAGGTTATCAAAACAGTAGTCCAACATGAACTTTTTCCAATAACTCGGTATGGTCATGATAAAAGCGCGCTTTTTTTGTCTTACAATACGGAAGGCTTCATCCACTTCAATTTTCTTTATTTCAAAATGTTTCTTAAGGATGATTTCTTGGAACTCATCAAAGGGGCGGTCAGACATCTTAAGGACACGTTGTGGGAGGATTGATCTTGGCATAACTTTTTCACTGAGGCATGTCTGGAGAAATTTCAAACGTATTTTCAATTTGTGGGCCTTGATCATCGAAGAGGAGTATTCAGTAACGAAAGGAGACAGTCCAGGACAGCTTGTAGAGAAGATGAAGAAGTGGCGCGTGGAATCCATTTATGCAAGTAAATCACTGTAGGTGCGCGTGATCTAGGTATATGCTGATAACCACCAGGAAAGAAGAAAACACGAAGTTCCCAAGCGCTTTCGTGTAATTCACATCTTCAGGGGTGAGTACAGACTAGATAGAGTAATGCAGAACAAGATGAATATATACAGAGGAGGGTGAGACCAGGTCCACAATGGTCAGGTAATGACCCTACTAATCTTTAAATGGCACACAACGGTTGGTGGTTGGGTCAGATGGGACAGTGACCCGCCCTCTCACCTGATCACAAATCTTCTTAATTACAAAGTTGTCCAGCTTGTACAAGCCGTTACTCAAATTCATGTTGAATGCTTCGGTATGTTTAATAAGACTAGATTCTATGATGTTCCTACTATCAATTGAATTACATGGTAATATTGAGGAGGCATTATCCCAGTCAATGCAATGCTTGTTATCCCTCAAATGAACAAACAGAGCATTGGATTCCTGGCCTGTCCTGACACTGTATTTGTGTTGTTTAATTCTAGTTACAAGATCTTTACCTGTCTGGCCTAAGTAAAACATATTACATTCCTTGCAAGGAACTTTATAAATGCAACCAATTGTGTTGTTGGGGGAGTTCTTGATTAACATTTGTTTAACAGTGCATGAGTTTTTAAATGCCACATTGACGTTCCAAGATTTTAGCTGTGCCGGAATGTGTGAGAAATTTTTGTGAAATGGTAATATTAAGATATTCTTATGGTCATGGGTGGGCTTGGGATCAGTTCTATAAAAAGTTTTCTTAGTAATGTTTAAGCATTTGTCTATGAAAGATCTAGGGTATTTAAGGTTTGAGCCAATATTATATATATATTTGTATTCCTCATCGATGAATTCCGGACTGCAAATTCTCAAGGCACGTAAAAACATTGTTGTAAATACTGACTGTTTGACTTTATTATGGTGGGCAGAATAATAATGAATGTATGAACACACATTGGTTGGTTTTCTATAAATACTGAACTTGAAAGTGTTACCCATTCTGTGTATCAGACAGTCTAGGAATGGCAATTTACAGTCTTGCTCTAATTCCACAGTGAATTTGATCGAGGGGGCTAAGTTGTTAAGTTGTGGTAGGAAAACTTTTAGGTCCTCATTACATGGCCAGAGACATAATACATCATCAACATATCTAAACCAGACTGCTGAGGGTGGTAAAATATTACTTAATAGTTTCTTTTCAAAGAATTCCATATATAGGTTGCTTAATACAGGTGAGAGTGGATTACCCATTGCCATACCAAATTTTTGAGCATAATATTCCCCATTGAATTCGAATTTGCAATCCTTAATACATAGTTTGATGAGTTCGATGAAGTCATCTTTCGAGACGG
>CAUDMG010002325.1:62500-143702 GCA_958450375.1 Homarus gammarus | reverse complement strand
AGAACATAAGAACATAAGAATGGAGGAAACTGCAGCGGGCCTATTGGCCCATACTGGGCAGTCCCGTTTACACCCAACCCCTATTGCTCATATGAGCATCCAACCTATGTTTGAAGCAATTCAGCGTATTCGAGTTAATGATGATATTTGGTAACTTGTTCCATTCATCCACTACTCTGTTTCCAAACCAATGTTTACCTATATCACGCCTAAATCTAAATTTGTCCAATTTAAAACCATTGTTACGAGTTCGCTCCTGGTTGGATAATTTGAGTACCTTTGTAATGTCCCCTTTGTTTAGCCCTGCCTTCCACTTATACACCTCTATCAGGTCGCCCCTCGCTCTACGTCTCTCAAGGGAGTGCAAATTAAGATGCTTTAACCTGTCTCTATACTCAAGGTTCCTAATACCCGGGATTAGTCTTGTCATTCTCCTCTGAATTATTTCCAAGGATTCTATATCCATTCTGTAATACGGTGACCAGAACTGGACTGCGTAATCCAGGTGTGGTCTCACAAGAGCAAGATACAGTTTTAGGATGACCTCGCTAGTCTTGTAACTAACACTCCTTTGTATGAACCCAAGTACTTTATTAGCCTTGTTACGAGCAAAAACACATTGTTTACTTGGCTTAAGGTTCCTACTTATCATTACTCCTAAATATCTCTCGCAGTCGGATTTCTCTATGGCATCGTTCTTCATCTGGTATCTGGTTTCCCTGTTTACATTTCCTATACTGAGTACTTTACATTTGTCGATGTTGAATTTCATCTGCCATTTTTCAGACCATTCGAAAAATTTGTTTAGATCCTCCTGTAGTTTTGCCGAGTCCTCGTCAGATTTGATAACACGTCCTATTTTAGTATCATCAGCAAATTTACTTATGTTGCTGTCTATGCCGATATCTATGTCGTTTATGTATATAATAAACAATAATGGTCCAAGTACTGAGCCTTGGGGAACTCCACTTGTGACGTTGCTCCAATGGGACTTAGTGCCGTTAATGCTCACTCGCTGTTTCCTGTCCTGTAACCACGCCCTAATCCATTTAAGGATATCACCTTTGATGCCATGAGCTTCTACCTTTCTAATTAGTCTTTCGTGGGGTACTCTGTCGAAGGCTTTGCTAAAGTCGAGATAAACCACATCATAATTGTGCCCCTCGTCCACTGATTCGAAAACTGATGAAAAGAATGTTAATAGATTAGTTAGGCAAGAACGTCCCCTTGTGAAGCCATGCTGGGAATCATTGATCAATCTGTGCTTCTCCAGGTGATTTCGAATAGAGTTTGAAATGATTGCTTCCAGTAATTTGCCTACTATTGATGTTAGACTGATTGGGCGGTAGTTAGAGGATAGTGATCTATCCCCCTTCTTGAAGATCGGAACTACATTCGCTATCCTCCAGGATTCTGGTACTACACCTGTTTTTAAGGACATGTTAAACAACTTTGCTAAGGGCATACTAAGCTCTTCCTTACATTCCTTTAATACTCTGGCAAATATCTCATCGGGACCAGGTGACTTATTAGGCTTTAGTTTGTCTATTTGCTTACAAACATCGTTACTAGTCACTACTATCTCACTTAATTTGTTTTCTTCACTATCTCTGAATAGAGTCGGTGCCTCGGGTATCATGTTTAAATTTTCGGTGGTGAAAACTGTTGAAAAATATTTATTCAAATTATTGCTCATTTCTCCGTCGTTATCAGTGAGCTCGCCGGAGTCTGACCGTATTGGTCCAATCTTTTCTCGTGTTTTAGTTTGATACATTTGGTAGAATCCTTTGGGGTTTGTCTTTGCCTCCCTTGCTATCCTTACCTCATTATTCCTCTTTGCTTTCCTTATCTCGGTTTTAACCCTACTCGCCAATACCCTATAATAGTCCCGGAGGTGAATTTCGCCACGATTTATCCTTCTACCTATAGCCTTCCTTTGGCCAATGATGTTCTTTAAATAATTATTTATCCATTTAGGGTCATTGTTGTTTGATCTGAGTTTTTTGTATGGTATGTTCTGCCTTTGTGCATTAAGTAACTCACTATTTAAATTGTCGTGGAACTCGGCAATCTCAGATCTCGTTATCAGGTCGGTGTCATCTGTCAGGTTCACGGCCAAGTGCGACACCCCCTCTCTCAGCTGCCTCTTTAAACTGTCAAAGTTTGCCCTTCTGAAATCTGGTACTTTAGTGGAATTTTCCTTACGTCTGCCCTGAAAATCTAACTGGAATCGAATTTCTTTGTGATCGCTGTTTGCAAGTTCGTTCCCTACCTCGACATTGCTAATGAGGTTTTCTCTGTTTGACAAAACTAAATCCAATATATTATTACCCCGTGTGGGTTCGGTTATATGTTGACTTAGGAAACAGTCCTGGATCGTCTCGAGAAAATCCTCTGATTCTGAGTTACCCGTAAGGTCGGTCCAATCTATTTGGCCAAGGTTAAAGTCGCCTACTATACAGACTTTGTTGTGTATGGAAGCCCTGCGCATTTCATCCCAGATAAGTCGCTCATTGACGCTATCAAGATTGGGGGGTCTATATATTACTCCTGTGATTAATTTTTCCCGACCGTCGCTTAATTCTATCCAAATTGTTTCTGTATTCCTCTCAGTTTTTATTTCCTTATTTATTTCACACTTCAGATTATCCCTAACATAGATTGCTACTCCGCCTCCTTTCCTGGTCTGCCTATCGGTATGGAACAGTTTGTAACCCGCAATTTGGTATTCGACTGGTAATTCACGTGTGTCTAGGTTGATCCATGTTTCAGTGAATGCAATTATATCGATTTCTTCGGTACATACCAAGGCCCTAATATCATCCATTTTGTTTCTCATACTTCTACTGTTCGCGTAATATACATTTAAGTTAGTCGTGTTCTGAGTCCTCCCCTTACCGCGTTTAGTTTTAAACTCCCTGTCTAATTTAGTTATGTCATCATTCCTAACACTATTTCCCTGTAATCTTTCTCCTTGTTTACCCGCTCCCACTACAGTCTCCTCCACCCCCGTGCCCCTATGTTCTCTTAGCAGTTTAAAGACTTCGATATCTTTTGAACTGCCCCCTCTAGAGCCCCAGCCAGGGTTGCTACTCCATCCCTAGACAGGTGCACCCCATCCCTAGCATAAAGGTCCCTTCTGCCATAGAAGTTGTCCCAGTTGTCAATGAATGGGACTGATATTGACTTGCAATATCTGTCAAGACGGTCGTTAACACCAACTGCCCTTGACAACCATTCACTGCCAACTCTCCTTCTAGGCAGGACACCGCATATGATAGGGATCCCTCCCTTAGTCCTAATACGATCTATGGCTGCCTTGAACTTATCGAGAAGCTCCTCGCTCCTACACCGGCCAATATCATTGCCTCCTGCACTGAGGCAGATAATGGGTTTGTTCCCATTACCAGACAAGATATTGTCCATCCTGTCAATTATATCCCCCACCCCAGCTCCTGGCAAACACACCCTCATCCTATTTTTGTTTTTACCACAAAAGGCCCTGTCCATGTACCTTACCTGTGAGTCACCAACAATTAAAGTTTTTATACCTTCCTTGTCATCCCTGCCCCTGACTGTACTAACGTCCAATTCGTCTATCAAGGGACTAAACGGGTTGGTACACTTAGCTGTTGTTGAAAAAAGAGCTAATGAGTAAATTTACTTAATGGCGGAAGGTTCTAATGTTTTACCTTTATATATAAGTACGCTGAACTGATGAATAAAATCATTGGTAAAGGAGCTTCAGCATGTTGTTAGTTTATTAAGTGGGACAATACTTTGTGAACCTTTGATGAATGAAATTTGGTGCACAAGATCTTAAGAACCACCAGTAGAAGACGGGATAAGTGTCAGTGTTTTATGCTGAAAGTAAATGATCACATAGAACTTATAACTGTATGTGGTCGATACCTTGTGACCTCTTGGGGATAATTCAACTTGTGTTGTATGACGCAAGGCAGCTATCGTGCGGTGTTTTGGGCCAAAAGTCAATATGCAGATCATACAATGGTTTAGGATGACAAATGACCTGTAACCAAACCATCTGGCTTGTGTGCTGTCGACGCCGTGTAACGGACAAGAAAATGGCATAAGCTTTGGACAGACAGCTTCATTTTATAGATTTATCACAAAGAAACTCTGCTGTTATGCTGAAGGTCCATAAAGATTAGTCTTATTATTGACAGCATCTCGAGAACAGGCAGGACAAAGGACTTCTAGCTCTTATCAAAATACATTTTGGATGGCGGTCTTCCTCATAATTAAATTGTTTTAAGGTGAATGTTGTCTGCCCTTAGTGTCTATTATTTGTAACTCTCCAACTTTTTCATGATAATTCTTTTTAAATATTACTGTAATATTTAATAGTGTTGATATTTGTTTTCTTTGTAGTTGATGAAAACTTCTGGATGGGTGCGTCTGACCTGGCTACAGAGGGAGTCTTTCTTGACGTGTCAAACAAACCCATCAATTTGGGGTCATCATTGTGGCATGTAGGCGAACCGAGTGGAAGTGAAGACTGTTTCCACCTTTGGCATAATAATGTACACGGATGGAATGATGCTCACTGTACACGTCATGAATATTTTATTTGTGAGCATCAGCCAATATAAGATATAATACATCAGGTCCATAGGTTAGTTGCGGTTCCTTTGTGACTGTGTGGTCCTTGATGGCTATGGCGGTTTATCTTGTAGAGTCAAGATGTCCTACGAGGCAGGTGTCTCTTTCCTCACTCCTACAGAGATGAGTGGACACTGGACACACACACACACACACACTATATACAGTACAGTGTGCGTGAATTATATTTTTGTACAATATATCAGTATTTTTATTATCACAGGTGTATGTTATGCCCTCTGTTATCTTCACTATTACTGTTCTCATTATCTAGACCAATAAAGTTTAGCATACCAATATCTGCCTTTTGTTAGTAATATTTTCTTTAACTGGTATAACATGATGTAAGGAGCTAACATGTCTGTTAACTAGGTCAGTGCAGTGTTACCAACCACTTACAGTACATGTATTAGGTTGCATAAAGTGCTTACTGTGGTCATTATCACTGACAGATTAGTGATGAGGTCACTTATGAATAGAATTGGAATTGATGTTATATCAAAATAATAAAATGTGTTTGTTCATGTGGCCAACGAGTTATTTATACTTTTTCAAAGTTTGTTCAACATGTCTTATATGTGAATCCAGTTTCATAGTTGAATGTTGTAAAGTAACAATGTACAGTCCCCTCCAATAGTTCGTTTATGTGGGGCTCGTCAGGTTTGGTGCAGTGTGGCAACCCTGTGTTTGTTTACATTCGACAGAAGGAAACTCACAATAGTAAACACACTATGGAATCAAAGTAAAACAATATTAAAACAAATATCTCATTGTAATGATTTGTGGAATGTTTGTATGATGAGCCCCTGTAAACACAAATGGATTTAGTAGCCAAGTATTTTTAACTCGCAGGTTGCTATGTTTAACAGGACCAGATTGACCAGGTGACGGTCGTTAAGGTATATATATACCCAGCACACCTTACAGTGGACGCAACGATAACACCTTCCCCGTGTGTCACCCAAGGTAATGATAATGGCTCACTCTCCCTTGTGAAGAAAGATAATGACAAAATATCTCCCTTTTGTTAGCGGAAACATTTATTTTTAGCTAATGCACATTTATCCCTCTTTACCGGTGGACCTTTGCTATATTCCTTTGGCATTTTATATATCTGTGAATTAATGTAACACTCAACTGTTTACATTCTACAGAGTTCAGTACATTACTTCAGAGTTGATGTCTGTGTGTGTGTAAAAAAGATGTCTAAACACACCAAAATTCAGTCATGTCATCTTATAGATTTCATCTCTGATAAGATCCTTGAAACCGTCCAAAGGTTCACCTGGTCTGGGAAGATACACCTTAACATGTCCACAATCCAGGTGTATTTTAGATTGCGGTGTTTTTGTTTTCTTCTGTTTTTTTGGCCTAAATGTACTTTAACAACACTCTAGGGACAACCACCATTACACTTGTGACGACTCTCTGCCCTCCTCACTCATAACAATCACTTGCTCCAACCTGACACCGGGAGAAGAAACTACTTCACGAAGCTACTGGACTCCTGTGAGCACCGATCACAACCAGTTTCCCATCCGACTATGAGACCGAGGTATCGAGGCAAGAGTGTCTGCCTGGTAAGCTGAGTCTCTTTGCGCCCTACGGGGTTCCTCCTCTGCCGGGGTGTGGACGAAGGATTGTATTACGGACTACTGCTGGTGGTGTTGTGATGGTTTGCTGGTAGTGGACTACAGCGGTAATCCCTGGTTCATTGTGGCTGGCCCTCGCAGCCTCGACTTGTTACCTGAGCTGCCATTTCTATCAGGTTTTTGTGTTGTTCATAGTATGTGTATTTAATGTTTAAAGTAAGAATAATTAGGATATATTCTGGTGAGATTTGTACTTTTGTGTTTTACTTGTGTTATGTAATGTACCTAATTAACTATATTAATTAATCCTTTATAATATAAATGTTATTAAATGACTCGGTTGACATAATAGTCTTATCCTTCTAATAACTTAAATTAGTGTCATGAAAACAGTGATTCTTCTGAGTGCTCCTTACTTGCTGCATCCACGTATTTCAACCCCTAGATTATTCACTCATTATTTTAACTTGTCAACTTTGCCTTTCCTCAATGTTGTTTGTAGCAAGGAGGGACATCACTCACTGTTAAGAGATGACAACATACAGTACATGACAATATATATGAAAAGAGCCACATGACATCAATCTAACCAGACATTACCTGATGAAATCTATAATATAAAAAAGAGAGACAATTTAGACACACGGGACATGGAACACCTCTTATACCACAGAGACAACACCTGTCATTAACAAGTTCACTGGTGGACGCGACAATAATATTCTGTAGCTAGTAACAAGTCGAGAACCAACATTTATGCCTGATAACTGCTGGTAACAGGTCGAGAACCAACATTTATGCCTGATAACTGCTAGTAACAAGTCGAGAACCAAGATTTATGCCTGATAACTGCTAGTAACAAGTCGAGAACCAACATTTATGCCTGATAACTGCTAATAACAGGTTAGGTTAGTGTTCGCCAACTATATCTGATGTTTGATAACTTCATTACTGTACCCCTGAAGAAATATTTTGATACAGTAAGAGAATACTGACCATCATTATGCTGATCTTACACAGCCCCTCACACCACATACTCTGTGTGTATATAAGTATAGTAATTATGCCTTTAACTAGGTGATTAGAATCGTTGGTTTGTTGAATTAGATGGCCAGTGACCTATGGGGGAAATGATCACACCGATAATGACAAGACATGAACGTATAATAACAGTTAGTATCAGTGGTAAAGTCGTCGCCTTAATAAACGTATGTGTGTGTAGATGGACAAGTGTGTTATTAAGGGGTTGGCGCCAGTACTATTTAAGGCGTGCAGAGGTCATCACTCCACTTGTTCCGAACCATTGGTCTCATGAGTGTCCGCTCACCCCGCCTCTGTCCTCCAGGTCGTGACCACTCAAGGTCGACCTGACTCTTGGCCAAGACACACAAGTTGCTTCCTACACCTGTACTGCTTCCTACACCTGTACTGCTTTCTACACCTGTACTGCTTCCTACACCTGTACTGCTTCCTACACCCACCTGTACTGCTTTCTACACTTGTATTGCTTGAAACCGGATTTTCTATAGGTTTAAGTGTTTGGTAGGCTGTTACAGTGGTAGGAACAGTAGTACAGGATTCCGTAGTAATCAATACAGTAGTACGGGGGAGTGGCAGGTTGTTACAGTGATTCAGAATACATTTGGCCGTAGTTTATATCCAAGAGATCAAAGCATGGCGATATCAATACCAGAAATTACAAATAAGATAAAAAAATGCATAGTCTCCCTTGACCTGTGTAAATAAATTTGTCCTGACTGTCTTAAATCGCTGTTGACAATGTAGGCGGTGGCGGGAAGTAAGCAAACAATTCCACCAATCTGCTGTAGTGATGCTGTTGACGATTACATTTTTTTTTTTATGTTTTTCTTATTTTTCCTGTTTGTAAGATGTTCACCGTACAGTACACTTCCGGGAAATGTTGTAAATATGGAGAACTGTACACAGCCTCTCTGAGAAAAACATCAGTGTACATGGTTAACACTTACTTATGGGTGAAAATTATTCATAATGTATTGGTTTAATGAAGCAATCAGTGTGTGTGTGTGTGTGTGTGTGCAGATGAACAAGTGTGTTATTAACGGGGTGGCACCAGTACAGTGCAGGGTCATCACTCCACTTGTTCCGAACCATTGCTTCTGTGTCCGCTCACCCCGACTCTGTCCTCTAGGTCCTAGCCCTTCAAGGTCGACCTGACTCTTGACTTAGGGTTGAAGGTCCTCCTAACATCCATTATTACGTGACTGTTGTCTCTCCCTCTGAGGGCCAGGCGAGGGCATCCATTTTGGTGTTGTAGGTTCCTGAAGAGTATATGACTCTACCTTCTGCTGAGCGTCATTTGAGTTATCTGATCTGTGTATGTTGTTGGTCGGATGAGGATAACGAACTCCTGCTGTAGTCTACTGAAGGATTTGATAGTCTCGTGGACCAGGCCAGTGTACCCCCATAGTGCTGGACCGGAGATGGCAATGGTGGTGTGTGTGTGTGTGCGTGCGCCTCCTGCCCCCCTCCTTCTTCTCTCCCAACCTTTTGCTTCTTATCCTCTTCTACCCTTCCCCTCTCTCTCTCTCTGTTCCTATTTCGTCATCATTCTCTCCATTTTCCCCTTTCTCTCCTTCTTTCTTCTTCCTTTCCCCTCCATCCTCCTTCCCTTCCCTTTTTACTTCCTCCTTGCCTTTCCCTCCTTCCTCCTTTCCTTCTCCTTCTCCTCCTTCCCCTTACCCTTCCCTCATTATTCTCATTATCAACCCCAGGGGCGTGGCAGCTGGTGACCAACTAATTAAACAGATCCTTCTCATAATGGTTCATAAATTCATACTGATGGTTCCTGCTGATGGAGGGCGTGTGGGCGTGTGTGGGTGTGTGCGCGTGTGTGTGTGGGCGTGTGCGCGTGTGTGTGTGTGGGTGTGTGAAATGATCGAAGTTGTGGTGTGGTGATTGAGTGTATGTGTGTGCATTATCAAATAGACCTCAATTGTAGCAGAGTAGTTGGATTAAACTTAACTCTTAATATTATAGTCTACCACACAAACTCATCATAAAAAACGATTATGGGAAAGAGTGTAGTGAAATGTGGCGGGTATAATGCGTAGAGTATTATAGTGTTGAGGAGCAATGATGGTGTTTTGGTTTCATTTAAGACGCGTAACTAAAGTGTGTGTGTGTGTGTATGTGTGTGTGTGTGTGTGTGTGTGTGTGTCTTAGGTAATTTTTTGTATGCCAGTGATAAAGTATTAGTGTCTTATATTGGCCCACTGATCCTTCCCCCTTACCCCTTACCCCCTTCCCCCTTCCCCCTTCCCTGTACACCTCCTCCCCTCCCTCGCCTGATCCCACTATTCTATCTGGTGTTACATAGTGTTACGTCTTGATATTACATTATCTTTTCCCTCTACAATTCCTTACCGTTACAACACAAACAACACTACGCTCTGTTAACACTTCTCAACCTCCCAGCGTTCAGGTCCTTGATATGAATGACTCAGGACGAAGAATGACGTTAAAAAAAAAAAAAAAATTCTGTCAAGTGTACAAGCATGCCTTCCGCAACACAACCCATGACGTCAAAGGGAATGGGCGGGTGACGTCACTAGATCCATCGTGACATCACCGGTTGAATGTAAACAAACACCTCGGCTGGGCACCACATCCCCCCCCCCCCCTCCGACAGCGCTTCCCTCGGGCTAGTTATGGTGAGGCTAAGATGAGGAGAGAGAGAGAGAGAGAGAGAGAGAGAGAGAGAGAGAGAGAGAGAGGAAACAAACGCGACCTTGATGAACACTGATTTAACTCTGCTCGGGATGTTAGCTATCAGGTGACGTGACATGGTGGATGGAGGGAGAGAAGGAGTAACTAAGGGAGAGGAAGAAAGTAAAGGGAAAGGAGAGAGAGTGTAATTAATGAACCAGGTGTGAAGGAGGGAGGAGTGAGGGAGGGAGATGTGAGGGAGGGAAGGAGTGAGGGAGAGAGGAGTGAGGGAGAGAGGAGTGAGGGAGAGAAGGAGGGAGGACGTAACCCCCCCAACACCTACACCTGACCTCCTCCCTATTTTTACCTCATCATGACTATTTTATTTACCCCCCTCACCTCTCCCCCCTCACCCCCCTCACCCCCTCACCTCTCCCCCCTCACCCCCCTCACCCCCCTCACCTCTCCCCTCTCACCCCCCTCTCCCTTGGTAGATCACACGCCCTTCCGGGAAAACTTGTCTGACTCGCTACAAGCCAAAATTATCATCGTCTATGAACAGACAGACAGACAGACAGACAGACAGACAGAATCGGCATATATGTTTACATTGATTCAGTACAGGTAGACAGTACAGGTAGACAGTACAGGTAGGCAGTACAGGTAGACAGTACAGGTAGACAGTACAGGTAGACTTTAATGCTATATAAGGGGATGCATCTGCTAATTAAGACAGCTCTGTGCCGCTTCTGTTACAATCTATGATGTAGCTTTAACTTAGGGTAGGTTAGGGTAGGTTAGGTTAGGGTGGACAGAAATATGCTTTTCTGTGTCACCAGCTTGATACGTTAATTACTCGCTCCGTCACCCACTCGCTCTGTCACCCACTCGCTCTGTCACCCACTCGCTCCGTCACCCACTCGCTCCGTCACCCACTCGCTCTGTCACCCACTCGCTCCGTCACCCACTCGCTCCGTCACCCACTCGCTCCGTCACCCACTCGCTCTGTCATCCACTCGCTCTGTCATCCACTCGCTCCGTCACCCACACGCTCCGTCACCCACTCGCTCTGTCACCCACTCGCTCTGTCATCCACTCGCTCCGTCACCCACTCGCTTCCTCGTCGCCTCACCTGTGCCTCTTCCTTCCACAGGTGAGTGGGGATGGCACACACACACACACACACACACACACACACATCATGTATGAGTATTATTAAACCTTCAGTCCCCCTCCCCTTCCTCCCCCCTCCTCTCACCCCTTCCCTCCCCTCTCCTCAGTAGATGAATTACAGGTAGACCGAGGCGGGACCAGGTGAGATAATTAACTCTCTGACTCACCTGCTTGTGGTATACGAGACCCATCACCATATGAATGAAATACCTTGATGATGTAATACTGGGACCCCCTCACACACACACACTTAGCAGGAGAGATAACCTCTTATCTTTCCTCTCTCACACAGATAAGGACAAAATATATGAAAGTACAGATTTAAGTTATCTAAGGTACCAAGATTTAGTTAAAAAGAGAGACTTTAATAACGGCGTTCAATAAATGCCTACGGTGTTTAAGGTTGACGATACACTCAACACTTAGGTAAAAATGTACATAACTGATGAACTAACACTACAAAAAAAATATTTACAAAAACATAATCGATCAAGTCAGTTATTTTCACCCGCAGTTAAATTCTTATTACACTAACTGGCAACTTGGATGACGTTGAAGAAGAAAACGGGTTTAATTTTTCTTTCTTTTTAGGGTAAACTTATATTTTCTCTCAAGACTTGGGTTTGCTTAGGAAGTAGTTTGCTAAATTGGTGAATTTGGATTTTAAGCAGAGTAAGAGAGAGAGAGAGAGTAAGAGAAAGAGAGAGAGTAAGAGAGAGAGAGTGTAAGAGAGAGAGAGAGTAAGAGAGAGAGAAAGTAAGAGAGAGAGAGAGAAGCGAAAGAAATAGAATAATTAGACAAGTCATGAGAATAAAAGAAGAAATTTGAGAACGGGAGAATGAAAAAAAGAAGAAAATGAATCACAATGTTAATCTTAATAATTACCAAAGGGAGTAATGGAGGGGCGAATCTGAGTTACGTGGGCGTGTGGAGGAGGAAGGCGCGCATGTGTAAGGTGGGGGAGGAGGGGGGCCTCGTCGTGGGGGAGGAGGGGGCCTCGTCGTGGGGGAGGAGGGGGCCTCGTCGTGGGGGAGGAGGGGGGCCTCGTCGTGGGGGAGGAGGGGGGCCTCGTCGTGGGGAAGGAGGGGGGCCTCGTCGTGGGGGAGGAGGGGGCCTCGTCGTGGGGGAGGAGGGGGGGCCTCGTCGTGGGGGAGGAGGGGGCCTCGTCGTGGGGGAGGAGGGGGGCCTCGTCGTGGGGGAGGAGGGGGGCCTCGTCGTGGGGGAGGAGGGGGGCCTCGTCGTGGGGGAGGAGGGGGGCCTCGTCGTGGGGGAGGAGGGGGGCCTCGTCGTGGCGGAGGAGGGGGGCCTCGTCGTGGGGGAGGAGGGGGGCCTCGTCGTGGGGGAGGAGGGGGGCCTCGTCGTGGGGGAGGAGGGGGGCCTCGTCGTGGGGGAGGAGAGGGGCCTCGTCGTGGGGGAGGAGGGGGGCCTCGTCGTGGGGGAGGAGGGGGGCCTCGTCGTGGGGGAGGAGGGGGGCCTCGTCGTGGGGGAGGAGGGGGGCCTCGTCGTGGGGGAGGAGGGGGGGCCTCGTCGTGGGGGAGGAGGGGGGGCCTCGTCGTGGGGAAGGAGGGGGGCCTCGTCGTGGGGGAGGAGGGGGCCTCGTCGTGGGGGAGGAGGGGGGGCCTCGTCGTGGGGGAGGAGGGGGCCTCGTCGTGGGGGAGGAGTGGGGCCTCGTCGTGGGGGAGGAGGGTGTAAACAAGGTATATAGCTCTGGGGGGTGAGTGAGGGGGTACAGTTATGGGTAGGGGGGGGGGGTACGGTGTTTGATTGCTGCTCAACTCAGGAATTTATAAACATTGGTGTAACGGAAATAGCTGAAGTTACTTCCTCAAGGTGAATGAGTTTCCATGTTTTTCCTTCCTTCCTTCCTTCCTTCCTTCCTTCCTTCCTTCCTTCCTTTACCTCTCACCTCCTGCCCACATCCCCCTCACTACTACTACTACTACTACTACTACTATTTTTTTTGTTAGGCCTCCATCCTCCCTTTATAGCCATACATTCGCCGCCATTTTATTAACTATACCAACAGCCAAACAGTTTTAGAATCTGTCAAACTATACCATTAGAAAGAGATGACAATAACATACAGGGGTTACACTAGCCACACGTCAATTGCAGCATCTAGTAAACAAAGTGTCCACATTAGGAGGGAACAGTGTGCTTATAACGTCCACCCTTTACTTATATTGGGGGAGAAGTAAAATTAAATTCACCTAAAACTATAATTCCAGCGTAAATTTAGTGTATCGACGTTTGGTTAATATCAGATGGTTACTGGTGACCCCTTCCCCAGCCACTACCCCCCCCCCCCCCCCAGCAGGAGACACGTTGACGAGGAAGGTCATAAGAGCAGGAGAGAGGTTGGGGGTCAAAGATGAATGCCGTTTGTGTTTGTGTGCAATGGTATTATTTTTCTGTCTTCGAACAATAGGTTGTATATGACCTTTCATCACAAACATTAGCAGACTACCTATCATCCAATCTCTTAAAATCACATTACCATATAAGACTTCATATTATGTTCGTGTTTATGTATTCAAATGGAAAGTATCTCTACAGTGTCACCTCTTAGAACGAGGGTAGCGAATACTGACGTCAGGACGCAAGGTAAGAGGATTAGGTTGTGTGAGGTGAGAGAAGACGGTGGAATGTGGAGGTAGTGCTATGGGTGTTGGCTCTCTGTTGTGGCCAGCGTCGAGGTGAGGTAAACTTTACATCACGTGAGGGAAGTGCATACTAAGGTAGGTGCATACTGAGGGAGGTGCATATTAAGGTAGGTGCATACTAAGGGAGGTGCATACTGAGGGAATGTGCATACTGAGGTAGGTGCATACTGAGAGAGATGCATACTGAGGGAGGTGCATACTAAGGTAGGTGCATACTGAAGGAGGTGCATACTGAGGTAGGTGCATACTGAGAGAGGTGCATACTGAGGGAGGTGCATACTGAGAGAGATGCATACTGTGGGAGGTGCATACTGTTGGAGGTGCGTACGGAGGGAGGTATATACTGTGGGAGGTGCATACTGTGTGGGGTGCATACTGAGAGAGGTGCATACTGAGAGAGGTGCATACTGAGAGAGGTGCATACTGACACACGACACATTACTGGTGGTGTCATAGGCTGAGTTAATCTCTAATGGTTAAACTACTGATTCACATCTACTGAAAACATTAACATTATGTCAACGTAATTTAGTCTGAACTTCTGAGTGGGTGGTTCACTGCCTGCAACTTGTTCACACACACACACACACACACACACTTATGTTACTTGTATATTATTTGTCAATTAAGTATTCCATTTCCCATTTATGTGACTGTATATTTTTAGCCTTTTGGGTGCCATTCTCTTTCATTTAACTCTTAATTATTATTATTACACACACTATGAAGAGGCAGGTGAGGCGACAGGACTTTTGTTGGTGAGATGTACAGTCTCACCCAAAAGTTGGTTAACTCTCCCAGCCAGCTATTGCTGCACTGTCTGCTTCAGGTGTATGAACTTGAGTCTGTTACTTCGAACCTTTAGATTCATTCGTATCAATTTCATGTTCTGGTTGGTACTGAGACAGTTTCAAACATCTGAAGCAGCCAGTGCAGCAACAGCTGGCTGGGAGAGTTAACCAACTTTTGGGTGAGACTGTACCTCACTACAGTAAGCACAGGATGTTTTCAGAGGAAGGTAAGCACGACCTGGGCCTTATTTTTACAGCAGGTGGTGGCAACACTCTTCTACGTTTATGTCAACAAAGTCTTGGGAACTACTGACCAAATGAAACGTCCCGGAAATCAACCAATGACTACCCGAATCCATTTTTTCATGCTGCCTCCTCGACCAATTCTAATTTATTTTGTAAAATGGTGTTATAATAACTCCCTTAGATGTTTGTCTGTAGTTGATTTGCTGGTGGCCAGTGTTCTCTTGTGTTTTGTGAAGGCGAGATGCACTTTAGTCTCTATAGTCACGGCGTTATTAGGCAACTGTGATAGTGAAGATCAGCTTGAAAATACTCAGAAAGTGACGATAATATTCCAGATGAGACCTTAGAAGAAAATGACAGTGATTATGATCCTGGCAAAGGGATAGTTGTTAGTGCAGACAGCAGCAGTAGTGGTGGCACCTCTGTTAACTATCGGCCAGCAGTGGTTCATCACCTCCTCCTCCTCCCGGGCCCTCCACCTCCTCCACTCGCGTCTCGCTTTTTATTTGTAGAGAAAGGAGAGGTGAGAGAAGATTAGAGGGGGGGGGGGGAGGGCTCATATCAGATCCACTTACAGACGGATAAAACACGAGACATTTTCAGCAAGAACTCGACATCACTCATAAGGTAAATAAGCATAACATTACTCTATGTGTTATAAAGTCCACACACTGTACTGTGTATAGATGAAAACATACAAAATACGACATTATTTATATTTTACCATTGGAATTACATTGTATTGGGTTTATGCGGTCGTCGATATATAAATAATTTACGTAGACTAAACAGTGTGGTTGACGGTATAATATTATTGCCCTCCTCTTGTATTGTGCAGTCTGGGGGGGGGGGGTGTATGAGGGGACAAAGTTTAGTTATATTGGGAAGAGGAGTAAAGAAGAGGTTAGGTTAGGTTAGGTTAGAGGCTGTGTGTATTTTTCGATGACTTGATGGTTGTTCCTCGTCCAACGAGGATGGCCGGCTAAGGGCCGCCTACAGTAGGCGTGAATTTGTTAAAGGTGTAGAAGCTGTCGCCAACACAACAACCACACCCCAAGTTAACGAGTTGCATGACCCAGTGTTAAGGAATAGTCCGAGAAGACCGGACAACTCGCCAACTGCACTGGCTAACCATTACCCCGGAATACGATTCGCAAATCGATTAACATCCAGGTTCCCAATTACTGCTGGGTAGACAGAGGCAAATGGCGTAAATAAACTTTCCCATAGTTTCACCCTACGAGGGGATCGAACCCTGGTCCGCTCCCATGCGAAGCGAGGATGCTGACCATTACACACACACTCATGTTACTTGTATATTATTTACAATCAAGAGACCCATTCCCCAAATATGCAACTGTATATTTTCGGCCTTCCGGCTGTCATGCTCTTTCAATAAACCGTTAATTATTATTATTATTATTTAATCATTGTCTCTCCCACACAGCCTCAGTCAACCTAACCTAACCTAACCAACAGGCCTCTCTGTCTATTATCGCATCGTCAACTCTTTCTGTAGGCGTCCATACTCTATCCGCCCCCAATATTCCCAACAGAGAGCCACATCCTCCCACACTCACAAACACTGCTCGTCCCTCCCCTCCCCCCCTCCCCTCCCGAACGACGGTGGCTCCTGCTGTGAAGTGTTTCTTAGAATTCACCTAAACCCTCTTCTCCTTCCTTCTCCCCCTCCTTCCTTCCCCCTCCCTCTCCCCCTACCCCCCTCCCCCTCCCTCTCCTTCGCCCGGGGACCTGCTGGGGTTCACGATCAAGGAAGAATGTGAGTCAGGAAGCAGCTACCGCCCACACACCCAGATATCGGTGGCACATATCACTCGTGATGGCGACTTATGTGGGCGGGTGTGTTTAATCCAGCCAGCGCGTGGGAGGATAGCAGGTGTGTGGGAGGATGGCAGGTGTGTGGGAGGATGGCAGGCGTGTGGGAGGATGGCAGGTGTGTGGGAGGATGGCAGATGGCCCGGAATAAGGCAGTTGTTACCCCTGAATTTATATCATGTGTTTGCATTATTTCTTGACGTGCCGGTGTGTTAATTAAGGTTATATTATTGTGCGTGTGGAAGGGCTTGTGTATTGTGCGTGCGTATTGCGTGCGTTAGGAAGGAGAGCCTCAGCACTAAGTTTCGACCACCAGCTGGGCTCCTCTGGTCCGTTGCCATGCTAATGAATGAGTGAAGCTGGAACCGTGCCAGCCTCTGTGTTTATGTGTGTGTGTGTGTTTGCATCAGCCAATTACCCCCCCCCCTCCCCCGTGTGTGTATGCGTGTGTACATGTTGCCCGGAACGATCCTAAAGGTCTATTAAAACGTAATTCATTCATTCAGGTGCACGACGCGACTCACGGGGACTGTCCGAGCGGCCTGAGTTAGGAGTCTCTGGCGAGGGAGGAAGGTGTGGCTTAGTTAGCGGGTCTGGCAGGTGACGCTTGCTTATGTAGCTATAAAGTCTTACACTATCGCAATATATCTTTGTTGTTTCGCTAGAGATTCTATTCAAAAATTTGCCGTGCTGTAGAGAAGGGGAGGGAACCAGTTATGTGTGTGCAGAATATACAATGTTGATTGAATTGTACTCTGAACTGTCGGGAGTTTGTTGAGTTGGTTTGAGCTTCTGGTTGTATTCCATCCTGTGGTTGTACGGTGGTTGACTGTAAGTCGGGAGTCAACCTAAGGAAGAAGTAGTGTAGGTCTGCGTCACAACCATATATTGTTCACCTCTACAAACATCCAACCAGGCTAGTGTTGTGGGTTAGGTTAGGTGTACACTTTGGAGGTTGCTTATAGTGGTTGTTTAAAGCACATACTTGGCACATGGAGACTCGGCTACAGCGTCACAAGGCATAAGAACATATGAATGAAGGAAACTGGCATAACTCCTGGAGTGTTTGGCGCTGTGCATCACGTAATCGGGGGGTAACTGTGGTGGTGGTGGGTGGGGGAGTGATTATTTTCCTCTTATATCTCGGTTTCTTGTATAAAAGATATATTGAAGAGTTACCACGAAACTTTCATGGTTGTGACTCGTGCCCAACACTAGATCACACCTGTACACTGGAACACCTGTCATTAGCTAACTGTGTGGTCGTAGTGTTAGTGGCTGGTGGCTCAGTGTGGGTACTTATTATGTCCCTAACGTAGAGTCTACTCCCTGGACTGGGTTACATGAAACACTTATATGGGAAGAAAAATCCGTAATTCCTTCTATAAACAAACACAGTGTACTGTATAATAAGACACATTGTTGTACAGAGGGATCAGTATTTTATGAAGAGGAGGAACCCATGTATACCTCAGGAGTGTTGCTAAGGGGGACTCCTGTAGATACCTGAACGAAAAGAGAAACTAGGTCAGTTATTTCCACCTCATTGATATCCGCTGTGGTCTGGCGAGGACAGAGGAGTGTTTGCTTATCAAGGGGCGGCTGTTTGGGCGGCAGTACACCAGCCACCCCAGCACGGACCAGACAGTGTGACGCGAACGTTTGTAAACTGTGTTGTAAGGGCGGTAAACCTTCCTCCTCGTTACTGCGATGTCTACGTGGCTGTCGCTATTAACACCGGGTAAAGTCAGCCATCAGACACAAGGGTTGGGAATAGTGTACACTGAGACCAGGGCCGAGAACTAATAATAAAGGTGACACATAATAGGTTAAGACTTATCTGTGTGCTAAACCATATAAGGAGGAGACAGCTTGGCAGGCCTCACACTTTACACCCTTCACTATCCCACAGGTACCCATTTACAGGTGGGTGGACGAGGGGTGCCCTGGAATCGAATGAGTGACCCCTTAAGACAGGAGGTGAGAGCTCTGTCCTCTCAACCGCTGCCCTCCTTAATGTCTTCTAAATATTTAATGATATAAGATAATTGATTAAATACCTAACCTAACCCTTTACGACGATGATTTAACCCTTTGACAACGACGATGATTTAACCCTTTGATACGACGATGATTTAACCCTTTGATGCCGGTAATTTAACCCTTCAGGACACAAAAGCTTAAATAGATTATAATAAGTCAGGTATGGTTTATAAAAATACATATGGTACAATACCCAGGTGTGTACACTGGGATTATTCTCAGGTAACAGGAGATCAATTAACCATACCTTTTCCTCTAAGACACGAGAGTTAACATATCACATTCCTGGGTGTATACATAGCGTGTGTTGGTATGTGATGTATACAGGAAACGATGCTGGAGGTGGTGAAGGTGGTGAAGGTGGTGTGTGGGTGTGTGGGTGGGGGGAGGGTGGTAAAGAAGCCGTGGGTGGTGTAGGTAGTGTTGACCTTGTGTAGGCAATGGTAGAGTGTACTGACGTCTGTTAAGTGTGTTTTTGTTTTGTGTTTACGACGGAAGTAAATTATGAGTATTATGAGTGAGGAGATTAGACCACTACCTGAGAGAGAGAGAGAGAGAGAGAGAGAGAGAGAGAGAGAGAGAGAGAGAGAGAGAGAGAGATGACAACACTTCTCACCTGCACCACACCTCGACGAACAGTGGGTGTAGAGGAGGGTGATGTGGGTGTAGTGTGGTGGGGGTGTAGAGGAGGGTGGAGGGGACTTGAGGGTGTGGTGAGGCCGGTAAACACCTCCACTTACAGCCATCCACTACTCATCCACATACAGCAACACACAACACAACACAACACACACACACAACACAACACATACAGCAACACACACAACACACACACACAACACACACACACACACACACACACACCTCGGTCTCTGTTTACACACGGTTGAGAAGGTCAACTTGACATTAATTTTTAGCTGCTCCGTAAACCATAAACAAGAATGGTCTCTAGGCAGTTGGGCTATAGAGGTTATTATCCTTTATCGGGTCTTTGTTTATGTTTGTAAACGTATTATTAACCAACTGAGGCTGTCACGTTTGTGGTGCCCCAGGAGAGAGAGAGAGAGAGAGAGAGAGAGAGAGAGAGAGAGAGAGAGAGAGAGAGAGGTTTTAGTTTAACAAATTTATTGACAAAGCTTGGAGTACAGTTTGCCTATTCTGAGTAATTCAGTCAGGTCTTGACACTGAGGGTGGTATCACTTCTCACTGTCACGCAGCACAGAGGTTCACACACAAAGAAATACATCATATTCATTAACAGCTATAAATGTATAGAGGTCACATTCATGTGGGTAATGTCACCGTTCACTGCCATGCAGGACAGAGGTTCGTACACAAAGAAGGAAATACATCACATTCACCAGCAGCATTTATAGGTCAGTGGATCACATACATTGGAGTCATATTCTAATTGAAGACTAATCAGTGTGGGCTAGCAAATTTGGGATAAACAGCATGAATGTCCTCAAGCACACCTGATTCAATGAAGTAATTTCATAGTTCAAGATACAATAAGTCAGGTGGCCTGAAGTCTTTGACAGTGTCACATTCAATAATATAGTGTTCAAGTGTATGCTTTAAAGGTTTATCACAAAGTTTACATGCTGAGTGTTCCGGTATGGGTCCAGCGTTACTAACTTGCCAGATGTGTCTGTATCCTAGCCTAATTCTGGCCACGACTACATCACATTGTCTGGCTCTGTCTTTATGCTGGCCATACCGGTACCTCTCGTCACAAAATTTGTCATATTTACTAATGCTACAACTGTCAGGTCTCTCTGCATTTCTCGCTTCTTCTAGATCAGAGTTCATGATTCTGACTTGAATGTTTTTAATTACAGCATTGGCCAGTCTATCAGCGCGGTCATGATACCTGATTCCAACATGGGACGGAATCTACACAAATTCGATACGAAAGTTGTTCTCATTGGCAGTTATCACATTCCTTTTAATATCACATGCAACTTTAGACATAGAGCCTGACGGACTGTTCATTGATTTCAAAGCACTTTGAGAGTCATAGAATATCACCCCACCTCCATTTTCTTTGAGGTAGTCTGTGGCTAAGTAGATTCCAGTTAGTTCAGTTTGTGTTGTGCTGGCCCAGTTGTTCAGCCTTAGCTTGTTTGACACTATCATCTCTTTTTCTTTATATATTACAATTGCACAGCCTGTTCTACCTGTGTTTGTCTGCACAGAACCATCAGTAAAAGCATAACATTCACTTGATTTAATACTCTCTATGTGTCTGTTAATAGTTTCTAGTGTGACACATCTCACCACATCGGTGTTTAACATTTGCTTACTACCAACAGGAGTGTAATTAATAGAGAGAGAGAGAGAGAGAGAGAGAGAGAGAGAGTCTTATTCCTTTATTAATCCTCTCTTGAAAATTGTTACGGTGTTTTGTAAGACTATTTCATGGCTATACTTCATACACTCCTTAGTATAGTGATGTGTTGACCTTCCTTCCTTCCTTCCTTCCTTCTTTCCTTCCTTCCTTCCTTCCTCCTTATGTGGCAACCTCCTTTCCCCCTTCTCTCTCTTCTTTCCCTGTTTCCACTCTCTACTCCCATTTCTCCCACTTCCTGTCTCTTACTTGCCTCTCTCTTCCTCCACCTCTCCTCCCTTCCTCCACCTCTCCTCCCTTCCTCCACCTTTTATCCCTTCCTCCACCTCTCCTCCCTTCCTCCACCTCTCCTCCCTTCCTCCACCTCTCCTCCCTTCCTCCACCTTTTATCCCTTCCTCCACCTCTCCTCCCTTCCTCCACCTTTTATCCCTTCCTCCACCTTTTATCCCTTCCTCCACCTCTCCTCCCTTCCTCCACCTCTCCTCCCTTCCTCCACCTTTTATCCCTTCCTCCACCTCTCCTTCCTTCCTCCACCTCTCCATCCTTCCTCCACCTCTCCCCCCTAACCTAACCTAACCGTCTTTCCTCTCAGTAAATATTCATCCTTACAATCAGTGTTTGTTGTGCCTTAGTTACGGTGTACAGTATTGTCCTATAAAAGTGGAGAAACTCAATGTGGACCATTTTGTTTTTTGTAGATACATTTTGTAGGTTTGTGAATAATGTATAGTTGGGTTAGGTTAGGTTAGGTTAGGTTAGGTTAGGTTCCACTTGTTATGTTGTGCAGCAGTGGAAAGCTTTTTAAGTGTTTGTTTTAATAAGTGGAAAGAATTGATGAAAGAAATAATAATAATAATAATAATAATAACAAGAACAATAACAATAATAATAATAATAGTAATAATAATGTTTTAAATGACAATTATTGATTTCGTAAAGTAATTTCATCACCGTTTCTATTCAGATGGAATGTAAAACATTTGCGAGAAAAACCCAGAATCAATCGTTAATGTCGTTTAAATACTAAATATATTGCTGTCTCCTTTAATTCTCTACATTCATCATTCTATTTCAGTTAACGATAGCTTGCAGCAACAGTAGCGGCTGCGGCAACAGTAGTGGTTGCGGTGTGTGTGGGAAGCACGTGCGTCGCCACCTGAATATCACTGGTGTTCTCACGCCAGCCGCCTCGTGCCATTGTTTACACTCCACCAGCTGTGTTAGACCACCTCCCACTGCCTGGGTGTATGGCTTACCGGGTCCACCCTGCTCACTCCACATGGCCAACACCCTGCTCACTCCACATGGCCAACACCCTTCTCACTCCACATGGCCAACACCCTTCTCACTCCACATGGCCAACACCCTTCTCACTCCACATGGCCAACACCCTGCTCACCACATGGCCAACACCCTGCTCACTCCACATGGCCAACACCCTTCTCACTCCACATGGCCAACACCCTTCTCACTCCACATGGCCAACACCCTTCTCACTCCACATGGCCAACACCCTGCTCACTCCACATGGCCAACACCCTGCTCACTCCACATGGCCAACACCCTTCTCACTCCACATGGCCAACACCCTACTCACTCCACATGGCCAACACCCTACTCACTCCACATGGCCAACACCCTGCTCACTCCACATGGCCAACACCCTGCTCACTCCACATGGCCAACACCCTGCTCACTCCACATGGCCAACACCCTGCTCACTCCACATGGCCAACACCCTGCTCACTCCACATGGCCAACACCCTTCTCACTCCACATGGCCAACACCCTACTCACTCCACATGGCCAACACCCTGCTCACTCCACATGGCCAACACCCTACTCACTCCACATGGCCAACACCCTACTCACTCCACATGGCCAACACCCTGCTCACTCCACATGGCCAACACCCTGCTCACTCCACATGGCCAACACCCTGCTCACTCCACATGGCCAACACCCTACTCACTCCACATGGCCAACACCCTACTCACTCCACATGGCCAACACCCTGCTCACTCCACATGGCCAACACCCTGCTCACTCCACATGGCCAACACCCTGCTCACTCCACATGGCCACAAATACCTCGGGATTGGAATCTAAGTAAAAGACGTAATGTAGTTGCTTTATTGATCAGACCCAGAGAGAGAGAGAGAGAGGGAGAGAGAGAGAGAGAGAGAGAGAGAGATCGCTTGCTTGTTTTATGCGCTTTAACCTAACCTAACCAAACCTAACCTAACCTAACCTCCCAGGGGGCTTGGTGCCTTGGCTAGCGAGAGGATGTGTAGTGACGTCAGAAGCCATCGATTTTTGCCCACTTGACGTCAAACAAATAATGTAGTGGTTTTGGCAAGACTCCACAATGATCACGAGTACATCCTACTTGCTATACAGTAGATATTCTTGCTATGTGAATTATCTACTCCTTGTCTACTTGCTATACAGTAGGTATTCTTGCTATGTGTTTGGGAAGCGCGCCTAGTGACTGTGCTTAGTGTTGCATAGACAATAACTTAACTCTACGTAATGATGTGTTGACGTAAACTTAACTCTACGTAATGATGTGTTGACGTAAACTTAACTCTACGTAATGATGTGTTGACTTAAACTTAACTCTACGTAATGATGTGTTGACGTAAGCTTAACTCTACGTAATGAAGAAGATAATTTAAGTGTTGATTCAAAATGTCCGCTGGGAGTCGAGAAGCTAACACAAACACACAAGGAAAAGTGTGTGTGTGTGTGTGTGTGTGTGTGTGTGTGTGTGTGTGGTCACGTTGGTCCAGGTACACCTCAAGGCGGCTGGCATTAAATTTACATAGAGTCACCTGTGGCGCCTCACCACCTGCCAGGACGCGAACCAGGTGATACATACGGTATCTCTGGGGCCCAGGAGTGTCATGGAGGATAAATGCTTCAGTCCTTTCTTCTCTTCTTTCTCATCAGATAACTTTCCTTTTATTTTCCTTCTCGTCACTTCCCCCTCCTCTCCCCACACACCTCCCTCCCACACACCTCCCTCCCCCCCACACCTCCCTCCCCCACACCTCCCTCCCCCACACCTCCCTCTCCCCCACACCTCCCTCCCTACACACCTCCCTCCCCACACACCTCCCTCCCCCCCACACCTCCCTCTGCCCCACACCTCCCTCCCCCACACCTCCCTCCCCCACACCTCCCTCCCCCCACCTCCCTCCCCCACACCTCCCTCTCCCCTACACCTCCCTCCCCCCACACCTCCCTCCCCACACACCTCCCTCCCCCACACCTCCCTCCCCCCCACCTCCCTCCCCCCGACACCTCCCTCCCCCACACCTCCCTCCCCCACACCTCCCTCTCCACCACACCTCCATCCCCCCCACACCTCCCTCCCCCCACACCTCCCTCCCCCACACCTCCCTCTCCCCCACACCTCCCTCCCCACACACCTCCCTCCCCCACACCTCCCTCCCCCCACACCTCCCTCCCCCACACCTCCCTCCCCCCACACCTCCCCCAGGCCTCTCAGTTGGTATTGTTATCAAGGCAAACCTACTCCAGGAAGGTACTCCCAATGATGTCAGGAGTGAGGGAAGAAGGAAGGTTGATGGGGGGGAGGAGAGAGTAAGGAAGAAGGAACAAAAGGAGGAGAGATATGGGGAAGAAGGAAAGAAAACAAAGGAAAGGAGGAATGATGATAGAGAGAGAGAGAGAGAGAGAGAGAGAGAGAGAGAGAGAGAGAGAGAGAGAGGTTGGTCACGTTGCAAGACACAAGGTGGCAACAAGTAATTACCGTGCAAATTACCAGGTAACTTCATCGGGCACTAGCACCTGTCCGGCCCCACTTCCACGTGTGTGTGTGCGTTAGTGAGCTAGTGAGTGAGTGAGTGAGTGCGTTCGTGTGTGTGTGAGCTAGCGAGTTTGTTAGTGAGCTAGTGAGTGAGTGAGTGAGTGAGTGAGTGCGTTCGTGTGTGTGTGAGCTAGCGAGTTTGTTAGTGAGTAAGTGAGTGAGTGAGTGAGTGCATTCGTGTGTGTGTGTGTATGTGGTCAACAGGTCAGATGAGACAAGACAATTTGTAGTGCACAGGTAGACGCCCTCCTCCCCCCCCAAAAAAAATTAATTAACTGGCCGGCTCTCAGGTAGGCTAAAGGTAAACTTCCACACCCCTGCCCTCTCTTCACACACACACACACACACACACACACACATACCTAAATACTCCACTACAGTATTTACCCTAAACACTTAACCTTGTTGTGATAATTCTGTCCAGGTAGTTTTATATTTACATTTATTTCTCAGTATATTCTCATGTGTGTTTCTTAGGATAGATTCTCACGTAGGAAAATATCTGAGAGAAGTCGGATATCATGACTCCTGCCTCTCCCCCCCCCCCCCCCCCAGTCAGATGAGGTGTTTCGAGGAAGTGTTGGCAGCTGTGTGTGTGTGTGTGTGGCGGGCCTTACAGTACCCACTCCTCTGTAACTTGGCTCTCAATATACGTCAGCTTTTAAACCTTTAGAGTCACATCTTTACACTGAAAGTTTATAATAGAACCAAAGAGACTTTTAGCTGGTAAGGGTATACATACATACATACATACATACATACATACCAAAAGATCAGTTCCAACACATTCTTTATTTATATTCCAGTTAATACTCATTACAGGTGTGAACGTATTTACCTGTAAACAAAGTGAACATTCTTTCTAACTCACTAGTAAAGTTCTAAAGACATTTCTAAGCATTATAATGTCTTACTGTGGATTAGGTTAGGTTAGGTTAAGTTAGGTTAAGACTACCAGTTGGTTATATTCCACACACATACTTGACCCCAGAGCACTAACCTTTTGAGCGGGCCATAGCAGGTGTGTGTGTGTGTGTGTGTGTGTGTGTGTGTGTGTGTGTGTGTGTGTGTGTGTGTGTGTGTGTGTGTGTTCTTCTAGTATACGTGTTACAGTCAATATGTGTAATCGGTCATATCACGAAATGACTGATTTTTTTTCTCTCGGTCAATTAGCGAAATGAATGTGTCACTCAGGCTATAGGATTAGGTGAAGTTAGAACCTATTTTAGACAGACAGACAGAAAAGCAGGTAGAAGATTAAACACACAGGGAGATAGAGAGAGAGAGAGAGAGAGAGAGCCAACCACCCAGCCTAACTTAACTACCACGCCCATCTCACCTGTCACCAAAAGCTCACCTGTTCTACCTCACTATTAATTGAGTATTTACACCTGGAGTCGCCCGGCAGACGGTGGAAGGTGGAGTGGTCGACGCCAGTGATATATTAATGGAGTCCGCTAGTTTATTTATTCCATACCTTCATTAATAACTCTTATCTTCGTTTACACATTCCCTCGATGGCTCAGATCTTCGAAAATATGTATATAGAGAGACTTCTTAAAAAAGGAATCTCGTACAACACGTAAAATTTTTGCTACATCCTTTGTGACGCCATTGAGTAGCAACATCTTAGAAATCTGTCAGGTCATGAAATTTTTCCGTCAGTAACCCCCCCACCACCCTCCTACCCCCATACCCCCCTCCCAGTAAATGTTATCTTCCTGTGAATCGATCCTGTAAGCTCATATATTTTCTGTCTGTCTGTCTGTCTGTCTGTCTGTCTTTTGTTAGGTTAGGTTAGGTTGTGAATTTTGAGATAGTTAATTTTAAGTTTGTTTTCATAAGTATTGACGAGTTTTGTTTTGTTGTTTGTCGACATCTGAAGGTAGTGTGTTTGGTTATTGTTTGTGGTTTCTTATTATTTGTTGTTATTGTTATTGTTGTTGTTATTGTTATTGTTGTTGTTGTCTTTGTTATTATTAATGTTGTTGTTATTGTTGTTGTTATTGTTGTTGTTGTCTTTGTTGTTGTTATTATTGTTAGTGTTGCTGTTATTGTTATTGTTGTTGTTGTCTTTGTTGTTATTATTGTTGTTGTTATTGTTGTTGTTATTGTTGTTGTTGTCTTTGTTGTTGTTATTATTGTTGTTGTTGTTGTTGTTATTGTTATTGTTGTTGTTGTCTTTGTTGTTATTATTGTTGTTTTTGTTGTTATTATTATTATTTTATTATTGCTGTTGTTGTTACACTCAAATTGACACACACACACACACACACACACACACACACACACCAGGTAATTTACAACACGTGTTTATGGTGAGTGATATAAGAATTATCTGGGACAGGTGTACAGGAGACAAACAGTGAAGGAAGGTGTTTTAGGTCAGCGGAGGGGTGGCACGGTGACATGACACTTACTCATACGCGTTGATGGAAGACAAATTTGACACGTGATGGTTGATCGTAATGAAGTAATACGTTCATGTTTGCCTTGAGGTCAACTGTCTCTTGACCTGACCTAACCTGACCTAACCTAACCTAACCTAACCTGACCTAACCTAACCTGACCTAACCTAACCTAACCTAACCTGACCTAACCTAACCTAACCTAACCTAACCCTTACTATCGAGGAAAGTCAGGAAAGACTCAACATGGGTTTAGCTCTGGGTTTAATCCCCCCCTCCCCCCTCCCATGGGTTTACAGGGCTTAGTATGTACCTGACGCCTCTTCTACCTAAACCATGTAAGGATTGACTGTCCAAGGCTGTGTGAGGATAACGCCCCTGTGAGCCTGAACGTGGCCAAGTTGCCCTCCTCAGGGATAAACTGTATGCTTTTTCGACCTACTTCTCTTTATCCTTACCTCCTACCCCCTACCTCCTACCACCTCCTGCCTCCTGCCTCCTACCCCCTACCCCTACCTCCTGCCTCCTACCCCCTACCTCCTACCTCCTACCTCCTGCCTCCTACTCCCTACTCTCTTCCCTATCACCTCAATCCTCTTCCCCCTTCACTACCTATACCTCTCTTACACCCCCCTCACACCCCCCCTCACACATCCCCTCACACCCCCCTCACGTACCCCCCTCACACCCCCTCACACCCCCTCAAACTGACTGATGACTGACTGACCGACTGACTGAATGATTGACTCTATGAATGCATGTTAAACCAAATTTAGTTTCATTTTCTGATTATTAAAATAAATCGTTCAAGCTTCATTCTAGGTAACTCAAGCTTCATTCTAGGTAACTCAGCTTCATTCTAGGTAACTTTTCATTCTGTTCATATGTGTCAAGGCCTCAAGAATGTTGGATATGTTCTCGTGTCTGTGATTGGTCGAGGATTTGTGTTATGTTAGTCTATTTTGGGTCCTGGTGATATGTCCTGTGACCACCTAAGACCTATAGCCACGACCCAGAGGAGAGGAGAGGAGAGATGGTGTGAAATATCTTGTTGTTGTTGTTGTTGGTTCCTCCTCCTTCTCTTCCTCCTCCTCCTTGTTGTCATACGAATACCGAACACTCCCCTCTTAACCTGTGTCCACAATACAGTGAAACCCTCTATATAACGCACTGCATGGAGAGAGGGAAGTCCGTTATATCGATGGTCCGTTAGGTTAGGTTCAGAGAGATTCTTTTCTTATCATAAACGGTCAATAGAGAATCCGGATGTGTCTTGTGGGTTGCTGACGACGCTAACCTTGTCTCGTTGCTTTGTATCTAAAGTTACCTCTCAATAGGGTGTGTGTGTGTGTGTGTGACCATCCATAAGTGACAGATAAAACCATTATCCCCGTCACTGTTGCCACTTACCTGTGTTTAGCAGGTGGGAACAGCGCTCCCTCGGTGAGTTAATATTTGTGAGGAACCAGGACAAACACACACACACATGCCTGTATTAGCAACGGTGTGACAGGTGGGCAGTGGGAAGGTGGGGTAGGGTGGGCGTAGTTTATTTGGGGTGAGGGGAAGAGGTGGTGTGGAGGATAGGAAGGGGACTGCATGGAGACAGGAGCAGAATAGAGGGGAAGGACGGATGGTTTCACGACAGGAGGAATAGGTGGACGGGGTCTAGGTTGTGACAGTGGGCTGGGCGGCACTAGGGGCGGGTGGACTGGGCGGCGCCAAACACATACCTTCCACCTGGGATATGTCATCGTGTTGCTAAGGCGAACGTCTCCTTGTCCCTCGTGTTGATGGTTCCTAACTCCCCCACTCACCCCTCTAGTGCCGCCCCTCTATTGGAAGCCACCCATCATATACGTGTGAGTCATCGTGCCACCCACCTATCTAACTTGGGTGGGTGGGTAATAGTATATAGGTTAACACACATCGACCCACCCATCTATTCCCCACCTATTACCCACACAACTACCCACCTATTACCCACAGCCTGAAGTAAATAGACCTTAAGCTACAGTACTCTCTCTCTCTGTCATTCGTCGTTATCAACTCTTGGCTGTGAAGTAGAAAGGATGTTTCCCACGTCATGAGGAGCAATGTTGTGTGTCAGTGAATGTTTGTGTGAGAGATGTTTGTTTTATTTCAAGGGAGATGTTTTGTCTGTATGTATTTCTGTATATTTCTCTCTTTCTCTTTCTCTCTCTCTCTATCACACTTTTTTCCCATACACACACAGAGAGAGAGAGAGGGAGAGAGAGAGCAATTAATCAGGGGTCCAGCACTTGTCGTCCTCTATCACCAAGCTGGACTGGGATGACAAGGGCACTCGACCAGCCTTCAACTCTGGGCTGCCTGGCGGGTGTTGTCCAGGGAAGGGTTTAAAGTACATTAATCAACGCTTACCAGTATACAGGAGAATAAATACCCTAAAATATTTCACCTGAAGTTTAACCACCCTAACCTAACCTACCCTAACCTAACCTAACCCAACCAAGTTACATATATCGAAAGTGATGTCAGATCGTAGTATTAGTTCAAAGCACCAACAGATTATTCGCTGACTTCATTTTTTTTTCAGGTCTGGCTAGTCACTTAACATTCAATTGCTCAGGTTTTTATCTCCATTAATCGAGGAGCAAAAGACGCCGCCGCCGCTGCTTACCTTACTTACTTATATAATCTCCAGTTGTGACGCGATGACTCTCCTGGTCACCCTGAGTCACCCTGAGCCTCGCCTCCGTCACGTGACATGCTTAGAGGAGAGTGGTGGTGACCTTCAGGTGACTGTATCTAGGGACCTGGCTACTGAAGATGAGAGATGAGAGAGATTAACCGATACCTGTTCTTTATAACGTTTTTAACGAATTTTTAAGTTTATCGGCTTTAACGAATTTTTAACGATTTAACGTCTTTAACGATTTTTTTTAACGGTTTAACGGCTTCCACATATCGGGTTATTAAGAGAAGTGAACTATTTCTCGAGGTGTTTTAGAATGTGTGTGTATGGAAGGAGGTATTACAAGATGGACCATTGCTTTGTGGGGTCAAACCAGGTAGCCGCTGCGTTACCTCAAGCCACACAGGCGAGGAACATAGAGAGTAGGAGACAAGAGGTAGTCTGACGAGGAGCATCTTGTGAGAATTTATAGAGAAACTGTTAATAAGAGAAAAGTCGGTAAGAAGTTTGTGTCTATGTGTGTGTGTGTGTGTGTGTAGTTTTATCTATGTACGTTTTCGATGTATACATGCGTGCGTTTGTTTACACTTTTTGGTCTCTTTTTATGTGTACGGCGATATGTGTGTATTGGCATTTGTACGTACATAAAATTGTTCATTAGTTTATATAAAATAAACTAAAAACAGTTCCTAAATCGTAGAGAGAGAGAGAGAGAGAGAGAGAGAGAGAGAGAGAGAGTCTCCTCCTCACCCCTCATTTTCTCACAAGTTCCCTCTATGTTCTTATCCTCGACACAATTACAGTCAGATTTTATACCTAGAAGTTGCCAGGCAAGTTTGTGGTCTCTGGGTGGCTTAGCTAAGAACAGGAAGGGGGGAGGCAGGAAGGGTGGGAGCAAAGGAGGGAAAGAAGGAAGGAAGGAAGGAAGGGAGAGAGGGAGGGAGGGAGGGATGGAAAGAAGGAAGGAAGGTAGGAAAGGAGGGAAAGAAGGAAAGGCAGAAAAAGAAGGAAAAAAAGAGACGCTGTTACCTAGTCAGAATGTGTTACGGTGGTGATGTTAGGTTAGGTTAGATTACGTTAGCTTAGGTTAGCATGACTCAGCACCTGGTTACTTCAGAAATTTACATATCACATAATTAGTTGAAAGTCTATAAACATAAGAGAAGTTCTTAACGATGATCAATGTTACTGTACTTCATTAAATATATAATAAGAATATAAACAAATAACTCGTCGGCGGTGTAGTCGTCAATATTAACCCCCTCCCAAAAAAAATAAAAGCTATAGTATTATTATTTTCATTCTTGAGCAAAAAAAAAAAATCCTAAGTTTTCCATCAAAATCTGTGAAGAAAAATTGACGAGGCTTTTGTTTGGATAAGTGGGTGATAATCCCTGTTATTTGAACCTTAACGATGGAATTGGCATTTGGGGATGGATAATTCCTAACTATTTGTATGGCCAGAGTGTCTCCAGGCGTCCCTATACTCGTCAGGTTGGGTAGAGAAGTGCTCTGTACCCTGACGATGAAGTGAGTGTTGATGACAGTAATAATCTCGAGGGTGTGACCTGTTGAACGAACCATAGGACGAGAGAGATGGTGGCTACCTGACGAAGATATAGGTGGGTGTTCCGTCCTCTGTTGCCGAGGGAGACTGACCTGGTTTGGGTAGGGAGGAGAGTGGGAGGGGAGGGGAGGAGGAGGAAGGGATTGTAGAAAGATGGGTGTTGAGAGGGAGAGGAGGGTATGGGAGAAGGAGGGGGTTGGAAGATGGAAAAGAGGTGTTTGTGGGTAGGGGGGGAGGGGGGATAGGAGAGGTAGGATAGGGTAAAGAAAAAGAAGGGGGCCGGAGAGAGAGAGAGATTAAGGGAGTGTTGAAAGGGAAAAGGAAGAGAGAAAGTGGAGGAGAGGGAGAAAAAACCTGGAGAAGAGAGAGAGAGGAAAGGGGGAAGAAACAAAGAGGAGAAGAGGATGTTAAAGGAGGAATCATACATTACCTAACCTAACCTAACCAGTACTCAACACATCCGCTAAAGTTCATAGCATTTGCCACTCTTTCATCTTTTCACACACACACACACACACACACACACACACACACGAGATACACTCAACAGGGTGTAGGAATGCGGACCATTTGATTACGCCAGCCCGCCGATGACGCCCCCCCCTCCCCCTCATCCCTCTTACCACACCCCCTTCACCACCCCCCCTCATCCCCCCTCCCTTCTACATCCTCCCCCCCCCCTTCCTCCCTCTCACCACCTCCCCCCACCCACTCCCCTTGCATATGACTACCTTCCCCTTTATATAAATTAATGAAGCATACAGAGATTAGGTTAGGTTAGGTTAGATTAGATTAGGTTAGGTTAGGTTAGGTTAGATGTTGGAGAATTATGTGTAAACGCCGACGCTTACACACACTCCTCCCTGTTAATTTTTGTTTTACATTTACGCAGATTTACACACGCATACACATACATCCACCCAAACACACACACACACACACCACACACACACACCTCCACGCACCCCCTACCCACACATACACAACCCCTCCTCTTCACCCCTCTCTTACACCCAGATACACACCCATCTACCCATCTACCCACACACGTCATCATACTCTAGATACAAAGCCAATAATCACACATACAAAGACACACATATAGATAAAGAGAAGACATTATGTGTATATATCTAGCCTGTGGTGACGGGTCAGAAGAAAGGAGCTTCTGACGTCAACCTATTTGGGGATGTATTCTTACTGGGGGAATAATGGCCGATATCATCATCTAACTCACATCTTTTATACGAGAATGTAGAACAAGATTGAATGTATTTCCTTTAAAGATGTTAATGATCTAATTGATTATTTAAAAAGAGACAGATTGTTGTTTTGTAGAGGACAGTAACTACGACACTTCACTGTGGTTTGGCATTACTATACAATTATGTTTTCTATGTTTGCACAGTTTTGTCCCCTTAGTCGTGTATAGTTTTATGGTATTATTCTATTATCAAGAGTGCGGTGGCTGAGTGGATATAGTACTCACCGTCTGATCAATGGTTCGATTCCCAGGCATTCTTAGTTCATCTTGCTGTAAATGGGGAAGCGAAGGAGGTCGAGTGCCATACCTACTTCATTGTTTACTGAAGACTTAGTGTACAGTGTCATAACCATGGGATTTGTTTACTGAAGACTTAGTGTACAGTGTCATAACCATGGGATCTGCAGACGTCATTTAATATAAATTTTACGTTAAATTAAGAAAATATAAAACTATCAAATATTATTCTGATACAGGCAGCACTAGTATTTGTAATAGACCTTTTGAACAGTCTACAACAAGCAATTGGTTTTGACGGTGATAAGGTTATGACTGTTGTAGTGGTTAACTGTGCGGCGCCTCCTTAACTCGCCACCTCTTTAACTCGGCACCTTAACTCGTCACCTCTTTAACTCGGCACCTTAACTCGGCACTTTAATTCGACACCTTTACTCGCCACCTTAACTCACAGACACTGACGAGTAGTAACTTGAGGTAATGGTGGGATGAGGTAAGGAGGGAAAGGTAAGGAGGGGAGGTGAAGATAAGGAGGGAGAGAGGTAAGGAGGTAAGGAGGGAGAGAGGTAAGGAGGTAAGGAGGGAGAGAGGTAAAGGGGGGTGGGTGGGGGAGGGAGATTGGTGGCCCTGAGCTGAGGATTGGGGCGACACATTCATCAGCCACAAGTGGTAATGGTGCCACCCAGTCCACCACCCACTCTGCCGCCCAATGCACACCACCTAACCACCCAGTCTACCACCCACATCCACCCATCCACCCACACGAAAGGAGTTACTGGGAGAAGGGGTGAGAGGCAGAGAAAGAGGGAGGGGGAGAGAAAGAGGGTGGAGGAGAGAAAGAGGGTGGGGGAGAGAAAGAGGGTGGGGGAGAGAAAGAGGGAGGGGGAGAGAAAGAGGGAGGGGGAGAGAAAGAGGGAGGGGAAGAGAAAGAGAAAGGGGGAGGGGAAGAGAAAGAAGGAGTGAGGGAGAGAAAGAGGGAGATAAAGGGAGAGAAAAAAGAAGAAGAAGACGGACGGACAGACAACAATAACAATATGATTTAGTTTACGAGTACACTAAGTTTACCGTCAGTTTACTTACCTCTTACTCCACCGATCATTCCTCTTCCTCTTCTTCTTCCCTGTCCCTCCTCTTCTTCTTCCTCCCTGTCCCTCCTCTTCTTCCTCCCTGTCCCTCTTCTTCTTCTTCCTCCCTGTCCCTCCTCTTCTTCCTCCCTGTTTCTCCTCTTCTTCCTCCCTGTTTCTCCTCCTCTTCCTCCCCCGCCCTCCCTCCTCTCTCTTCCTTTCTCACCCCCCCCTCACACCCATAAGAGGAGGGTGAGGTGTGGGCGCTGTTGCCAGGCTGTGAAGGAGCTTGTGACGGATGCTGCGGGGATTAAGTGAGAGTGTGACTGGTATAGAGACGCTGTTGCCGAGGTGAAGTCTTCCTCACACTCACACACTCTCACACGCTCACACACTCACACACTCACACACACACATTCACACTCTCACACACACACACACTCACACATTCACACTCTCACACACACATACACTCACACACTCACACACTCACACACACACACTCACACATTCACACTCTCACACACACACACTCACACACACACACACACACCGGTTCTAGTCTCTCTCTCTCTCTCTCTCTCCTGTACTGCCTCCATGGCACTGCCCGACAGACAGGAAGACGACAGTAGCCACTTCAGTAGGGGGTGTTGGTGGCTCTTGGTGGGGAGGTTGTTGGTGGTGAGCTCTGTCGTCGAGGGAAGAGAAGAGGAGGGGGAGAAGGAGGGGGAGGGGGGAAGGGGGAGGAGAGGGAAGAGGAGAGGGAGGAGGAGACAGCAAATTGTTTTCTCAACCTATATTTTTTTTGTGTTGCCTTTTTTATTTGACATTTTTGATAACACACACACACACACACACACACACACACACACACACACACACCAAGTTTGTGTATCGGTGTCGTTTCTCTGATCTATCTGAGTTGAATGCTGGAGGTTTAGTTTGGACCTAACCTAACCTAACCATATAAAAATTACTTTCTCCCCTTCTCCTCCTATCTCATTTCTTTATTTCTCTCCCTTCTTCTGTCCTCTTCTCTCTCTCTCTCTCTCCCCATTGATCTCTCTATCTCTCCCCCTGCCTTTCATTATTCTCGACCACATCAGAAAGGCCTCGGGGATGGAAATAACTCAATAATGGTACAGAATGTTGGCCTACCCGTGTGTCTGTTACCTGTTTCACTCTACGTTAGCCATCACAGGTACTGGTCTAAGGATTATTATAGTCAAGTTATTAGTATTTATAGGAGACGAAAATTGGGGTATTAGAAGGTCTTATAAAGTTGAATTGTTTGTTGATTATCTACACTTGAAGTTAAAATAATGATAAGGGAGGGGATGAAGTAAAAACAATACTCTCCCTTTCTTTCCTTTCTCTCCCTTTCTTTCCTTTCTCTCCCTACGTTGCTTTATCTACACCTCTCCATTGATCTCTCCCTCGTTTATAACTCTACCGACCTAGATACCTTTTCCACTACACTCGATCATCCTTGTTGGTGATGGAAGGTAAATATTTAAAACGGTAGGATACATCAGCTGGGACCAGGGATTATGGATACCTCCTTCTCCTGTCAGCACTAACACATACACACACGCGTCTATTTCTCAACATCATTTTACTGAACCCAAACAAGGAAGGAGAGAGAGACTGACCAGAACCGGTGTGTGTGCGATGGAAAAGGTAAATTTTGACTCAAGTGACACACCTTCTCACTCCCTCAAGATGGTGTTCGTCCTTGAGGGGAGTAACAGTTTTTTTTTTTTTTTTAGTTTAACAAATTTATTGACAAAGCTTGTAGTACAGTTTGCCTATTCTGAGTAATTCAGTCAGGTCTTGACACTGAGGGTGGGATCACGTCTCACTGTCAAACAGGACAGAGGTTCACACACAAAGAAATACATCATATTCATTAACAGCTATAAATGTATAGAGGTCAGATTCATATGGGTAATGTCACTGTTCACTGCCATGCAGGACAGAGGTTCGTACACAAAGAGATGCATCATATTCATTGACAGTACATATACATATATGTACACACACACACACACACACATATACACACATATACATATATACATACACATATACATGTACAAATATATACACACACGCACACAAACATACATATACGTCGGTCAGATTCGTGTGGGTAATGCCACTGTTCACTGCCATGCAGGACAGAGGTTCGTACACAAAGAAGGAAATACATCATATTCATTAGCAGTATATATAGGTCAGTGGATCACATACATTGGAGTCATATTCTAATTAAAAGTAACAGCTTCTGGAGGAGGAGGAATAGGAGGCGAAGGAGGAGGAGGAGGAGGAGGAATAGGAAGAGGAGGAGTTTTTTAGTTTAACAAATTTATTGACAAAGCTTGGAGTACAGTTTGCCTATTGTGAGTAATTCTGTCGGGTCTTGACACTGAGGGTGGTATCACTTCTCACTGTCACGCAGGAGGAGGAAGAGCTGCCTAGGGAGAGAAGGGAAGAGGACGACGCGTGAAGGTGACACACCCTGGGTCGATCACTATGATGAATGGCCCGATTGTTGACCTCCAAGGACGTGTTGTCTCATCGGCCTTCCGTCCACTCCCTCCCTCTGCTCCCTCCCTCCCTCCAATCCCTCCCTCACTCCTCCCTCTATTCCCTCCCTCTTCCACTCTCTCTCTCTCCCTTTTCCACTCCCTCCCTTCCTCCATTCCCCCCACTCCCTCCCTCCCTCCACTCCCTCCTTCCACCCCCTCCCTCCCTCCACTCCTTCCCCCCATTCCTTCCCTCCCTCCTCAACCCCCTCCTCTTTCCCTACCTCACTCCCTCTCCCTATCTCCCTACCTCACTCCCTCTCCCTATCTCCCTTCCTTCTCTCTTCCTCTCCGTTTACACAGGGAATTAAATACTCGACACATTCTTGGCCTTTTCAGTTCTTATACCTAAAACATCTGATCAGATTAACATTTAAACACTGGACACGGACATAATTCAGACTCATATAATGTTTATTTGTTGATGAAGTAGTGTGATAACTAACTATGATTGACACTTAAAGACCCTGGATGTTGATGAGCTGTAACAACAACCAAGTCACAAAGATTCAGGTACTAGTTGTCACATTATACGTACAGTACTGGAGTCTGGTGTGAGAGAGGGCTGTAGTAATAATGATCAACTACTACTACTACTAAGACATGGCCTCCATCCTCCCCTAATAGCCATACCTTCGCCCCCATTTTATTACCTTAAAATTAAATATCCTAATACATAAGTAGCTATCCTAATAATAAAGGTTTTAGTCATTGTACTCCATATATGAAGTCGTCGTACTGAAGAAGGCATCGCTTAGGTAGTGGAAAGACGTCTACCACTCTACCACTGTCCTTGATCTGTCAACGACCTCTCTCTCTCTCTCTCTCTCGTACTTCGGTAATGGCAGCGTCAGGAGGAAGGTGTGGAACAATTCCCATCTCTCATAGGACCCGCCTCTGCCTCTGCTCTCTTCTCCAATGTAGGAAGAGTCGATGGACATCCACATGAAGGTCAAGTGTTATATATAAGGCCTAAAGCGTGTCTGTGAAACTTCAGTGTCCCATTATGGTTAGAGGAAGAGAGAGCCAGCTGCAGCGTGGGGACCAGGAGTGAGGGGACTTTTGTGGACGACGTGGTTGAGATGTTTGTTGAAGAAAAACTCATATCTGTATCAACGTCTACTGCCACGACAGGATTGTTATGTGATGTAGGTGTGACAGAGGCGAGTCTTAACAGTGAAGTCTATCTTTCACGACGAGGCGGCTGTCAGGAAGTGAGACACACACACGGTATTGAATGATGCTTGAATTGTGGTTAATTTTGAAAGAATATGAGATTAATAGATGCCATCTCCCCGAAAAATAAAATAATAATCCTTTTGGGGAAATTGTAAGAATTTTATGTCTAGAGATGTTACGAGTGTCATTTGTGGCGTAAGTTTACCCATCAGGGAGGAGGTCTGTGGGTCACTTTGTCCATGGATCAGTTTTAGATGTTGGTTAACCAGCTGAACAGAACTTTTAAGGGTTGGACGCATCTATCAGCAGGTCTCTGGAGGCTCGTGTGGAGTTAAGAGCGATCACAAGAGTGTCTACATCAGAAGCACGTTCAGTCAATCTCTTCAGGTGTTCCTCCCCTGGCAGGTAGGTACTGGAAACGATTAAGAGAAGGTCACCGCTAGTATAGTTTTTGATTCAGTGTGTGGTTAGGTTAGGTTAGGTTAGGTTAGGTTAGGTTATGTGAGTCAACTGGTTTTGTAACGGTTTCTCTCTCTCTCTCTCTCTCTCTCTCTCTCTCTCTCTCTCTCTCATCACCCACAGGATAAGGCCCTGGTCGTGTGTGGTGAGAGAGAGAGAGAGAGAGAGATCCCTAACCCCTAACCCCCCATCCCCCCCGAGAGATTCAGACTCGTGAACTTGAAGCAGTAGACTCAAACATTATTCTATACCATAAATGCTTCGAATTTATGAGTCTGAATCTTTTTGTGGGTTCGTGGTTCACAGGGAGAGATAAACGAATTACTGTATAATAGCTGACTGTCTGTATTTACCTCATTAGCTGTCACACCAACCTTCTCTCCACCACAAAAGAGATATTTCTCATATTTCCCACAAAGAGACGGACCATCGTGAGAATCTCCAAGGTCTCATTTCTCTTATCTCTCGGCCCAGGTCTGGTTGAGTGGGGTCGTGGTGGTTGGTGTATATGCTAAGTACTTGAGATCTGACACTACAGTTTTTAAAGGAATATTATGGAACCTGTTACTAGTGTGTGTGTGTGTGTGTGTGTGTGTGTGTTTAGGTGATGCTGGCCTTGGAAGTATTAAATCACCTTGTCTGTCTGTCTGTTTGTCTGTCTGTCTGTCTGTCTGTCTGTTGGTTTGTCTGCCTGTCTGTCTGTCTGTCTGTCTGTCTGTTCGTCCGTCTCTCAAACAGGGTGAAAATAATAGAGCTGTGTTTTGTTTTTTTGTTTTGTTTTTAAAATACTTAATACTCCCTTCACCACCACTGTCACCCCTCCTTCCCACCCCTCCCTACCCCTCCCCTCCCCTTCACCACCCCTTCACCACCCCCTCACCCCTCCTCCCCACCCCTCCCCTTCACCACCCCCTCCCCACCCCTCCCCTCCCCTTCACCACCCCCTCCTCTCACCACTACTGTAACAACAACTGAGATACACCGATGATTGTGGCGAGAGGGAGGAGGGAGGGGGGAGGGGTGGTGAGGGGAGGGGGAGAGGAAGTGGTGAGGGGAGAGGGAGAGGGGACGGTGAGGGGAGGGAGAGGGGGCAGTGAGGGGAGGGAGAGGGGGAGGTGAAGGGAAGGGGGAGAGGGGGTGGTGAGGGGAAGGAGAGGGGGCGGTGAGGGGAGGGGGAGAGGGGATGGTGAGGGGAAGGGGGTAGGGGGTATAGATAGAAGAATCTTAGTTATTTACACTGGTTATTTATGAGCGCGGAGTATGGAATAAGGTCCTTAAAACACCCATGTATGGCACAGGGCAGGCTGTCTAGTGCCTGTACCGACAGACAATAACTAACCCATGACACAACCCTAACACACTATTAGCTTAGTCAGCCCGCCCTCTCTTACCTCCTAAATTTCTTCAATTTCCGAACTATAACTTCCTTCTCCCACCTCTAATCTTCCTTCATTCATCCTTTCTCTAAATAAAAAAAAAAAAAAATAAGCAAGTAGAAACAAGTATATTCTTACGTTCTTAAGTTCCTTCAGTAATGAGCTACTTACCTCCGAGTCATACAGGGTCACCAAACTGACATATCCTTTCTTTACACTTTGTATATTAATAACCTAACCTAACCTAACCTAACCTAACCTAACCTAACCAAACCTAACCTAACCTTATTGACTGTATTACACTTATATAGTAATTTGAGACTCAGCCCAGGTCAGTCAGCACGCACACCTCACGGAAGCACTTGTGGAAAATATATTCCTTCTACAGTATGACTCCGGTTACCTCCTCCACTCTTGAGGCCTTGACACACACACACACACACACACACACCTAGGGCCACTCTCAGCACCCTCCTTTACCACCACCACCGTCACCACCGTCTGTGTGTGTGTGTGTGTGAGATGGCAGGGGCTATAATTATTATCACGTTTGGTTAGGTTAAGTTTTGGTAGGTTAGGTTAACTTTATATCTAACGGACCCTTAATATAACGTACTTTCCTCTCCATATAGTCCGTTAAATAAGAGTTTTGACTGTAGTCGCTTATGGTGGCTGAAGGTTAACGTAATCATCAGTGGATACAACACAAGCCACTACCTTCCTGTAAAGTGTATGGCCAGGTTGTGTATGCTTACTCTGGAGCCGTTGTGAGGGGGGAGGGGGAGGGGAGAGAGGGAGTGGGGATGGAGTGGGGAGAGTGAGTGGGAGGAGGGGGGACAGGGATGGTTTGTTTGTTGTTACGTAAAGGATTAATCTTCTCCAGGGATTCTAGAGAGAGAGAGAGAGAGAGAGAGAGAGAGAGATCCACTAATTTGTTTTTGAGATGAATTACTCAATGTAGCTAATTAATTACATTACTCAGGTAAAAATGATTATGTCATACCTTTGATACCTATATATTCCACCTTCTAACTAGGTCAGGAGGTCACCTATCGAGCACAAACTGAATATGTCAACAATACATAAAGCAAAAATTCTGGGTTCAGGGACCGTGTTTTGATTGGCTATCTTGTGTAAATTATTGCATAGCGTTTGTGTCTGAACTTGCAACTACTTATACTGTTGTTCCCGAGTGAGTCGTTTTTTTACTTTGGAATTTAACATCAAAATATTGCCCGTGAGGTCAGAATAATCTGCCTCTTTCATAACACTTCAGTAATAACCAAAATGGTTAGGTTTTATTGGCGTCTTGTGTCTCCTGAAGGGTGTTCCTGAAGTGTTCCGTCTCTCCTGAGGTGTTCCTGAAGTGTTCCGTCTCTCCTGAGGTGTTCCTGAAGTGTTCCGTCTCTCCTGAGGTGTTCCTGAAGTGTTACGTCTCTCCTGAGGTGTTCCTGAAGTGTTACGTCTCTCCTGAGGTGTTCCGTCTCTCCTGAGGTGTTCCTGAAGTGTTCCGTCTCTCCTGAGGTGTTCCTGAAGTGTTCCGTCTCTCCTGAGGTGTTCCTGAAGTGTTCCGTCTCTCCTGAGGTGTTCCTAAAGTGCTACGTCTCTCCTGAAGTGTTTCGTCTCTCTTGAAGTGTTCCTGAAGTGTTCCGTCTCTCCTGAGGTGTTCCTGAAGTGTTCCGTTTCTCCTGAAGTGTTCCTGAAGTGTTTCGTCTCTCCTGAAGTGTTCCTGAAGTGTTTCGTCTCTCCTGAAGTGTTCCGTCTCTCCTGAAGTGTTCCTGAAGTGTTCCGCCTCTCCTAAAGTGTTCCTGAAGTGTTCCGTCTCTTCTGAAGTGTTCTTGACTCACGTAAAAGAGATCATCCAGGCCTCCCTTCTGTCACGGGTCTGTGAATCTCCGAGATCAAGAAGAGACAGTTGACTCGGTAGGACTTCGTTGGTGAGTGAACATCCCAGTTTGGCACAGCAATTGGTTCTTCATTTCAACACACTAGTTGGATTCACCGTCGGTGTTGTGAGGGCAGTACCCACGTTGTCTTCCTGTGGCGAGTCCCTACACACGGGATTCTAGCAGCTGTTCGCCCTTTTCCCACCCCATACACCTGGCAGTATTCCTCAAACATGTGTAATTTCTGTATATTGGAGGGAAAGTGGCTAGTGCGAAATGCAATGATTACTTTTACTACTATTACTATGACTACTATTATTACTACGACTACTACTATTACTACGATTACTACTATTACTACGACGACTACTTCTACTACTACTATTTTTAATGGCCTCCATACTACTACTACTACTACTATTTTTTTTAAATAACGTGGCCTCCAGCTTCCCCCAATAACCACACCTTCGCCGCCATTTTATTACCTTAAAATTAAATATCCTAATACATAAGTAGCTACCCTAGCTGTGTTGAGTTAGCTGAGCCGCAGATCTATGCGGCATTCAGTGACTGTTGCCTCGTAGTCAATATCTGCAACTGTTGTCGGCTTTGGGGCCGATGCTCTCGTTCCCCTGAGGCAGAGCAAAGCCGACCTAAAGAGAGAGAAGGACAGTCGACATCTCAACCAGGCTGTAACATAACTTCTGGGCTGCTGCTTCTGTTCAGATAGCACCTCCGCGAGTCTGGCGAAAAAGCATCTTGCACTTAGTCCCATCCCACCAGAGGTTGTGAACACTAGAGGAGTGAAGCTGCCTTGATCAACGTTCAGAATTCTCTCTACTGCTACTACTAATTTTCTCGAAGGTCTCCAGCCTCCTCCTACTACTACTACTACTCGGTGTGAGGGGTAGGAGACATATCACAGTTGAAGCGGTAACTAATGGAATTAAAATATCGATAATGTGATATTAATTGCAACCAACAACTTTCTCCATGACGACGACACGAGACTCCAGGTAATTATTTCCTCTGCCACACCTTCCCCCCTGTCTACAACCCTTCCCCATACACCCCCCTTCCCCTGCTCACCTCCCCCTACTTACGCCCCTTCCCCTACACCCCTTCCCCCTACACCCCTTACCCCTACACCCATTACCCCTACACCCTTACCCCTACACCCTTACCCCTACACCCCTTACCCCTACACCCCTTACCCCTGCACACCTAACCTAAGGAGACGTCTGTTGTGGTCTTTCTACTGAACAATTTACCACAAAAGTGAATTATTATTACACCACCTCTTAATTACCTTCAGTATGGGAATGCTTCAAGAGCTATACAGGGTCTCGGTGGTCAGCAAGTACGCTGCAGTGTTACCAGCTCAACACAGAGATGGTTATGATTATTAGCGTCTTCACAGCCAGGATCATAGAGCACTGACGGGGATACTTAGGGATATTTACTGTAGTTAGAAATACGTTTACCTTAATATCATTAGGTTGTAAAGAACTTCGGTGATGATTAAAGAAATTATCTAAACCTTTTCAAATATATTTCACTTCAACTGAACTTTTTTTACAACAATGATTTATCGCCCTGAGGAGAGTTATTCATATCCGAGATGTTTAGATAAATCCTGCCACGAGGCCAGACCCTGAGGCCAGACCCTGAGGTCAAGGTGCTGGTAATTGTCTAGTTGTCTTCATAACTACTGGAGGCAACAGCGGCTGCATTAGGCAAATGTCGACGCTGGAGACAAGGTCAGTGTACCCTAGACTCAGCGGGCCTCCTGTAATTCCACTTCGTCTGGAATTAAATTAACTTTGAAGTGGAATCGTAATACACTGCCATCACCTGTAGCTTAGAGCGCTGGGGGAAGTATTTTTATTTTTTATATATATTTTTTAGTCTTTCGGGCCGTCACTAAGACTTGCCCCCTCCCAAGGTCGTTCACTTATGAGGGCCACGGCCACTCACGATGGCCACGGCCACTCACGAGGGCCACGGCCACCCTCTGTCTCAAGATATTATTCAGGAGTAAAGCGAGGAGACTTATGTGCAGTAAAAGGAACATTAGTCTGAGCGATGTCCTGAAGGCGAGCAATGGCCGACGGGGTGAGACACTTCCTCCTTCACTTATTCTCCCCGGTCACTCCTCTCCCCGGTCACTCCTCTCCCGAACACTCTTCTCGGCACTCCAAACACTCCTCTGTACACTACCAACCACATTTATGGCCAGCACGGTTACCACTTAGAATTAATCAAACATCCTTTACACGCCAAGGTTAGCACAGGACACGCCCCTCTCCTCGTCCCAGAGTGGATAGGAGGGCGCCTTACTCCTTCTTCCTGCACGGGAGGCTGTTGACCCGTGTTGGACACTGCTCTTACTATGAACAATGTGGTGCTTTATATCTTGTTAAGCTTGTATATGTCGTTGCTGTTTTTGGACTAATGAGTTTGTTTGATATAAAGGCAGCAGCCATTTACACCACCCCCCCCCCCTCTCTCTCGTCATTCTGCACAGTGGATTATACATCTCTCTGTAATTGTGGACATAATTGGGGGTCAGGTTAGGTTAGGATAATTAGGTTAATTATTGAGCTGAGAACTGTTAAAAAAAGTATTAAGCTTTACAATAAACTTAACCTAACCTAACCTACTATACAGTACTGGTCGCTCCCTCTCTTACCTGTTGGAGTGGAGGGGAAAAACTAGGTCACCCTGGTTTTCTCCCCTGCCTCCGAGAACAACACATTAGAGGTCAGGGAATTTTTCAGCATTTTTCCCTCTAAACGATAATATATTACAGGAGGGGCGACGTGACTAAGGTATTATTATTATTTTTTTTTTAAGGATTTTCTCTTTTCCTTTTGGCTTTAACTATGTACTACAGACTTGGCTGACGGTACAGGTCACAGCTGACTTAATCCGTTGAATACGATGACTTAATCCCTTGAGTACGATGACTTAATCCCTTGAGTACGATGACTTATCCTCTTGAGTACGATATCTTAACCCCTATGAGCCATCTGTACGTGTAGCCAATCAGGATAGGAACATGTACACCTTGGCCAATCAGGAGATGGACCAATAAACCTTGACCAATCAGAAGATGAACCGACACTCAGTATATTTACAGACAGCCGTGAGTTTGGGTGTAAACTGTGTACTGATGGCATACGAGAGGCTGTGTGGTGGCCTTGGTACACCTGAGTTTACCTTCGATCTACACCCAGACACTTAACTACCTGGAGGAGTGGTCCCGTGGGTGTCTGTCTGTCTGTCACCCTGAACTATGTCACCAAAATTTACTCCTTAAGGAAGTATATCATGTTAGTTTATTGGGAGATCCTATTATGTTAAGGATGTTATGATATTAAGATGTGTTGAAATATATCCCAGGTAATTATAATTTAAGCATATCAGAGAGGAAAAATATACTCTAAATATATATAAGAACAGGTAGGTCAGGTAGAAGGAGATAGATGCATAGCAGAGAGAGAGAGAGAGAGAGAGAGAGAGAGAATATAAATTGTTCAGGTCTTCTTGTGGGGTAGCTGAGATAACACCTGAGGGGATGATTACAGCCACACACCTGAGGCACTTTAAGGTACTCGTGCAGGTGGAGGTGTTGAGTTGTTAGTTGTGTTTACGTTATGTTTTGGTTGTGTTTGTGATGAGGTGTTTAGTGACTTGAATGATGATGATGATGGTGGTAATCTTTATCACATCCACACCATATTCAGTCATCCATCACATCCACACCACATTCAGTCATCCGTCACATCCACACCACATTCAGTCATCCATCACATCCACACCACACCCATCTTAAGCAACCCAACACATCCACCTTTAATCATCTATCCTATCCACACTAAATTCACGTTAAGTCACCTACCACATCCACACTACATCCACCTTCATAATATTGGTCAGGAGGTCACGATAATTTATGACTGATTTAGTTTACACAGAAGGAAAAATATTTTAAAACTGTTCACACACACACACACACACACACACACTTTCTCATCTTCTCAGTGTGGACATCTTCCCTAATTAAAACATTTCATATCGTAAATTATATCAGAGTCCATTAATGATACCTCACCTCACCTCACCTCACTTCACCTCACCTCACTTCACGCTTCTTCTATCTCCAGCTTAAATGTATCAAGTATTTCAACACACTTTTTACTGTGCCTTTGTTGATGATGTTAACGTCTTGCTAGGTGCCTTCAGTGACTCACCTGTTGCAACACCTGGTAATCGTCAGTTAATCAATCACTAAATCAATCTACCTTCTAGTATTTCAAGACAGGTTTTCATTCATAAATGTTACGTAGCACCGCCATCACGAAACAACAACAGCAACAATAATCATAACCACAACAACCACAATAACAATAACAATCACAATAACAACATAAACTACTCCTTTTAGATTCACACAGTTACCAGTTCACTGTCTGGTATTTTCTTGGACTAAACTAATTCACAACAGCTGAATCACAAACACATCAACAACCATAAATTTCTAGACTTCTACCACAACCAACCTTGTGTTATTAGTCTCTATCAAACAGTGAGAGAGAGAAGATGAAGAGCTCCTCATTAGACTGTCAACAAAGTCTTCTTATCTCTTCAGCTCACAAAGCCACCAGGAAGTGTCGTCTCAGATCAACACACGAGAAATATTTTGAAATTTTTCCTCATTCAATCTGTTTCTTGGATCTATCAGTGAAGAGGGAGTTGAGATCTGCTACCATCTGGTCGTTTACACCTAGAAACATCTGGTTGCTTACACCTAGAGACATCTGGTCGCTTACACCTAGAAACATCTGGTCGCTTACACCTAGAAACATCTGGTCGTTTACACCTAGAAACATCTGGTCGCTTACACCTAGAAACATCTGGTCGCTTACACCTAGAAACACCTGGTCGCTTACACCTAGACATTTGGTCGCTTACACCTAGAAACATCTGGTCGCTTACACCTAGAAAAATATCCCAAAGATACCGGAATGAAGTGTCTGCTGTCAACGAGCTCAAGCCGTCAGTGAACAAATGAATGCATTTTCAGACCAAACCAGAGATGACTTATGAGGGAAACCTAACCTAACCTACCCTAGCCTAACCTACCCTAACCTAAGATGGACATTTACGTGTTGTTGGTCACTTATGAGAGGTTTATGATACTTGAATTTGAAAGTTTATGTAGATATATAAGTATAAGTAGAGATTTAAGTATAAAGTAACTCTTGTGGTATAAGAAAAGTGTGAATCAGATTAGAGACACTTATAAAACACTTGTCTTGTTATCTTGTTGTCTTCATGGAATAAGTTAGGCTTATTATCGGAGTTAATAATGACCATCATCATCATCTGGAGGCCAACCACAGCCTGGGGTCTCCTCGCTCAGTTGATCATGGTGCCCTGACGACCTCCAGACAGACAGAGTCCAGCTTATAACAAGGGTCGTCAGCACCTCGTGACTCGGTACACCTGGGGGCCAGCGGCACATTCATTACGTGATCTGGTGGGGGGGGGGGGGGGGTGGGGGGGGGGGGTGTTAGTGGTGTCGCCTCAGCCTTCTCGCTCGTCCTGTAGAGGTCGCTGACACACGAGGGTCTCTAAGAGGCGAGAGACGATAGCTCTTAGGTCTCTCGTTTAACTTCGGAAGTTATGATAGAGGTGTATAAATGGAAGTCAGGGCTAAACAAAGGGGACATTACAAAGGTACTCAAACTATCCAACTAGGAGCGAACTCTTAGCAATTGTTTTAAATTAGACAAATTTAGATTTAGGCGGGAGATAGATAAATATTGGTTTGGAAGTAGAGTAGTGGATGAATGGAACAAATTACCAAACAACATCATTAACTCGAATACGCTGGATAGCTTCAAACACAGGTTGGATGGATATATGAGAGATAGGGGTTGGGTGTAAACGGGATTGCCCAGTATGAGCCAATAGGCCCGCTGTAGTTTCCTCCATTCTTACGTTCGTATTTGACATTAGAAGTACAGAGGCCAACGAGTTTACTTCCATTGGGATCAACGACCTGAGATGATCCCCGATGGTCCCGTGATGGTCAGAGTACGTTCACGAGATCCGGGAAACTTATCTTCATTAATTTATTCCCTCCTTAACTCTGAGGTGAGTGACCATATTCCCTCCTTAACTCTGAGGTGAGTGACCATATTCCTCCCTTAACTCTGAGGTGAGTGACCATATTCCCTCCTTAACTCTGAGGTGAGTGACCATATTCCTCCCTTAACTCTGAGGTGAGTGACCATCGCCGAGTCGTCACACCTTACCTGCCAGGCTCAACTTGACTTCTGGTGACAAAAAATAAGGGCGTGATTTTTAAAAGTTTTCTCTCCTGGAAAGTCTTTGGCGAATTAGATGAGCTTAGCTTAGGTTAGGTTAGGTTAGGTTAGGTTAGGTTAGGTTAGAGAGTGTAAGTAGCATAGGTGGTTCGGGTGGATTAACTATTGAAATGTGATTATATTTCAGTAAATGGCTGTGTGATATACCTCTCTCTCTCTCTCTCTCTCTCTCTCTCTCTCTCTCTCTCTCTCTCTCTCTCTCTCTCTCTCTCTCTCTCTAATTTACCAGGTGAGTGATACCCCTCCTGGGACGACCTATTCTGTCTCCCATCATTTCCCCCTCCACCCTACTTTCACCCTCCTCACCACTACCATCTCTACAACCTACCATACACTCCACCGTAATAGTCATTTACCACTACCACCATCTACCACTGCCATCATCTACCACTACCACCATCTACCACTACCACCACCTACCACTACTACCACCTACCACTACTACCATCTACCACTACCACCATCTACCACTACCACCACCTACCACTACTACCACCTACCACTACTACCATCTACCACTACTTTCACTTTTCACCCACTTAAGGAAACTCTTATATTACACATATGAGATAATTCACTGGCGCCTCTTGCGTAATGAATCACCTTGTGTGTGTGTGTGTGTGTGTGTGTGTGTCGGGGGGGGGGGGAGGGGGCAGGGCAGACGGCAAATGGACTAAAGGGCGTTTTCCCTTTCTCCCTTCTCCCTCCCTCTTTTCTTCCTTCCCTCTTTCCCCTCTTTTCTTCCTTCCCTCTTTCCCCTCTTTCCTTCCTTCCCTCTCTCCCCACTTTCCTTCCTTCTCTCTCTTCCCTCTTTCCTTCCTTCCTTCCCTCTCTCCCCACTTTCCTTCCTTCCTTCCCCCTCTCCCTTCTTCCTTCCTTCCCTCTCTCCCCTCTTTCCTTCTCTTCCCTCTTTCCTTCTTTCCTTCCCTCTCTCTCTCCGCTCTTTCCTTCCCCCTTCCCTCTCTCCCCTCTTTCCTTCTCTTCCCTCTCTCCCCTCTTTCCTTCTCTTCTCTCTCTCCCCTCCACCTTCCTTCCTTCCTTCCTTCGCCCTTTCATACTCCCCCTCTTTGTCACCCTCCCTCCAGCTTCTCTTCCCCCCTCCCTCCCCTCTTCCTCCTAAACAGTACCCACACACACACACACACACACAAGGGGGTCGTGGTCCTCACTCTCTCACTTATCTCATCAACGGAGTGAGACAACAGTGCCTCCGCTGACCTCCGCTAACACTCCCCTTTGTCCTGCCCCCAACACACCCACTTCACTCTTACCTTTCATATGGTTAGGTTAGGTTAGGTAAGGTTCACAAATTTTTGCCACTCCTTTACTACAGCTTCCAAGTTTTCCATTTCGGACAGTATAACCTAATCTAACTTTACCTTACCTCTAACCTAACCTAACCAAACACTCCCTCCTACACACAATGGCGTCGCCAACTTAAACCCAGACTAACAAATTAACCTCTTGAACCTTACTTAACCTAACTTGACTTCGTGAACCCAGAAGCAAAACAGTAAGGGAGACAGCGGCCCCCCTAACAGCACTCCCCTTGTTGTTCCTTATCAATAACAGAGAGAGGTGGATGGGTGGGGAGCGGGAGAGAGACTGCAGAAGGCCATGAAGGTGCTCCTCAGTGTGTATATTTTGTCCCAGTACCGAGCTCGATAACCACTGAATGAGGACGTTGATTCACGAGCGACACTGAGGCACCTAGACGCCAGACGGTCAGCGGGGGGGGGGGGGGGGGGGGGGGTGGGGGGGGGGGGGTTGAAGGAGGTGTTTACAAGCGTGAGAACATGGGAGAAGTAATACTGTATAATAAGTCTAATGAGTTATACATCTATGTTGACTGAGGTGGGAATGTTGTGTGTGTGTGTGTGCGTGTGTGTGTCAGGACGTGTGATATTTGTAAACAACTCTACCGGTACACAATAATTACAAATTTTCTACCTTGATAAAATAACTAGAAACCTAACCTAACCAAATACCCATATAAGCCACCCGCCCACCGTCATCTACACTACGATGGCACCACTCCACCAAGTAGGAAGGTATTACACTGTACAGGCACCACATACACACAGTAGGCAGACACCACTTCACATTGACGACAGCACCACACACAAATACCGCCCCCTATAAGGCCTACAACAAGCTACAACAAGCAAGCATCACACCACACCACAAACACCACAACTCCTACAATATGCGAGCACCACACCACACCACACAAGCACCACAACCCCTACGATATGCAAGCACCACACCACACCACACCACAAGCACCACAACCCCAACAATATGCAAGCACCACCTCACAGGCTCCACCTTAACCAGCATCCTTGACAAGCCTCCCTGAGCGGCGCCATCGCTAGGATCGTGTGTCTAGGTTCAAGTGGACGAGACGCCGGGAAGCCTGACACCGAGACGCCACCCATTGGAGGGCCTCGGCGGGCGGCTAGTTCACGCCTCCTTGGCTATATTTACCTCAACGCTGCTGGCGGGATCATAGCGCCATGCTTGTTGATGCACGGCTGTGGGCCTCTGCTTCTCCTCTTGTAAAATAATATTAGAATGTGTGAGTTAGCCTGGTGGAGGTGGACTAGGCACAAACACACGGTGCACAACCCGAGCCTCGACACATAATTCTATCATGGCAACGAGTTGAGGAGTCGCCTGCCTTGATGAATGATAAAAGGGGCGGCGACAAGCTGATTGATGGACTGCTTGGTGTGTTCTCTCGTCCCTCCTGTTTGTGCCTTGATGGCCACTCATCATGTTTTGGCAGAGGGAGAGTGTCTGCTGGCCTGAGTGACAAGACAGGAGGGAATCAAGCCACTCTGGGTGCTGGAGGCTGTGGCAAAATTACAAAGGGAAATATATAGTTTGTTGAGTACACACACACACACACAGACACACACACACACACACACACACACACACACACACACAAGCTCCAAACAGGCATCACCGTGCCAACTTTGAGTCCCCGCTGTGACTCCCTAACAACGAGAGGGAGGAAACACTTCTTGCTGGGCCGTGGATGAACCTGTTTGTCTAACCGCTGAAAAATCCGGAAACCAGTCCTCAGGTTGGCGGGGGGGGGGGGGGGAGAGACGAGGAACATGATCTAACACTGGCCTGGGTAAAGACTTTCACCGAAATGACTCATTCATGAATAATAATAATAATTAATTATAATAATAATAGAGGGCGGGCTCACAGGTTCATTAAGAGCAACACACACACACACACACACACACACATCACCGGGATCTTCCTTCTCAAGCAAAATATTAACGCGGGCTGGGTGACGTGTGGCTGCCGTGACGTCACACCCCCCTCACGCCCTCCCACACGATACTAATTATCACAAACTTAAAGACGATGATGTCAGGATTTTTGTCTCAATCGAATGTGTTTTATATAAGGAGTTAAGAGGATAATTTAACCTTAAGATCTATTGAGTGGTTAAGCATTTAATCCATTTTTTTTTTAAATAATCGTAGGTTTAATTTCTTCATTCAATGGATAAATAAAAAGTATATTTATTTCAGTTACAGATGAAGGTCAACTAGCATCGTCATTAGATCAACTGTGTGTGTCTGTACGAGCGTCTGTCATCATGTATTAGGAAACAATGAAGGTTAGACATTAGTTCTATTTCTCTCCTTTTCCTCTTTCCACCTCCTCCCCCCTCCCTTCCCCTTCACCTCCCCCACTCTCCCTTACCCCTCCCACTCTCCCTTACCCCTCCCCCTCCCCCTCCCACCACCCCGTCTCCCTCCCTCCCCCCCCCCTCACCTTCACCTCTCAGGGGCTTGCCTCAGGATGCTGCTCATTGACACTGCAGTACGTCAGTGGCCTCATTTGAGCTGTCAGTGATGGTCCTACAGTGTAACAGTCGGTGTGTGTGTGTGTGTGTGTGTGTGTGTGTGTGTGTGTGTGTTGTGAATCAGCCCCCAGGAAAAGTGTTTTGCCGGGTTGAGGGATGGGGGGGTTCACCTCTCCCTCCCTCCCTCTCTCCCTCCCTCCCTCTCTCCCTCCCTCTCTCCCTCTCTCCCTCCATGGCTAGGGATTCATCAGTAACTAAATTCATTCTCTTCTTCAGGTTCCTAAGGTGAAAATAACTTCCCCGGATCTCTGAGAACCCGGATTCGGCTTTAGGAACTGGACGAATATCAAGAATTGTTGTCAGGTCTTGTGCTGATGAAAACTGCACCCGCTCCTTTCTCTCTCTCTCTCTCTCTCTCTCTCTCTCTCTCTCTCTCTCTCTCTCTCTGTAAGTTCTTTGGATAACCTTTCAACAGCAATAGGCCTAAACAAACATACATACGTCATAGGTTTTGATATACAGATAAAGTGGCCAATACAAAGTTGAATTTATATATCATGGCCAAGTAAGATGATAAGAAATGAACACAAATTTGTTGGTGCCTGAGCATAACTGTTTAGTGGAGGTTGTGGGCTTAGGTTAGGTTAGGTTAGGTTAGGTTAGGTTAGGTTAGGTTACGTTAGGTTAGGTTAGGTTAGGTTTGGTTAGGTTAGGTTAGGTTAGGTTAGGTTTGGTTAGGTTAGGTTAGGTTTGGTTAGGTTAGGTTAGGTTAGGTTTGGTTTGGTTAGGTTAGGTTAGGTTAGGTTAGGTTTGGTTTGGTTAGGTTAGGTTAGGTTAGGTTAGGTTAGGTTGGGTTAGGTTAGGTTTGGTTTGGTTAGGTTAGGTTGGGTTAGGTTAGGTTAGGTTAGGTTGGGTTAGGTTAGGTTAGGTTAGGTTTGGTTTGGTTAGGTTAGGTTAGGTTAGGTTAGGTTAGGTTGGGTTAGGTTAGGTTAGGTTTGGTTTGGTTAGGTTAGGTTGGGTTAGGTTAGGTTAGGTTAGGTTGGGTTAGGTTAGGTTAGGTTAGGTTAGGTTAGGTTAGGTTTGGTTTGGTTAGGTTTGGTTTGGTTAGGTTTGGTTAGGTTAGGTTTGGTTAGGTTAGGTTTGGTTAGGTTAGGTTAGGTTAGGTTAGGTTAGGTTAGGTTGTATTGTTATCTTTGTCTCTCACTGACCCGTCCTGACCTTCTCCATAAGTAACATTTTATTTATTCGTCATCTTTACCCAGCACACTCACCCCTCTCATCCCTCTCACCCCACTCACCCCTCTCATCCCACTCACTCATTCCTCACAAAAGTCTTGAGAATATGTCGTTCTAACTTTTTGTCATAAGTCTAAATTAACACCATTGTAAAAATTCCTTGAAATATTTTAATATATCTTTTGCAAACTTGTGAATTCTTAAGATATATGAACGTCGATAAATTTTCTCTTACTAATGATTCCTAATATTCCACAAAGAGTGAGTTTTATTGGCCACTTGTGACAGGTCGATGCCTCTATCCTGCCAGAATTAAAATTATTATAAAAAGGTTTGTCCAATAATTCCTTAAATCTACATTTCACGTAAGTTTAGTTGATATCAAAGGTAATATAATTTCATTGAGGTGTTAAGGCCGCCAGGTGTCAATTTCTCTCCTAATGTGTGTTGTGTAAAAGTTTTGATAATTTTTTACAAAACTTTATAAAAATATCTACAGGGAAAAAATTATTAAATATATAATTCATTTGGCCGATGACTTTTCCCTGACTCTTATCGACATATAGTTAAGGAACTTTCCCAACAAACTAAATTTGTGAAGTGTAACGGAGAAAAGTCGTAACATTAATAATAATAATAATAATAATAATAATAATAATAATAAATTAATCATAATAAACTACTACTACTAATAATAATACACAAACATCACACACAACAGGTGTTTGTTGTGCAGGTGTTCGTCTCCCCTAACACCTGGGTCAACTCCTCGATACTGTCTTCTGTTCTTCTCCTCGACCTAACTCAGCCTGATCTAATCGCTTCCTGGACCTGTGTATAGGGACTCTGGCTGAGGATATATTTCATATTTATCGCCAATAGGGATAAACACACACACACACACACACACACACACACACACACACACAAGCACACACACATATGGCACCTCCCCACAGTACCAGTTGGAAATCCTGATGTTGAAGGGAAAAGAGAGAGAGAGAGAGAGAGAGAGAGAGAGAGAGAGAGAGAGAGAGAGAGAGAGAGTTATTATCAATCAAATACCAAAGGCTAATCTTATCGAGCCATAATCCTCCACAAACTCTATAACAAAACGACAAATTCCTCTCAACACATTCCATCTCTCTCGCCCACACGTTACTAAGGGGAGAGCGCCAGGGTCATTACTTTGTGTGGCTGCGTCGAATCCTTTATGGTAGTCCACTCCTCGCTGTCAAACTCTATTGAGAATTGATTCGTCCTTTACCCCCACCCCACCCTACCCTACATAACCTAACCCCACTCCACCGCACCCCACTCCACCGCACCCCACTCCACCCCACCCCACCGCACCCCACCCCACCCTGAGGTCTATATTATTGGTTGATGACAGAGTTATTTCGTGTCTCAGAACTATTTTCGGTCACGTTTGGTCAGTTCACCTACCGACTACCACCTTTCCTGAGTAAGTGATCAATGTCTCTGCTTGATTGAGTTTCTAGGTGTTTTATAGTTAGTATTTATTGCTTTCAAGTAATCACTCAGACCCGACCTGGCGTATTTATGGCCAATTCTTTGTTATTGAGTTACAGTAAATCCCAAACTCATCATTATTGTACACATAGAATGGTTAACTCGTCTTAGCGCCGCTGTATTGTTCTGTAATCTGTTTAACAGGAGAGAAATTACCTCAAGCTCACTTCCTAAACACATCTCGAGATCAGTGTAGGTGTATATTCTCCATCAAGGCTTCCAGTATACACTCAGTAATGGTAAATTAGTTGTGTACTTGCAAGTGTCTGCGGTAAAAGGATGTTGACCAAACAGCTCCTGGGTGACAGTGGGACGTGGATGGTCATTTTACCTGATACCGAGACGACCTGTAGTGCCAGGAACAGAACCCAGAACTTGTATTTATCTTCGTGAAAAACAGACAACATAAACCTAACCTAATTTAAGTTATGGATCTTGGTTAATTTTGGTTTAGTTTGGTTTATTTCTGTGGGTTTATTCTTCTATGATTAAAAATTTTGCGATCCCGTTACTGTACGCTACTGTTGTCTTGTTACTTACGGACTCCTAACATAATGGTTCTTAGGTACGACAAACTCTCGACACCTGTATGTCTTTGCATGGTAATTAACTGGTGAGGTGAGCCAAATGTGTGTGGTGACTCACTAGCTTCTATACGTGAGTTTTAAGTGAATTATCTTTTACCAATAAGCAATAATCGCTTCAGGAAATCACTGGAGGACGGAGGTGCTTTGCCGCTAAGAATAGATAGATGTTGGGGGGGGGGGAGTTTGTCAGCTGTGGTGGTGTAGATATAAGACAGGGTGCTCGTATATAAGCTGTGTTGAGTGCCACAATTCTCTCTCCCTCCACCCGACGCCGCCTCGAGTCCCGCTAGTTTTCGTGAGTCGCAAGAAACAGTAAACAGCGGATCACCTGGGGTAAACTTTAAGCTTTACACCTGAAGAAGTTAATTATTATTTTTTTAATGTTTTTCTTAAGCCCAGAGCATCTCAGTAGGATGTTTTCCTGCCCCGGGTGAAATATTTTAGCATCCCAAACTGTTAATTCAATCAGTAGCTCACTTAACCACTGCTTATCGTCCACCAAGAAGAGATCGCTCACAACACAGTATGTGAACATGTGGTGTTTCTGTACACAAGAAGACAAGAAATAACTGATGCATTTTGAAACTGGGGTGACTGGTGGTGGGCCGTCTCAGTCTACCTCACACTCGAGACCAACCATGTTCGACTCCACCCGGCTATGACTTCTCCCTCTAGTCTAAGTGGTCACTCCTGAGGTATAACTCGAGACACTAACACTCGGGATATTATCAAACATTGTAAGCGAACCAAGACTCCATATAAGCTCACAAGACACAGTGATCGAGAGAGAGGAGGAGAAACATTTATATAGGTCATATTTTCATTTATTTTAAAAGATTTGGCGCCGTCAGATTATATTCTTGCCATCACGATAGAGACTCAGTGTTGACATCCCTCCCCCTCCCCAACACACATACACACTGGGGATATTTTTCACCCTATAAACTATACTTAATAAACATATATATATTTTTTTAACATAAGTCGTATAATTTGTGACATATTTCCCTTCAAGATACTCAGATATTTCCCACCTTTAGTTTCAGTATAATTAAAATAAATGAGATTATAGATATGTGTGAATTTTGTCTTAATGTGGAATTTAATTTGACACTGTATGGTAATTCTTCTCCTTGAATTATTGTTTCATAAGTTTATTTTTTAATTACCAGAAATTATACTCCATAATGTGTTAGATGATTAATTGAGGTATTGGTTAAGTCGCTTTACTGTTAATTAATGTTGGTATATTTGCCTTGCTTTATGGTCTAGCTGAGTCAGTGAGAACTTTACTGGACGATTGTACTGAATCTCCATCTGTTGTCCATGTGTCTAACTTCTCGAATTGTTAAAACAAATAAAACAGCGGAGACTGAGCTGCATACTCCCCAGTCAACTTAAACCATCAGTAACTAATCAACATTAAATTTAACTATGAAGAGAGTATAATTCCCAATAATTATATCCGTTCACGTTATTGCAAGATGGATAACTAACTTCAAACTTATTTCTTCTATGCCAGATCCAGGAAGTATACTACGTAAGATAGCTGCCGTGTAGGAGAACCATCTGTGGAAATCTTGACTCGATACAAGAGTAATTCAGAAACATTGAGAGTATCACTTATGAGGCGGTAGAGAGAGGGGCGCCCCTGTTGCATTTCCCGGAACAAACAAAGCGGCTTAAGAATTATGAGGAAATGCCTTGGGACGGTATTATGACAACAACACTCTGTGTATATCAGGTAACACAGGTAACGTACTTACTTACTTCAGCTGATATATGAAGAAACACAAGGAAGGCTCATCCTCTTGCCCTCTATACTTTGACATGAAATTTCTCTTACCAACATCATGTAAATATTGACAAGTCCCGTAAACAGAATAAAACCCCGAACTTGTTAATTTGTTGTTATTAAGCGAGTTATATACCTACAAAGAAGTACAGGTTCGAACACTTAAGCCAAAGTCGTGGTCGGTTGAGAGCATTGGGACGAGTGGCCTGGCGCCAGAGCTCGGACGGGCGCCACCTTCGCCTTGCACCTGAGCTCTGGTAAATAGCTGCCAGTCACGCACCCACGCACGAACTCACCCACGCCTTACCGTTTTGGTTGTGCCCACTGACTCCTCCCCCCACTGACGCCAGCCCCCACTGACGCCTCCCACCCCCCACTGACTCCTGCTCTCACCGACGCCTGCCCCCACTGACGCGTCACCCACTGACGCCTGCCCCCACTGACGCGTCACTCACTGACGCCTTCCCCCACTGACGCCTGCCCCCCCACTGACGCCTGCCCCCCCACTGACGCCTTCCCCCCACTGACGCCTGCCCCCCACTGATGCCTGCCCCCCCACTGACGCATCCCCCCACTCACGCCCCCCCCACCCCCACTCACGCCGCCCTCCACTCGCGCCTGCCCCACTCACGCCTCCCTTCATTCACGCGTCCTCCCACTCACGCCTACCCCCTACTCACGCCTCCCCCACTCAGGCCTCCCCCACTCACGCCCCCCACTCACGCCCCCCACCCCCACTCACGCCCCTCCACTCACGCCCCCACCCCCACTCACGCCCCCCACCCCCACTCACGCCCCCACCCCCACTCACGCCCCCCACCCCCACTCACGCCCCCCCCACTCACGCCCCCACTCCCACTCACGCCCCCACCCCACTCACGCCCCACTCCCACTCACGCCCCCCCCACTCACGCCTCCCCACTCACGCCCCCCACCCCCGCCCCTCCACTCACGCCCCCACCCCCCCTCACGCCCCCCCCCCCCACTCACGCCCCCACCCCCACTCACGCCCCCCACCCCCACTCACGCCCCCCCACTCACGCCCCCACTCCCACTCACGCCTCCCCCACTCACTCCCCCACTCACGCCCCCCACTCACGCCCCCACTCCCACTCACGCCCCCACTCCCACTCACGCCCCCACTCCCACTCACGCCTCCCCCACTCACGCCCCCCCAATCCCTAAAGAATAAGTTGAGTGGTCTACTCTTGGCAGTCGCCGCATTCACACCTCGGCCTGATTATATTCCACCCTACCATATGTTAAGATAAGTTAGGTTAGGTTAGGCAAACACAAGTGTATACAATGACTCCTTCCTTACACCATTTTACTCTCACATACATGTATAGTCACCCACAAAAGTCTCCTGAACCACGAACCCCCGAGAGACTCACACTTGTGAACCCGAAGCAGTAGACTAATTGATACATTATTCTGTACCATAAATGCTTCGGATTCACGAGTCTGAATCTCTCGGGGGTTCGTGGTTCAGGAGGAGAGGTGAGATACACTTGAACACTATGTTATTGAATGTGACACTGTCAAGGATTTCAGGCCACCTGGCTTATTGTATCATGAACTTTGTAATTATTACAATGAATCAGGGATGCTTGAGGATATTCTTGCGGCTTATGCAAAATTTGCTGCTAGACCCACACTGATTTGTCTTCAATCAGAATATGACTCCTAATGTATATGAACCTCTGTCCTGCGTGGCAGTGAGAAGTGATCCCACCCTCAGTGTCAAAACCTGACTGAATTACTCACAATAGGCAAACTGTACTCCAAGCTTTGTCAATAAATTTGTTAAACGTTAACCTTCAATCCTCCTCTCCTTCACTCTCCCTTCGTCCTCCACTCCCTTCCCCCTCTCCCTTCAACCCTTACTCCCTCCCCCTTCACTCCTCCCTTCCCTCTCTCCACACCCACTTATTATGGCTACCGACAGGCAAAAGGTTACTGTTGGATGTCCTCCCTCCTCGTGTGCGTACTTAACCCCTTGAGTACGATGACTTTAACCCCTTGAGTACGATGACTTTAACCCCTTGAGTACGATGACTTTAACCCCTTGAGTACGATGACTTTAACCACAGGGGAGCCAACTGTACCGAATATTTTTTTTCTCGTGGATGTTATTAGTTAAAACAAAATGTATCTGATACTTGGTACATTTCATTCTTTAATTTGTTAATATTTGTGTAATTTTACTTTATATTAAACGAGAATATTCATATAAACATCGCATGACAAAGTTAGTAAATCGTAAAGAAGAAGCGGTTTGGTGCCTGATGTAATACTGTCAAATAGTGTTCCCAGATATGGTTGTTTACCTTCAAATTTGGCTTCTGTGTGTAGTTACCGTAATTGTTATTTCCTATTTTGCTGTTCCACCCCCTTGTAAATATTACGTGTATAATATTTCATATCATAAACTCTAATGATAATAGAGTATTAATAATTTGGCGGGCTTTTAAACAAGAATTGGAGGAAATTTGGCTATTTTTCCTAGATTTGTTGACGGGAAAATTGGATCTGAGAACACTGCCTTTGTTTACTAATAGTCAGTGTATTACCCCACTGCAGACAGCTAAGCAGCTTTCGTTTCGATTTACCCCAGTGCAAGTTTCCACTACCAGTACGAGTTTCTACGACAGTTTTCTTCATAAATACGTACAGGGAATATTCTTTTTACAAACTCTGACTTGAAATTTATTACGTGGAAGGATTAGGAACTTATTGAAACAGGAAATGTTGTGTTACTCCATAGTCAATGTCTGTTTCCGACCAACACCTTATTTTGAAAACCGTCTGAAGTGTTTGATTACTACAAGTGTGTAAGATAATGCTGGAAGACCTGACTGAAATCAACAACACGGCTTTGGTGAGTACAGAAACTTTTTTTTTGCTAGTAAACGGTGATAAAGGTGTTGTTATGGTATATTCTGACGCTGGAGGCTCGTCTAGATCTGTCTGACTATCGCGTGTGGGGGCATCTTACTATTGTAGTATTTTGTTATTATTTTGATCAAGAAATTCTCGGTTTTCGTAATTTGTGACAGGAAGATGTTTTCACCTCTGGTTTTTGCACTGAGGCCAAATTGACAAACCTTGAGTGTATGTATGTGTGTGTATATGTGTATGTGTCTACGTGTGTGTGTGTGTGTGTGTGTCATCCAGGGTTACATAAAGAGTCAGCTAGCTATCAAGTTGTTTACTGCCAGTCTGTCCAGTATTTTAAAGAAACAAACTGACACAAGTTTGCTATTTCCGTGTTTTGTTGTTTTCCTTAGGGAGTGGGTGTTTGTTTTTATTTCAGGTGAGGAAAATATTCTTAGTTATGTGATGATATAATATTTGTTTATTTGGTAATGGTGGAGAAATAGTTAGCACCTTACCTTACCTTACATCCTAACCTGTGCATTGTTGTTGTGGTTTATACTTACTATCTCCCAAACAACATCTCTAGAAAAAAAGAACGAATTTAATCCAATATAAGCCGTAATAAACTCGCCTGATGACGTCGTTGTTGGGGTCTTGACGTGTAAACAACGACCGCAGACACCGTGAACATCTGGTACTTGTGTGTGTGTGTGAAGTCAGTACTCTCAGTTGACCTCCGGGGATTATGTCAGAAAATGTGGTGTAACTCTTAAATGCTTAATCTCTTGTACATGTTATGCGCGCGCGCAAACGCACAGAGGAAATATTATGTATGTACATATAAAGGACACACACAAACACGTCTATATTCATACAAGGATGCATACTTAGATACACACACAACCACACACACACACACACACACACACAATAATAATAATCAGAGTTGACTTTGTGTACAAGGATGGCCGGCCCAAGGGCCACCTAGGCGTGAATTTGTTTAAGGTTTAGAAGCTGTCGCCAACACAACAACCACACCCTAAGTTAACGAGCTGCGTTACCCAGTGTCAAGGAAATAGTCCGAGAAGACCGGACAACTAGCCAACTGCACTGGCTAACCATTACCCCGGAACACAACCTGCAAATCGATTAACATCCAGGTCCCCAATTACTGCTGGGTAGACAGAGGCAAATGGCGTAAAGAAACTTGCCCATAGTGTCACTCTGCCAGGGGGATCGAACCCGGGTCCAATCGCTTGCGATCATGCTGACCGTTTCACAGTCATACACACTGACGTCAGCGATGAAAGTAAATAAGACCCAATTCAGTTCTTTTCTGACAACAATAATAAAGACAGACTGAGACCTGCTACTGTTGTTATTGTTCAGCGTCCACGTGTCTCCTCCTGCCACCCAGTACACCACCACCACCCTGCCACCCAGTACACCACCTTCCTGCCACCCAGTCCAAATTTGAGCAGCCACTAGTGCAGTATGTCAACAATACCTAACCTAACCTAACCTGATGTTTCGTCACCACACACTCCTGTGAGGGTGGCGGAGTGGATACAACGCTCGCGTCATGTTCTAAGAATCACTGGTTCGTCGTAATCAAGGCGTCCCCACATCATCCAACTGTGAGTGGGAGTAGTCGTGGCGTGGGAGTAGTCGTGGCGTGGGAGTAGCCGTACCGGGGGGAGTAGCCTTTACTTGACGGAGTTAAACACCCTAGGTCGCACCTAACCTAACCTTAATAAAGTTATACACAGAGTCAAGTTATAGTTCCTTCAGTAATTAGATTATTATAAGCGTTAAGGGCATGATATATTGTGTACCTGAACCCAAACGCTTGTTGTTGCCAAAACTTGTTACATAACCTCGACACCCCCGCCACACACACACACCCTGGCTCCCTCCACGACTACACACACTCACCCTGGCTCCCTCCACGGCTACACACACTCACCCTGGCTCCCTCCACGGCTACACACACTCACCCTGGCTTCCTCCACGGCTACACACACTCACCCTTGCTCCCTCCACGGCTACACACACTCACCCTGGCTCCCTCCACGGCTACACACACTCACCCTGGCTCCCTCCACGGCTACACACACTCACCCTGGCTCCCTCCACGGCTACACACACTCACCCTGGCTCCCTCCACGGCTACACACCACAATCCGGATTCTCCCAGTTCTCTTCCTGTATTTTAATTCGTGTTTCTCCCTGACTGGTTACAGAAGACTGCATGTAGTTACTGTAGTCTCTCACTGTAAATTGAACAGTCTTGCTGCCATTTCTGAGTTAAATGATGTCGTTAGGTAGTTAGGTGCGTTTTTAGGGCCCCAGTTAGTAGAAGATCTTAATGTAGAGGCTTTTGGGAACTACACCACAGGACTATGCCATAAAAGCAGCACCACCACGGGCGAACTTCATCGCCTGGCGTTCCTTATATACCGAAAATATCATCAAGCCACACGAACGTTCTCCTGCCTTCTGCATGTTGTGGTGGTGGTGGAGGTGGAGGTGTTGGTGTTGGAGGTGTTGGTGGTGGTGGAGGAGGTGGAGGTAGTGGAGCTAGTTAGGTCACAGATCTATGCAGCATTCAGTGACTGTTGCCTGAACCTCTGTGTCTGTGACTGGTGTTGGGTTAGGGGCCGATGCTCTCGTTCCCCTGAGGCAAAGCAATGCAGACCTAAGCAGAGAGAAGGACAGTCGACATCTCAACTGGGCTGCTGCTTGAGATAACACCTCGGTCAGTCTAGCGTAGAAGCACACCATGGCTTGGTTGATGTCGTAGAATAAGCCACACACGCATTAGGAGGACAAACCTTCTGGTCAACCGTATACCTTAGAGGCTTAGAGCAATGACATCTGTGAATTCTTGTTTGTTAAGGCTGAAGCCAGTTTAAGGCGCTCACCTCCTGCGCTACTTTTTTTCTCAGCCTCACACACAGTTGTTGCGTCAGTTATTGCAGTTTATCACTTTGGGTGCGCTGCCGTTCTGTCGTAATGGACCGTCGAATTTTGTTTAACTCGTTGGCATCCACCTCCCGACTTGCTGGGTTCTGAGTTACGAGCGCAGTCTTGGTCGTATTTATTATTCCTATCTCCTCTACACCTCAGCCATGTAAACAAGTCTCCTGTTTACCCTCGGGTCATATAGTCTTGGTAATCTACTACTAGAGTCTATAAGCGGAGTGGTAAACTGGCTGTGTGTGTGTGTGTGTGTGTGTGTGTGTGTGTGTGTGTGACTTAATAAACTAAATGTATCCATGTGAAGTGAACAACACACACACACACACACACACACACACTAATTCTTAAGCTCTACAGTAATACTATAAACCAAATAAGGAAAAATTAAGTAAAGAAAAAAAAAAAATACTCCCTGATTAATTAATCTGAGAACGCATCAACCTAACCTAACCTAACCTAACCTAATTTAACTAACTCATATAAGGTAAATCACTAACACACTAGCCAAGATCCCATCCAAATTGTGCTGAAATCTATTGGTAAACAAACACCATTTATTATCCAGAGTAATATATAGAAAAAAACAATAAAAGAAATGTAAAATTATCTGAGAATTCCAAACCCTGAACTTGATCTGAAAATAAATACCCAAAAAACATGATAAAAAAAAATTCCTTAGTTAGAAAAGGTTCTCTGTGATCATCGTCCAGCTCTCATGGCGTCACATTGCCGCTTGATTGAGAGACATTCCACTTTAGGCAGATGATTCAGGTTGTCGCGGATTCTCAGACTTTTTTTTTTTTTTTTACTGTTGCCGCCAACTAACCACACACCTCTGTTCTGATGGCCCCAACCTCCTTCTCAACCTCCTAATTCCGAGATTTTTGAGTGTCTGATGGGCGTGACGCTCAGGGTGGTAATTAACCGGGAAATATTGGTGTCAAGTTAACGAGTGTATTACTGTAAGTGTAAAACTGTACTCTTGTTTCTTACTGGATCAAGTCAATTACATACATACATACATACATACATAGACAAATTAACAGACAGACAGTAAGATTGACAGATAAACAGACAGAAAAATTGACAGACAGACAGACAAATTGAAAGAGAGACAGACAGGCAGACAGAAGATGATTTGAGCACGACTGTCAGTATCACATTCTTGACTGATTATAGAACAAACGCCTCTGGACACACTCTTAAAAAAACTTGTAAAATTTACAGTAAATTCTCTGGTTATATTGTTGCCAAACATTTTCTGTATAATTTACAGATTCTGTATATATTTTTACATAAATTATCTGTTGAATTATAATAATAATTCCGTGGTAAACTAAAATACGGTTATATCTGAAAATTACAACTTAAGAAAGTTTGGATATTCCAAACTCTCCAGCACTATTTTGAATATTAAGATGTTTCTGTTGAAAAAGAAATTATATTTTTTAAAGTGTTTTTTTCACCACTTACTAAAGAAATTTGTAGCCAAAAAAAAATAAATAATTGCAATACACACACACACATATATATATATATATATATATATATATATATATATATATATATATATATATATATATATATATATATATATATATGTATATATGTGTGTGTGTGTGTGTGTGTGTGGGTAAGAGTTTAACTCAATATAATTAAAAAAATTGGGTCTCAACAGATGAATTATGTTAATGTGACGTCATAAGTAAATACCTGTATGGATTAGCTGGAAGTGTAAGTGATACTAGGAACCTGATATCAGTGACGTCAAAGAATGCGTTATTAATGGAGTCACTGAATGTGTTGTGGGTGTGTGTGGGTGTGTGTGTGTTTGGGTGTGTGTGTGGGAGTGTGTGTGTGTGTGTGTGCGTGTGTGTGTGTGGGGGGGGGGGAGGGGTGACTACTGACGATGGACATTTTCAAGCACATAGTCTTATCTGTCTCTTTCTGTTCACGTTAAATACTATATATTGTTCTTCTGACTTTACGCCTTTCACTTGTCCCCTGCATGTCCCTCCTTCCCTATTGGCCATAACCATCAGCAGCTGTCATTAACCTAACCTAACCTAACCCCCTGGAATCTTTTACCTTTTTTCAACTCTTTCGTGACTGAATTGAAGGAGGTGCCGTGTCGTGTCCCCCCCATGCCAGAGAGGTGAATTAAAGATCTTTACCCAAAATACTAATGAATTTGGTAAAAACTTTCAAACTTGGTGGGTGATAGTCGAAGGCTGTACTGACGTCATCTACACCTGAATCTGAGTTTTCCAGGTAGTAAACAAATTATATAGAGGTGAGATCGTCAACACAGGTGTGGACAAATTAATTAATTAGATAGAGATTATATTCACGTTATGTTGCCTCTCCTGTGTTGTATATTTTGATGTCTGTAATTCTCTCATGATTTTTCAAAAGGTAAATATTGTTAAAGGTCGTTGTTGTTAAGCTGTTAGGTGTTTATTGAGAGTTATTTTCATGGATATACTGAGATGCATAATGACTGTCAGCTCAAGTAACAGACTAGGCTAGTACGTAGAAGAAGACTCAAATTTACGGTCAAAATATGTGTCTGTACTGTCCTCAGGTTGTTGGTTACATTGTAGAGGAGTATACATTGTCAGTGTACCGTGATGTTACTTACAAATACCAGTGTCATTTTAGAGCTGTAATAGTCATTTTCTTTCCTTGACACACACCCTCGTCCTCCCTGACACACACCCTCGTCCTCCCTGACACACACCCTCGTCCTCCCTGACACACACACCCTCGTCCTCCCTGACACACACCCTCGTCCTTCCTGACACACACACCCTCGTCCTCCCTGACACACACACCCTCGTCCTCCCTGACACACACACCCACGTCCTCCCTGACACACACACCCTCGTCCTCCCTGACACACACACCCTCGTCCTCCCTGACACACACACCCTCGTCCTCCCTGACACACACCCTCGTCCTCCCTGACACACACACCCACGTCCTCCCTGACACACACCCTCGTCCTCCCTGACACACACCCTCGTCCCCCCTGACACACACCCTCGTCCTCCCTGACACACACCCTCGTCCTCCCTGACACACACACCCTCGTCCTCCCTGACACACACACCCTCGTCCTCCCTGACACACACCCTCGTCCTCCCTGACACACACACCCTCGTCCTCCCTGACACACACACCCTCGTCCTCCCTGACACACACACCCTCGTCCTCCCTGACACACACCCTCGTCCTCCCTGACACACACCCTCGTCCTCCCTGACACACACACCCTCGTCCTCCCTGACACACACCCTCGTCCTCCCTGACACACACACCCTCGTCCTCCCTGACACACACACCCTCGTCCTCCCTGACACACACCCTCGTCCTCCCTGACACACACACCCTCGTCCTCCCTGACACACACACCCTCGTCCTCCCTGACACACACACCCTCGTCCTCCCTGACACACACCCTCGTCCTCCCTGACACACACCCTCGTCCTCCCTGACACACACACCCTCGTCCTCCCTGACACACACCCTCGTCCTCCCTGACTCTCGCCCTCCTTCGTGTGTGGGTGTGAGAGCCTCGTTAACCCCCCACTGCCTGGTTCAAGTGTGTGACGGGACAATCGGGACACACAAGAGGAACTCAACCAAAAGTTAAACCCCCACAGGATCTGCCTTGAGGTGAGGACGTGTTCCAAGGACCCGCCTAGGGATGCTGGGTAGATCCTGTAGGACTCCCGGTGCTCTCTCCTTGTCTCTAGGAGTGTGAAGTGACTGTTGGTATGTGCTGATGTTAACTACCTGATTTATACACACACACACACACTTGTTTAGACAGTGTAATAAGCGACCTAGTATTGTGTTTTCCATGACTGTATAACCTAACCTAACCTAACCTAACCAATCTAATTATTATCGTTCATTCCTACGACCCACGCCATCACCTCCAAGACTCCTCCTCATAAACTTCCACGCCACCTACAAGTCCCTACAAGACACTTCAACCCACACCACTACCACTAAAATCATATTGCTCACACTTCAGCTTGTTTCCTGTCCCCCACGCTAAGCCTAACGAGCAAATCACGACAGTTATTCTCTTAAACTGACCTTGAAAATGACCTATAACATCTAGAAGGAAGATTTGCACAAGATTAGACTAGGTTAGGTTAGGTTCATTCTAGGATAGATTAACATGTTAAGTTATCCTAAAATTAACCTAACCTAACCTGTGAAAGAGAGAGAGAGAGAGAGAGAGAGAGAGAGAGAGAGAGAGAGACGGGTCAAAATTGTAATACATTGCTTGGGAGCTCAAGGTCGACCACACTGAACTTGTTATTGGTGGATGTGTTTTAAAGGGCTGTGTGTGTGGGGGGGGGGGCAGATGTGGGGGTGTGTGTGTGGGAGGGAAGAGGTGTGTGGGAGTGTTTGTATGTGAAGGAAGGCCGTGCGTGTGTGTGTGTATATGTGTGTATGTATATGTGAGTGTATGTGCGTGGATGACAAGGAACAGGTGGGCGAGAGAGATAGAGTCCTGGCTGAGGTGGGGGGGCGAGAGGGGGGAGAGGGGGGAGAGAGGGAGGGGGGAGGCGTTGTCATGGTCAGGTTATAGGCGAGTAGGAAGATACGATTGAAAATAATATAACATGGACCCCAAAAAACATACACAACACTACGTATGTCCCTAGAAGCGTCTGTTGTCTGGCTTCAGCTGGACTCAATAAACTCTTAAATAACTAGTAGGTAGGCGGCTAGTGGAGAGGATTGTGGCTATTTCTATCTTTCTTGTGTCTTCGGCTCGTTAAAAGTATTGGTGAAGTGGGCAGCCGTTCCCATTATAACACGTAAGAGGTGTTTCCCCTGTTTTTCCAGGAGTTTTACATCTTCACCACCTTCACCATCTCCAGACCCCCACACATCTCCAGACCCCCATACACCTCCAGACCCCCACACACCTCCAGACCCCCATACACCTCCAGACCCCCACACACCTCCAGACCCCCATACACCTCCAGACCCCCACACACCTCCAGACCCCCACACACCTCCAGACCCCCACACACCTCCAGACCCCCACACACCTCCAGACCCCCACACACCTCCAGACCCCCCACACCTCCAGACCCCCACACACCTCCAGACCCCCACACACCTCCAGACCCCCACACACCTCCAGACCCCCACACACCTCCAGACCCCACACACCTCCAGACCCCCACACACCTCCAGGCCCCCACACACCTCCAGACCCCCACACACCTCCAGACCCCCACACACCTCCAGACCCCCACACACCTCCAGACCCCACCCCATTCCTCCCCAAGGCAGTTCCAGGGGCCTAGACAATAAAGACAGCGATAAAATGGATGTTGGTTCAACCATCTCAGAGAAACAGGTCAGAATATTATTGCCCCTTTGCCCAAACACCAAACACACTTCTCCCTCCCCCCTTCATCCCCTCCCCCCCTTCCTTCACCCCTCCCCCCTTCCTTCACCCCTCCCCCCTTCCTTCACCCCTCCCCCCTTCCTTCACCCCTCCCCCCTTCCTTCACCCCTCCCCCCTTCCTTCACCCCTCCCCCCCTTCCTTCACCCTTCCCCCTTCACCACCACCCCTTCTTTCGTCTGACCCAAATTCTCCAGCAGAGGAAATCTAGGTTAAGAACGTCTAAGAAAATTGAAAACTCATGGTAACTGTTGCCTTATTTCTGCTGCCTGTGTCTTGACTCATTCTCGGTAGTCTTGTTCTTGTTGTTTTTGTTGTTCTTCTTGTTCTTGTTCTTCGTCTTCGTCTTGTTCTTGTTTTGTTCTTCTTTTTCTTGTTCTTTGTCTTCGTCTTCGTCTGTGTTCTTGTTCCTGTTCTTCTTGTTCTTGTTCTTCTTGTTCTTATTCTTGTTCTTCGTTTTCGTCTTGTTCTTGTCTTTGTTCCTATTCTTGTTGTTCTTGTTCTTTTTCTTGTTCTTTGCCTTCGTCTTCGTCTTGTTCTTATTCCTGTTCTTCTTGTTCTTCTTCTTCTTCTGTGGTTATATGGAAAAGCTGGTGATTAATACCAAAATTTTGCTCAGTACAAGTTACATACCTGTAGTAGTTGAACACCTTTGCAGTGGTTAAGGTGTGGTGGCCATGTGAACAAAGGTCAAAGGTCATAGTGTTGACATCCCCTTCCACCCTCCTGATGCCCCTAGACGTATTGTCCCTGTGACCATTCTTACGAAGCTGGATATGGGAGGATAAGCTCAGTATAACAAAAGCTGGTAACAAAAGCTGGTAACAGAAGCTGGTAGCAAAAGCTAGTAACAAAAGCTGGTAACAAAAGCTGGTAACAAAGCTGGTAACAAACGCTGGTAACAAAAGCTGGTAACAAAAGCTAGTAACAAAAGCTGGTAACAAAAGCTGGTAACAAAAGCTGGTAACAAAAGCTGGTAACAAAAGCGGGTAACAAAGCTCTCTTAACTTTAACATACTTAACGTCGTAACCTGAAGGTGGATTTACAGAGGAATATGACACCAACATCCATCCTTCATTAGTGTCAAAATCCTCTGAGTGTCTTTACATTGAAGATCCTGGTCTGGTGTGTTAATCTGGTTTAGGGATTTTTTTTTTTGGGGGGGGGGGATTTTTGGGGGGATTTTGGAGGAATTTTTAGGGTTATATTGATTTTGTTTTAGTTTTTATGGGATTTATTAGGGATTTTAGGATTTTTTTAGGGAGATTTTAGGGATTTTTTTTTAGGAATTTATTAGGATTTACCATGGATTTATTTGGTTTATTTGGGGGATTTTTTGAGATTTGGGGATTTTTTATATGGATTTATAATGGATTTATGGCAGTCGGTGGGGGGGGGGGGGTGTTAGGGACACATACACTCATAAGACGCTCAGCTCCCCGCCACCTCCTCCACCAATACCTCCTCCTCCACCAATACCTCCTCCTCCACCAATACCTCCTCCTCCACCAACACCTCCTCCTCTACCTCCTCCTCCACCTCCTCCACCTCCTCCTCCTCCTCCTCTACCTCCTCCTCCTCCTCCAAGCTGCCGCCACCTCCTACTCCATCAAACTGCCGCCACCTCCAAGGACAATCTCGGCTCCTTCCAAGACGCAACTCGAGCCATCTAACACATTGTCCTCTCAAGTACGACTCGAAGGCGAGGCGTGGTCAGCAGAGTGGCAACAGAGGGCCACATCCCTCCAGTTGCCATATTTAGTCATGAAGCAGTGTGTGTGAGGAAGGGGAGGGGGGAGAAGGGGGAGGGGGCTAGTGTCTCAGGTTACTGCTCAAGAAGGGGAGGGGGTAGGAGGGGGGAAAGATGGTTTTTGTGGGGGGAAGGAGGGGGGTTAGGTCTTAGGTTACCACTCAAGAGGGGGAAGGGGAGGAGAGGGGGGGGGAAGTTGGGGGGAGTGGGTGGGGGGGGGGGCTCTACTTGGTGCATCTTATGAGGTCTAAATTTGGGTTGAAACAAGAAAATGTTATAATTATATATTTCTCTTGTTTATTTTTCTCCTGACGCCGTAGATAGTCGCTGTACTTATGGTAGAAGAAGGATGATGTATAGTGTTTAATGAAGAGTTTTATATTTAATGAGGTGGTGAAGTAGTGAAGATGTCGGGGGATTTAATGATACACACGTAAATACAGTACACCTGGATTTTTTAATATGTGTGCGTGTGTGTGTGTGTGTGTGTGTGTGTGTCATGGCAAACCAATCGACCTAGAATACTGCTGGGGGGGGGGGGGTTGGCTGGGGGGGGGGGTGCAAGGTGATGTTACAAAATTAATCTCATTCAAGTTTGGCAAAGTGTTTTGTTTATATTTACTTGGTACAGGTGTCTCTCAAAGGCCTGTTGGCTCCGGTTAGTCTTACCTGTTGTGTCTGTGTGTTGAGGCTCCATGGACACCCCGCCACCCTACCCCTCCTCCTGAGTTAGGTTAGATTAGCTTAGGTTAATTTAGGTTAGGTTAGGTTAATTTAGGTTAGGTTAGGTTAGGTTAGCACTAGCGTGGTTAATCTCAAAGTAAAATAAGCTGGAATGCCTAAAATAAATATCCACCATCTTCAGTAAATCATCAACAGCATTCCACCTTTCCTCGGGTCTCTTAGAAAAGGTATAAATCATCTTTAATTCAAGTGGTTCCTTCAGATCAGGTTATTTTCACCGCCCGGTTAGTGTTCTGGGTTTAGTGAGGTCAAGAGGTTAATTATATTCCAGGTACCTTTTACACACGGGGGGGTTATGACAGAATACTCCGGCTACAGCAATGCTCTCTCCACCCTGGAAATGCCATCCCTCAGTGACCTTCACCACCAAGCACTGGAAAGGTTTGGCAGCCAACTAATGCACCACCCTCGTCATCGCCACCTCCTGCCACCTGCAGCCCCCCACCCACCTCGCGCAGTCCGCCACTACAACAAAATTCAGCCCATAAGAGCCCGCACCGATAGATATAAGAACAGCACCATCATATCTATTGTTAAAATAATAAACAACTGATTTATGCACTGTACAGCCCTGTAAATGTATTCAACGCATATTATATCATTATGTCTAAATCAAATGTAAGTGTATTTTTTCAGCCACCGGCTGCAACTCTATTAATAAACCGTTTATTATTATTATTATTTATTATTAAAGTTATTACACACACGGAGTTATGACACACACAGGAGAAAACATATTTGGTTCAGTACACAACCAAACAACGAAAACATCTACAGCATAAACAACAACAACCAAAAAGTTATCAACCACACAACCAAAAACCTTCAATTATCATCCTAACAACCAAAATATTACCACCACTATCTATCTTAGCGGTGAAACAGCAGACGGGTATCTTGTAAACATTACCCTCATTACATCTACGAGGAACAGGCTGGGAGTGTGATCAATATTTATCACTCACTGTTACACGAACTAGAGTCATGTTTGGTCAATATTTACATCCAAGGTGATAACTAGATTCACGTGTTGTCAAAGTATGTAGTTACAGAGCCACTACCATTATTATTAGACTATGTAGGCGTCTGTATGTGAGTGTTTTTGTAGTGTTTTATTAATAAGATTTTAATTAACACACACACACACACACACACACAGACAGAGACAGGCAGATAGACAGACAGACAGACCGTAGTTTAGGTATGTCTCGTGTGTGTGTGTGTGTGTGTGTGTGCGGGCGGGTCAAGTTACTTCCTTGTCCACCATCTTCCAGGTATTTCTCTCCGTGTACCACTTTTACTCAAGAGTCACATCACCTGCCTCACTCCACACCTCAAGGGTCACATCACCTGCTTCACTCCACACCTCAAGGGTCACATCACCTGCTTCACTCCACACCTGAAGTATTAGGGACCAATCTGCGTGTGCTGCTTGATGTGATGTGATTACTTGACTTCTTCCTCCTCCACCACCTCTTCCTCCTTCACCTCCTCCTTCACCTCCTCCTTCGTCTTCCTCCTTCCTCTTCCTCCTTCCTCCTCCTCCTCCTGAGGCTCGTGGTGGAGGGGACAGTGTTCATTGACAGGTGAATGTGAGTGACAAGGGCAGCCTCAGAGATAATGACAGGTGAAGGTTCGATCTCAGGTAGGCAGAGAGAGAGAGTCGGGGTCGTCCTCAACATCGAAGCTCTCAATAGGAAGTGAAGCCACGGTCATCGGTGCTTCTATATGGATGACCTGGAGAAGCCTTATGGATGACTTCAGAGGCCCTTAACTTATAATACGCCAGGTTGAGATTTGCTGACGTCATAGCGAGGCCTTACCTGGTAATGAGATGAAGCCTAATGATACCACAGCTTCAACCAGGTAAACACAACACCTGTTTGGCTCTACACCACCTCACCAAGTCAATGAACCTCACCTGTGGTCTTGTCTTGGACGTCTCAACAGGTAGATTATTCAGGAACTGTAATTAGGAATATGATTAGGCCTATATACTCTTATCATTGGTTAGTGTTAGCGTAAGTTAGGTTAGTGTTAGGTTAGCGTAAGTTATGTTAGTGTTAGGTTAGCGTAAGTTAGGTTAGTGTTAGGTTAGCGTAAGTTATGTTAGTGTTAGGTTAGCGTAAGTTAGGTTAGTGTTAGGTTAGCGTAAGTTATGTTAGTGTTAGGTTAGCGTAAGTTAGGTTAGTGTTAGGTTAGCGTAAGTTATGTTAGTGTTAGGTTAGCGTAAGTTAGGTTAGTGTTAGGTTAGCGTAAGTTAGGTTAGTGTTAGGTTAGCGTAAGTTAGGTTAGTGTTAGGTTAGCGTAAGTTAGGTTAGTGTTAGGTTAGCGTAAGTTATGTTAGTGTTAGGTTAGCGTAAGTTAGGTTAGTGTTAGGTTAGCGTAAGTTATGTTAGTGTTAGGTTAGCGTAAGTTAGGTTAGTGTTAGGTTAGCGTAAGTTATGTTAGTGTTAGGTTAGCGTAAGTTATGTTAGTGTTAGGTTAGCGTAAGTTAGGTTAGTGTTAGGTTAGCGTAAGTTAGGTTAGTGTTAGGTTAGCGTAAGTTATGTTAGTGTTAGGTTAGCGTAAGTTATGTTAGTGTTAGGTTAGTTTAGCGTCAGATGAAATAGGATTGGGTTTTGACAGGTTAACAGGTGCTCTTAAAGTTACCTGTGAAATATATTTAAACTGTACTCGTTTTTATTGTATTATATTTTTACTTTTTTTTTTTTTTGCTTTGAGTTAAAACCTTTTACCGTACCAAGTATAAACACCCAGGTTATAAGGGATCAAGTATTAACTGTGACAATAATATAACTTCCTCTATTATAGTCGACCTGCTGACGTCATATGTGTACTAATTACTCAGCCTCTCTCCTTCTCTCTATCGGCTTGTAATAAACACCTAACCTAACCTAACCTAACCTAGCCTAACCTAGCCTAACCTAACCTAACCTAACCTAACCTAACCTAACCTAACCTAACCTAACCTTATCTAATCCCAGCTAAACTTCTTAAATACGGATAAGTATAGCCATTACGTACATACATACATACATACATGCATGCACACATACATACATACACACATACATACACACATACATACATACATACATACACACCATGACTCAACAATTAACTGACAACAACATCTGGTGGTAACTTTATCCCTCACGTTGTTACAGACAGACCAAGACTCACCGCTGCTGCTAACTCACTTAAAAAGGAAACTGAATAATTACCATAACCATCGTCCGCTTCCTTAATTGCCCCCCCCCCCCAACTCTCTCTCTCTCTCTCTCTCTCTCTCTCTCTCTCTTCCTTTCATTGTAATATCCCTCCACTATACTCCCTTCTTATCCTCTCCCTCCCTCCATCCTTCCCTCTCCCCCTCCCTCCCTCCCTCCATCCTTCCCTCTCCCCCTCCCTCCCTCCCTCCCTCCATCCTTCCCTCCCTCTCTCCTTGCCTCCCTCCCTCCCTCCCTCTCTCCTTGCCTCCCTCCCTCCCTCCCTCCCTCCCTCCCTCCATCCTTCCCTCCCTCTCTCCCTCCCTCCCTCCCTCCCTCCCTGCCTCCCTGCCTCCCTCCCTCCCTCCCTCCTTCCCTCCTTCCCTCCCTCCCTCCTTCCCTCCTTCCCTCCCTCCCTCCCTCCCTCCCTCTCTCCTTGCCTCCCTCCCTCCCTCCCCTCTCCCCCTCCCTCCCTCCCCTCCCTCCCTCCCTCTCTCTCACCTCCTCTTCCCCTTCTCTCGATTTCCCTACACGTGTTCCTACCAACGTGACTCCCTTGATAGACACACACATGTTTGGAAGGGAGGAGGAAGGGAGGAGGGAGAGAGGGAGAGAGGGAGGGAGGGAGGTAGGGAGGGAGGGAGTGAGGGAGGGAGGGAGGGAGAGGGGGAGGGAGGGAGGGATGGAGGGAGAAGAGGGAATGCACGTGTTAGTGATGTGGATGAGTGGAGGGAGGGGTGGTTGGAGAGGTGGATGAGTGGAGGGAGGGGTGGTTGGAGAGGTGGATGAGTGGAGAGGGAGGGGTGGCTGGAGAGGTGGATGAGTGGAGGAAGGGGTGGCTGGAGAGGTGGATGAGTGGAGGAAGGGGTGGCTGGAGAGGTGGATGAGTGAAGGGAGGGGTGGTTGGAGAGGTGGATGAGTGGAGGGAGGGGTGGTTGGAGAGGTGGATGAGTGGAGGAAGGGGTGGCTGGAGAGGTGGATGAGTGGAGGGAGGGGTGGTTGGAGAGGTGGATGAGTGAAGGGAGGGGTGGTTGGAGAGGTGGATGAGTGGAGGGTAGGGGTGGTTGGAGAGGTGGATGAGTGGAGGGAGGGGGAGGGAGGGAGTAGTTGGTGAGGTGGAAAAAGTGGAGGATTCCGTCCTTCCATAAACAGAAAGTCAAGACTACAAACTAAGTTCAGTAATATAATAAATCTTTCGCTTCCGTCATGTTCATTGCACACCTTGTCTGTTTGTCTGTCATCGCTTGTGTAGTTATGCTGCCCCGACAGACACACAGACAGACAGACAGAAGGACAGACAGACAGTACAGTAACACAGTGTCAAAAAGTTACGTTTTATACACAAGATAGATAGATATAAATAATGATATAGTTGTATAGGGCGTGTGTGTGTGTGTGTGTGTGTGAGTGTGTGTGTGTGTGCGTGTGTGTGTGTGTGTGTGTGAGTGTGTGCGTGCGTGTGTGTGTGTGTGTGTGTGTGTGCTACCAAAGATAATGTTTCCTATGACACAACAAACACTAAACTACTCCTAGATGTTGTTAGACCTATCAGAGGGCGTTTACAACTCTTACCTTTTCCTAATTACGGCAGGTAAGGCTGGTCTCTGGCTCTAAACACTGGTATTACTCTGGGAAGTGACGTTAGTACCTGGGAAGTGACGTTAGTACCTGGAGAGTGACGTTAGTACCTGGAAAGTGACGTTAGTACCTGGAAAGTGACGTTAGTAACTGGAAAGTGACGTTAGTACCTGGAAAGTGACGTTAGTACCTGGAAAGTGACGTTAGTACCTGGAAAGTGACGTTAGTAACTGGAAAGTGACGTTAGTACCTGGAAAGTGACGTTAGTACCTGGAAAGTGACGTTAGTACCTGGAAAGTGACGTTAGTACCTGGAAAGTGACGTTAGTACCTGGGAAGTGACGTTAGTACCTGGAAAGTGACGTTAGTACCTGGAAAGTGACGTTAGTACCTGGAAAGTGACGTTAGTACCTGGGAAGTGACGTTAGTACCTGGGAAGTGACGTTAGTACCTGGAAAGTGACGTTAGTACCTGGAAAGTGACGTTAGTACCTGGAAAGTGACGTTAGTACCTGGGAAGTGACGTTAGTACCTAGAAAGTGACGTTAGTACCTGGGAAGTGACGTTAGTACCTGGAAAGTGACGTTAGTACCTGGGAAGTGACGTTAGTACCTGGAAAGTGACGTTAGTACCTGGAAAGTGACGTTACTACAGACACCCAACACAAGAGGAAGCATTAGAGTCTTATAATGAACAGAAAATTATGGTATCCACATAAAATAAAAATTACAGTTTGTGAAGAAAAAAAAATATTTTCATTTAACTTTATGAGAAGAACAACAATAATTTTTAACTCAGAAAACTACGACTGTGAAATACCCAGAATCCTCTATATTATATTTTTATACATTTACACAAATTACATCATTTTTCAGGAATATATATATATATGAACTGTACATGGAACAATTTTATTTTAAACGAACGTACAGACACAAATATCACCAGGTTAAGAGTCAGAAAATCTACACGATGTATTTTGAGCTGAGTGAACCCTTCTGGCCAAGATGAGGAATCAATGTGCTAAGATACGTTTTTATATCTTGATCTGTTACATTACTCAAGTGGATATGTTGTGATCATTCAGCTATCATGTGACTCAAGAAATATTGAGTGTGGGTTAATGTATTGGTGCTAAGATGAGGATTAACCTAACCTAACCTAACCTAATTCAGATATTATTGTGAGTATTTGGCCTGAAGTGTTTCTCTGGCGTTTAGTTACATGGTGTTTTACTCTCTCTCTCTCTCTCTCTCTCTCTCTCTCTCTCTCTCTCTCTCTCTCTCTCTCTCTCTCTCTCTCCACCGCCCCCCCCCTTTCTCCCCCGTCTCTCTCACCCCCGTGTTTGCTATGGTGGTAGACAGATAGGCAGACAGGCAGACAGACAGACAGAACACTTTAGTCTTCTCACAGCTGATCTCTCTTACGCAAGGAGGAGCACAACAAAGTGTGTGTGTGTGTGTGTGTGCGTGTGTGGGGTGACCAGCAAAAGAACAACAACGCAGTCTTTGAGCATTGGTGATTCACAGTGTGTAGTAATATGGCGTGATGACATGATGGGTGTGGGGTGGGGTGGGGAGGGTGGGGTGGGGTGGGGAGGGTGGGGTGGGTGGGTTGGATGGGTGGGTGGGTGGGTGGGGTGATCCAGAAGGCGCCCTTTATGAGGTAAGTAACGTCATTCATCACCTCATAAAGGTTTGATTGTTATCACTGTTGACGACGCCTGATCAATGAAGACAATTACTGTTTACCGTTTAATATTTTCTGTTGGTACTCCATCTTTACGTAGAGTAGATTAACGGAACTATAGTCAGAAAGAGAGAGTAGACAATGCTATACCAGACTGTATTGGTCTTGTTGACGCCAGTGATCTTCTTCTGGTCAAAGTGAAGAAGATCGATGTGCTCATTAACCTCAGCTATTTGTTTTTCACCTGTTATCAAACTTTATCCTCATGTGACCATTTGAGGTTAAGTGAGACGTGTGGTTAACGCAAAGTGACGTTAACGGTAGGTGTGGTTAATGTAAAGTGAGGTTAATGAGAAGTGACTTTAACGTAAGGTGTGGGAGATGAAAGGTGAGGTTAAAGCGAGGTGGGGGTTAACGGTAGGTGAGGACACAGGTATGGCACAGGGCGGCATTTACCTGACCAAAGAGAGAGAGAGAGAGAGAGAATACCGTTCACTGGGGTCAAAAGTGGTATTCTCTCACGTAAAAGTTCAAAAGGGGGAAAGTGGTGGTGCTTAGCCCTGACCTTTCTAACGTGTACTCCACTTGATCACAGGTACAGGTGGGTAGTTTAGTCCTGTGATATATATATATACAGACCGTGATCATTATGATAGAGTGCTGTTAGGTGGTCTCTCTCTCTCTCTCTCTCTCTCTCTCTCTCTCTCTCTCTCTCTCTCTCTCTCTCTCTCTCTCTCTCTCTCTCTCTCATATCTTTTACCCCCTCCATTTCTCCATCTGTCTGTCTGTCTGTCATTCATTAATACAACAACACCTTGATACATCTTAAATCATCCCAGTCAATACCTAACCTAACCTAACCTAACCTAAATTACACTCTTAATACAACAACAATATCTTATCTGTTTAAAATACACAATAATACCAAGTTTAATCAATTTATATATCAGAATTATATAACAAATACACTATAGTCTACAGTAAATAGGAATTAATCCCGTGAGGTCATTTTTTAACCTTTCGTGACCTGTCTGAGCTAAAGGTCACTGGAGCAGGAAATTCTTAGTTGGAATTTATAGGAATATTCCCATTAGTGACAGTTGGATGCTTATAGCTTGTATTTTTAACTCCTTGGAAATGTTATATGTTTAAAGGAATTGATATGCTACCTTGGTTATCATTCTTATGGCTGTAGTTCCTTATATAGATGTTTCTCGATATAGGTATATAGAATTATGATATTATACAAGTCTTCTGGTTATAAAGACCACTGATCACCTGCCGGCACTGATCACCTGCCAACACTGACCACCTGCCAACACTGATCACCTGCCGACACTGATCACCTGCCAACACTGATCACCTGCCGATACTGATCACCTGCCAACACTGATCACCTGCCAACACTGATCACCTGCCGACACTGACCACCTGCCAACACTGATCACCTGCCGACACTGATCACCTGCCAACACTGATCACCTGCCGACACTGACCACCTGCCAACACTGATCACCTGCCGACACTGACCATCTGCCAACACTGACCATCTGCCAACACCCTAAGCACAGACAATACGCATACTAAAACTTATATACACTCAATAACACGCAATCAAACACTATGAGCACACGCAATGCACACAACAAAAGCTAGACACACTCAATCATTCTCGTTCAGTGGACATGTTGAGTGCATCTCCGGCCAGAGGTCAGCTAAGTAGTTCTGGGTATTGAGTAGAAACACCTATGAGACGATGGTGTGTGTGTGTGTGTGTGTGTGTGTGTGTGTGTGTGTGTGTGTGTGTGTTCGTCTCTCTACCATAACAACAAGCACAGTTTATTCACTACCACTCGCTTGACATATTACCTAACACAGCCCCCCTTAAGCGCTTAACACAAGGCTTTACACTATAATCCCCTCCGTCGTTATATCCAGGTTTATTCCACACCAGTATACCATTTCCGGGTACACCTTCGTCAGGTCACACCATTACCTACTATAACCTGACGACGAGTGTTCAACGCCCCTCCAAACACCGCCCCACGCCTTCACCGCCCCACATCCTCACCGCCCTACACCCCACATCCACACCCCACCCACACACCCACACCCCACCCACACCCCTTCCCTACCCACACCCCCTCCATCTCAGACATCATTACAAGGACCAGGTACATTCTATATCTACCTGTAATCCAGCATTCATTAGTATTACTTACCCAGGTAAACTGAACCCATTACAGACGGCTCTTCAGCACCGAGGGTAACACCAACCTTCCTGGAACAGCTTTTCAGAGGTCCTTAACCCTCAAAGTCAACGGCGTATATTGTTAGGTTTGGTTTAGTTGGGTTAGGTTTTTTTTATGTTATGTTATATTATGTTATGTTATGTTTTAATGTCACTTCAAAAGATGCTGGTTTAGAGCTGATTAAGGAGGACTTCTGGCTCTGGGGGAAATAGGTCAAAAGCAGTTCAAAAGAAGATAAAACATAGGTCAGAAGTAGGTAAGGGGTGGGTCAGGGGGTGGGTCAGGGGGTGGGTCAGAAGTAGGTCAGGGGGAAGGGAATAAAGAAGTTAATGTTTCCATCTTCTAAACTAGTTATATAAACACTTGTATCTCTTAAAATATCTTAAGTGTTGATGGACTTATTACGTGTTTAAGGGCCTAAAAAGACCCAAATAACTTGAAGGCCTTAATTATTGAAGCACAGTATATATTAGGAACCCCTGAAAATCCCCACAAAGACCTTAGTTATTGAAGCACTATATAGGAACCCTTAATCCCCCTCCCGGGTAAAATCTTAACTAGGGTAGGTTCTCCCCTCTCTTCCACCAGGACCAATACAGACGATCTATCCTCGGGGTAACTGACGAGTGGAATAAATAAACTGATAAATGATATTACAGGACTGGATATCCCTCTCCTCCACCTCCTTCTTCTCCTCCTGCTGGTGGTGGTGGTGATGGTAGTGGGTCTTCAATCCTCCCCAGGGCTTCCCCATCCTTAACTCGTCTCCTCTTTACTAGGAACTAAATATTTACACTAAGGAACAAGTTGATTATATTAAACGGGAATGTTACCGGTTCAGTGGTTGCTGAGGTGCTTGACCTTACAGTGGTTGCTTGACGATATTTTCTATACTGAGCGCCTCTCCTATATCACTTACATACACGTTGCTGAAGAAGATCCATTTCATTATTTCCTAAACCTAACCTAACCTGACCCAACCAAACCTAACCAAACCAAACCAAACCTAACGTAACCCAACTTCACTGGCCTAAGCGTCCCAAGAGTGTCTAGATTGAGTTGATGCATAATTTCTGTGGAAGTATATTTTGTTGAGACCTTCCATTACTGATGTTACCATGTCTCTCTTTAGTTAACCCTTTGAGGACGATGGTTTAACCCTTTGATGACGAGGATTTAACCCTTTGATGACGATGATTTAACACTTTGAGGACGATGATTTTAACCCTTTGATGACGATGATTGAACCCTTTGATGACGATGATTGAACCCTTTGATGACGAGGATTTAACCCTTTGATGGCGATGATTTAACCCTTTGCTGACGATGATTTAACCCTTTGATGACGAGGATTTAACCCTTTGATGACGAGTATTTAACCCTCCAGGATTCAAAGGGTTGAAACGAAACCGGAAGTATAGGAATAATTACTGTATCCTTCTTCTCTTGAAAGAGGTTCTGGGGAATACCACTCATGATCATATTAAACGCTTGAGGTGAGGGCGGGAGGCGGTGAGGTGAGGGAGGGAGGGGATGGGGTGAGGGAGGGAGGGGGTGAGGTGAGGGAGGGAGGGATGGGGTGAGGGGAGGGTTATTTTGGTCGAGGGTTAACCTGAAGCGTTACTCTCCCTCTATAATCAAGCAGGTAACTCAATCCTGTAATGGTTTCTCACTAAGTCCGCATAGGACCTCACGTTACCTCCTCATCCTCCTATTTTTCCTTCTATTTCACCTATCGTTCCTCCT
>CAUDMG010002325.1:22500-57500 GCA_958450375.1 Homarus gammarus | reverse complement strand
GTTAAACCAATACTATACTATACAATACTATGCTATGCTATACTATGCTATACTATACTATGCTATACTATGCTATACTATGCTATGCTATACTAATGCTATGCTATGCTATACTATGCTATGCTATACTAATGCCATGCTATGCTATGCTATACTATGCTATGCTATACTAATGCTATGCTATGCTATGCTATTCTATGTTATACTATAAGCACTAATAATGATAACTGGGTGATTGTGTCTTCATCCTGGGATACAAACTCGTTAGTCTCAATTATTATTCGTTATGTTATTATTATTTTGTATCAACACTATATAATTAGTCCAGGTAACTAACACTTCACTTGTATATTCGTAAACAAGACGACGAAGAGAGCAGGTCACCTTCAGTTATACACCATCGTGAGAAATTTACCAATACTCTCAAAACTGTCATGGAAATCGTCTACTTAACCTAACGTAATCCTAACCTAACCTAACCTAACCTAACCTAACCTAATCCTAACCTAACCTAACCTAACCTAACCTAACCTAATCCTAACCTAAGCTAACTTATATAAGAGTCACAGTTTTAGCTCTCATAATATTTAGTTGTTGATAATGTCGTCAGCTAGGAGGTGAGGGCTGGGAGGTGAGGGCTGGGAGGTGAGGGGTAGGAGAGTGTACTGGGTGAGGTAAAGTCAAAAGGAGCTTTATTGTCCATGTTCGGGCGACCAATTAACAGACTGAAAGTAATCTCGTGATATGTGACAGGAATAGACATATGTGTGTGTGTGTGTGTGTGTGTGTGTGTGTGTGTGCCTGTGTGTGTGTGTGTGTGTGTGTGTGTGTGTGTGTGTGTGTGTGTGTGTGTGTAATAATAATAATAATAATAATAATTAACGGTTTATTGAAAGAGCTTGGCAGCCAGAAGGCTGAAAATATACAGTTACATATTTGGGGAATGGGTTACGGTGTGTGTCCTCTCTTACTCATGAAAGAGGGAGTTCCATTCATGTATCTAGGTGTTGGTAGTGGTGGTTGGTGGTAGTGGTGGTTGGTGGTAGTGGTGGTAATTGTAGTAGTTGATGCTGAATGATTATGGAAGTTTTGGTTATTTTGTAGGGGTGGTGGTTGGTGGTGGTGGTTAGGTTAGGTTAGGTTAGGTTAGGTTAGGTTAGGTTAGACATAAAAATGAATACATAGACACATTACTGAATATAAAGGTAGATAAATTAATGAATACAAGTTGATATATTTAAAGGCATACAGATGACGGGGTCCATTAGTGGTCAGGAACACAGGGACGTAGCCTGAGCTGAGTTGGTATTATGTCTGACCTTTACTTTTGTTTACAAGCAGCCAGCCGCACCTGCCTCGTATCAGCTGTAGTCAGGTGGTGGAGTCAGCTGTTTCCACAATCCGTCTACGTCATAGGTGGTAGGGGATGAGAGAGAGAGAGAGAGAGAGAGAGAGAGAGAGAGAGAGAGAGAGAGAGAGAGAGAGAGAGTTTCAACCCCCTGTTCTTCATAAGTTTTTAAACAATATGTAGTTGTGTGGGTACCAAATGTAGCGCCATGGTGTGTGTGTGTGTGTGTATTGTATGCAATGTAAAGTTGGCTACTGTATGTCTGGGGAGTCGTCACAAAAGAAAAAACATTAACATTAGACAAAGGCTTTGTATATTTTTGTTACACACTCCAGCCGTGATGTGAGGTAAGGAGTAGACGGGAAGAGGGAGGTCTCTCTGCGCGCTGGACAGAGGACAGGGTGGATTGACAATGATGAGTACACTAGTCGGAAATGTCACTAACTATACATACACACAAGGGTTCCTGGAAACGCCTTAATTTGATTCTGTTGTTTCTGAGGCAGGCGACGGGGCTCAAAGGCTACACCTGTTACACAACTCGTTGTCTTTCTAAAGTGAGAAACTATCTTCCCTCAAGGATAAGATTTAAGATATTCGAAATTAGATGTGACTGGAATATAGTGCGTGATATGTGTTGTTAAATTGACTCACTCGTTTAATTTGCATCTCAGAATATCTCCGTTCCGGCCTCTGTGCAAGCCAGGCCCTTACACTGTAAAGGGTGTGTATAATAATAATCAATTGACTTATCCTCCTTTGTAACGCCACCTGTCCTCCAGGATGTGACATAACCACCTCTAGAGAACTACCGACATGCACATCTGGCTTTACGAATCAATAACAACAAAGGTATGGGATCGTTTGTTGTAGTCCAGCACACCGATGTGGACCAGCACACCACAGTACTGTACTCAGGGGTATATACTGTAGACACTGAGACGTGTAGACAGAGACAATACTGGGAAGATGACGAGGAAGAACAAGTTAATACGGATAAACGAAGACGAATGAAGAAATATGAGGAAGAAAACAACGAGAGATGGAATACACTAAGATAAATGAAGATAAATGAAGAAAAATGAAAAAAATTACTGAAAAATGAAAATCGTGGACAAAAATGAATGAGAACTGAAAAATCATGATAAAACAATGAACACAAAAGAACGGGGAAGAACTGATGAATAATGAGAGCCAAGAGATAAGGACTATAAGGACGGGGGGATGGACCTAGGCAACGATCACAAGCTCTTGCTGGATGGTAGAAAGAAGTTACCTGTGTGTAAAGGTTACCTAACTTACCTGTGTGAATAATAGAGTTGATTCTTTTTGTTTTGATTCACTTTGTCTTACCTGAACGAGTTTGTAGTGTTTTATTATCGTTATTTGATTTACCTTTCTTGTTCTTTGTTATACACCTGCATACGTACACACACACACACACACACACGGCCATCTCTCCACATGCTTACACAAACTAAAAATAAATTCCTCGATATTTGACTCGTGTAGGTCATTGAGATTCCATCACTGCAAACATTAAATTCCTTTCCTCTCTGTATGTAAACTAGTGTCCTGGATGAGAAGATCCGGGAGAGGAAGATCTCGCTAGTGTCCTCAGTGTTCCTCAGCAGACTCAAGGATCTCAAAGTTCTATATAAAGGTGAAGGTATAGAGGCGCTGGCTCCACGGATGTCTGCTCGTGATTAATTCCTCTACGTTTGTTTATGTACTCTTCATTTTTCTATTCTCTAAAGATAAACACAAAGGCAATATGAGAGTTATTAAAAAAGTGTCTGCATGTTGCTTTACGTAGCGTAGTCTCTCACAGCTTGTAGAGGAGAGAGATTGTATGAAACAGCTGAAATATACCTGTGGGAGTGGGTGAGTGTGTAGGCGACATTGTCAACACGGTATTCATTACACCTGTACCTGCTGATGGATCTCAGTAGCGGTACAAACAAACAAAACTACTCATAATGTGGCTAGCGTCCCTTACAAGTGGCCGGCATAAGGCGCCGTTGGGGGGCCCTCACAGACACTCGGTGGGAAACTACGCAGTTAAGCTCTTAAGCAGTGGATTGGAATTTTAACCATCTGGGAATCTTTATTTATTTCACGTAAAGCGACAACACTCCTTACGAACTTCACTTAGACTAGACCAACTTATCACATTCTAACCTAACCTAAAATATACTAACTTAACTAACCATCACGGGAAAGAATCATATAGCTGTACACTTAAATCCAAAAGGTCCTGAACAAAGCAGCGGCAATAACCATGCTTTGACGTGAAGACTTTCCTATAAAAAGATGCCAAATTTCTACGCGCTGTGCTCCCAAGGCGGTGGTGGGCAGGTGTTTAGTTGTAACCAGAGACCAGACCACGCACACCCCACTCTCAGGATACAGGTAAACAAACTACCAGCCCAGGAGGTGATAGGGGTCGTCACCTCTTCCTCCTCCTTCAGGCCCTGACGCTTCTACTGCAGCCGAGGGAGAACCAAGTTGACCTTTTTCTGTATACTGAGGCTGGATGATGACCTTTCTGGGGGATATTAGTGACGTCTTTGATCTTTCTGTTGCTCTTCTTGTTCTTCTTCTAATTCTTGTTTTTGTTGTTGTTCTCCTCCTCCTCCTCTTCCCTTGTTCGTGTTGTTCTTGTTCTTATTTCTATTCTTCTTCCTTCCTTCTCAATATGCCATCCAGCAACAATATCTCTACCAAATTGTGTTGAGAAAATATGACACAATGGACGAAGGTTTTTGACAGCCCTACTGAGACAACAGGAGTCACAGTGTTCATTGTGGAACTCATCGATCACCCGGGGTATAGATAGTTTTTTGGGGGTGACTGTCTGTTGATAAATGGACTGGATATTTTTATTACTTTTTTAATCTTCTGGTTATTAAGTCGTTTGGTGGAGGGATTACTGTCATTGGAGTAATTAACAGAATAATGATTAAGTTCATGTGTTTTTTTTTATTCTGTTGAGTGTTTGTCTGTCTCTGTCTCTGTCTGTCTGTCTACCTCTCTGTTTACCTCTCCCCCTACCTCTGTCTAACACTCACTCACTCACTCACGGAGAAGATTTTTAAGAACGTACTTATGAACCACACAAGGCCAAGCATACCTCACTAATACAGCTTCTTTACCCACACACGTTACCTGTCGGCTTTAATTAATCATGGTTAATAAAACACACACACACAAAAAAATAATTTGTAAGTCCAGGTGATTAGTGAGGATTAGGTATGGATAATTACTTTTTTTTGTTAATTAGGATTCGGATATGATTGATTTGGTTTCTTTTATGAGAATTGAAAATGGATTAACATAGTTGTTGACATAATTGGAGGTGATAAACATATATATATATATTTTTTATGTTGTCTTCGTATGGTTTATAACACCTGTCTGTCTGTCTCTCTGTTTGTCTGTCTCACACACACACACACACACACACACACACACACACACACACACACGTTATTACAATATGAAAACGTCAACTAACTCTCTCTCTCTCTCTCTCTCTACACCAGGACAAAGCCACCACCACACACCTCACTCGGTCACACTCTAGTACATGTGATAGGGAGGGAGAGTTATCACGGGCCACGGAGCTTCCCAGATGAATAATGATTTGATGTAAGCTAACGAGATGGCTGGCTGGCTGTCCTATTGGTCACATTACCATAACAGGCGGCTCATTGACTTCAAATGGCACTGTTCACACGTGGCCTGTCGTGTGTGTGTGTGTGGGGGGGGGGGGGGGGGAGGGGTGCGTGTCACGAGTCCCAACTTACCTGGGATGAAATTTTGCCCGTTTCTACGTCTTGCTGTTGTAGAATTTCCTTAAAAAGTTGTTGTAGAGTTTTGTAATATTTTTTTTGTAGTTAAATCACAATATTTTTACCTACTGTAGATATATATATATAAATTATCTGAGTGTAGGTATTTCAATGTTTATTTTTCTACAGTTGGGTCGTAGTTAATTGGTGTTCTTGTATATTTATTAATTTATTTACGTATGAATTTTTTTTAATTATAGTTATTTTTTTTAAGACAAATAAAGTTTTCACAGTGCCGCCATGTTGCGTCATATAAGGAAGTTAATAACTATTGATTATTGTGTCATCAAGTGTGCTTCAGAAATGGGTCAAGACATGGCATCGATACTTGAGGCTGGGAAGACGATTGCTTGGAAGACTCGTAAAGGAAGTAATTGTTTAAGTTTTCTAATTTATTCCAATATAGTCATTATCATTATATCGTCATTGTCATTATTATATCGTCATTATCATTATATTGTCATTATCATTATATTGTCATTATCATTATTATATCGTCATTATCATTGTTATATAGTCATTATTACTACTTTATTGTCATTATTATTTACTCTATAACGTACACACACACACACACACACACACACACACTCACACCCACACACCCACACACACACACACACACACATAATGCCTTCCTTGTTAACGAGCAGTGCCAGAGACTACCAATTAAACTCTCAAGGTCACAAGTAGGTTGTGTTCACTACTCAATCTTCTTAAAGGAAAAATTGATGGATTGAGCAACAGTTGATTAGATAGAGGGGGGGGGAGGTGATGGTGGTAGTTGGAGGAAGTGGTGGTAGATGTTTGTATATGGGGGGGGGGGTGGTTGGGGTGGTGTGGTAGTGGATGGTAGGTGGAAGAGTGGGGACAATGGGTGTATGGTGGTGATAGTGGTGGTGGTGATAGTGGTGGTGGTGATAATGGTGGTGGTGGTAGTGTGGTGAATGCTGATAAACACGGGTCAGGTCAGACTCGTGCTAGTATGGGGTGACCACAACATCACGGGGAAGAAGAAGAAGAAGAATTATATCAACGCATATATCAGTATAATTTCTTACTGAATTAACATAACCTAAACCAGACTTGCATAGATTAACATACACCAGTTACTGAGAAAGATTAACTCTCAAATGATGGGGAATATAAGCAGTGAGAATAAGATCCTTATTTTTGTTGAGTTTAGTGAGAAATTACCTGATTAGTGATTAATAAAAACAGGTAAATTTAAGGTTAGGTTAGGTTAGGTTAGGTTAGGTTTGGTAGATGATGGTGTTTATAAATATATATATATACATTATTATTATATATATACTCCTGTACTGTATATCCACGTATTAAAGCATTTATTACTATATGAATTTATATTGCGTACATACACAGGAGTTTACACATACACACACCTACATGGAAGTTTTAGTACACAGGAGTATATACACATGATCTGATGACTGAACAGAGACGTACAAGAGCACACACACACTCACACACACACACACACACACACACACACACACACACACACACACACAGTGTATTAGTCAGTTTATGCTTAATTCTCACTATATTTATCTATTTATATTTTGTTTTTCATTTTATCTTTTTTTCTTTACGTCTCTTCTCTCTCTCTCTCTCTCTCTCTCTCTCTCTCTCTCTCTCTCTCTCTCTCTCTCTCTCTCTCTCTGTCTCTCCCCGTCATCCACTTTCTCTCGTATGTTTTCTTGCTCCTACTGTCTCTCTGTCTGTCTGTCTGTCTATCTGTCTAGGAGTAAAACGGGATGGAAGGTTTTAATCTGATTGTTTTTTCCAGGTAAGTGAAAATTAACAGCTCTTCGAGGGACAGTAGCACACCACAACACATCACACTTCAGGTATGTGCAAGTCAGTTTTATATATCAGTTATCGTTGTTTGTGTACTTGGTCGTGAGTGTCGCGTCTCTGCCAACTGAGTAAGTCGCCGTTGCCTCTCGTGTTGAAGATCAGGATTAAGTTTGTTTTATCAAGTCACTCGGGAAATTTTCTTGATCCAGTGATGTAGGTTGAAAGGAGGTACACAGGTCCTAATATCTTTATCCACCTAACCTAACCTAACCTAACCTAACCTAACCTAACCATATTCAACGTGATAGGATATTAAAATGAAGAGAGATTGGTAGCCAGCCAAGATAATTTCCTCAAAAGAGTTAACTTAGTGACGGCATGCTGTGTGTGTGTGTGTGTGTGTGTGTGTGTGTGTGTGTGTGTGTGTGTGTTTTCGTCTGTCTGGGCCATTTGTGTCGAATAAAATCTGTTTGTCCGTTTTTCCTGTCTTTACTGTCCACTGCCGTCTTATTAACCGAATCCTGCAACCCACGACATAGTACATTCATACACACATAGTCATACACCTGTCGAAACTTACGTCATGTTAGAGAGAGAGAGAGAGAGAGAGAGAGAGAGAGAGAGAGAGAGAGAGAGAGATCGCCCTTGGCCTACAACACATCACGTCTGCTTCAGTAGTCATTAAATAGTATGTAAATAGACCCTATGAACTTACCCTTTCCCTCCCTCCTCCTCCTCTTGTTTTTCCTCTTCCTCCTTCTCCTCCTCCTCCACCTCCCACCTCCCCCTATTGTATGTATGTATGTATGTATGTGTGTACAGGTATGTATCACTGCACAGGAATGTCATGGCAGGTGTTTGATGGTTCGCTCTGGCGCCTAAGACAAAGAGTTAAGAATCACTTGTGTTAAGACTCACTTCCTTTTGGGATCAAGTGTCGGGCGCCGTCTGACTGCAGTTCAACCCAATCACTCAAGATGTGGCCTCTATACCCCCCCCCCCCCCCCCCCCCCCCCCTTAGAGAGAGAAGGTGGTGTGACAGAGAGAGATAGAGGTAGTGAGAGAGAGAGAGAGAGAGAGAGAGAGGGAGGGAGAGAGAGAGATGATGTTCCCAGGACCTCGCCACCAATACCTCTTGGAGAAGGTCACATCCACACCGTCAGCTCCACCTCACTGCAGTTGTGTCTCTCTCTCCACAAACACCAGCTTAGGTATCGCGTCTCAGGAGGAAAGGAGGTGTTGGTTGGTGTCTCCACAGGGAAATAACTTTTATTATTACTATTATACACACACACACACACACACTTATCTCTTAAGTGTTGTTGACGTCATCAGTTGGGTCGTTAGGCTCCCCCACCAACAACGTGATTCCTCCCTCTGATTTAAGCTGCACTGTATACAACTTTAGGAACTAGTCAGTGGTCGGTTTGACTTAACTACTACTGATGCTGTCGGGAAATAATTATCTGAAACTCAAGGATTTAAGTCTGTTTTTACTGCTCATGAGTAGGTACTCAGTCTAGGAGATGTAAACATGGAAGCCAGATATCAGATGAACAACGATGTTATCGAGAAATCCAACTGTGAGAAAGATTTAGGAGAAATGATTAGTAGGAATCTTAAGCCAAGTAAACAATGTGTATTTGCTCGAAACAAGGCTAACAAAGTACTTGAATTCATACAAAGGAGTCTTTGTTACAAAACTAGCGAGGTCATCCTGAAATTATATCTTGCGCTTGTGAGACCACACCTGGATTACGCAGTTCAATTCTGGTCACCGTACTACAGAATGGATATAGAATCCTTGGAAAGAATTCAGAGGAGAATGACAAGACTAATCCCGGGCATTAGGAACCTCGAGTACAGAGACAGGTTAAAGCATCTTAATTTGCACTCCCTCGAGAGACGTAGAGTGAGGGGCGACCTGATAGAGGTGTATAAGCTGGGTAGCTTCAAACATAGGTTGGGTGGATATATGAGCAATAGGGGTTGGGTGTAAATGGGACTGCCCAGTATGGGCCAATAGGCCCGCTGCAGTTTCCTCCATTCTTATGTTCTTATGTTAAGTGAGTGAGTGAGTGAGTGAGTGAGTGCGTGAGGGAGTGAGTGAGGGAGTGAGTGAGTTGAAAGTATGAGAGAAATCCTGAGTTAAATATTTGTACTACTTTTCTTGACCCTTTCTTCAATATTCCTCCTACACCCCATCTTTATTAAGTATTTTTATTCCCCTGATTCATCCTGAGTAGAAGTGAGAGAAGGAGGAGGAGTAGGAGGAGGGGGAAGCTAGGAGGAAACCACCACCACCACCTCCACCACCACCTCCACCACCACCACCACCACCACCACCACCACCTTGGTTTTCACTGACAGAATCCGCTCCCTCTCTCCTTACGCACATGATGTGTATAAACCTCTCGGCATACTTAAAATACCAAGCTGATTACACCATACTAAAGGCACGGGCCCAGGGAGGTGATGCGGGGGGGGGGGGGGGGGGGGGGGGGGGGGTGTAGGGAGGAGGGGTGTATATGTGTGTGTGTGTAAACGATCAGTAATGAGAATTTTTTTTATCTAGTGTAAAGTAAGACGAGACGATGGCTGTGTCGTCTGGCCAAAGATAATGGTGTTTGTATTCATCTTCATCAATATATCACTAACCTTCTCCTTGCTGTACAAATCTCTCTCTATCTCTCCCTGACACTGATATCTCTCGTCGCCGGTAAGCTTCTCCTGGTTCTATATCTAAATTACTTCATATAGAATTACAATATTTTGCAATGTATATAAGTTTGATTTTTATTTTCTGATATATGTTAAACTATTGGTCAACCCTGAAGATGTGTTTTGTTATCGTGTCAGATGTCTTCATGTACAAACTCAACTTTGAACTTCAATATCCTTGTTAACATTCCTGCTTATGTGAGGAAGGTGTTAAGACATACTAACATAATTCACTGTGGAACATATGATTCTTAGTTGTTATCGATGCCTTGATGAGAGAGACGTGACACTAAACCCTTTGAGTCCTGAAGGGTTAGATTATCGTTCTCAAAGGGTTAAAATCTCGTATTCAAGGGGTTGATTCATCGTTCTCAAAGGGTTAAATCATCATCATCCTCAAAGGGTTAAATCATCGTTCTTAAAGGGTTAAACCATATTCCTCAAAGAGTTAAAGCTTCATCTTAAAAGGGTTAAATCATCGTCCTCAAAGGGTTAAATCATCGTCCTCAAAGGGTTAAATCATCGTCGTCAAAAGGGTTAAAATAGTGACTTTATTGAGTGATCCACCAAACAGAGCGATTATTAAGCATCTGTTTTCCATAGGCAGTTGGTTCTCTCATGGCCAGAGTACAGGTTACATGTTCCATCACTTGTTCTCAGGTTACTTACTGTACGTCTCTCTGTCTTGTTTGTAAGTTGAAACAGGATATGATAATGTATGTGTTTTGAGTGACGTTTGACTGCTTGTGGCTGACGTATGTAAAACCTAACCTAACCTATTGGACCTTATCCTATTGAGTGTCTGTACGGGATGGTTAGGTTAGGTTAGGTTAGGTTAGGGGGTAACTCATCATATGATACCGGATGGCAGAGAATACTGAGAAAAGAAGAATCAGAACTAAGAATAAAAGAAGAATGAGAGAGAAACTTAAGAGGAAAGAGAAAACGGAGGAAGAGGAAGATAAATAACTAAATAAATAAACAAAGGATAAGATGAAAGATGGAATGCAGAAAAAGGGAGTGAGGAAGGAGTGAGGTAGTGAGGGAGGGAGGGAGGAAGGAGTGGGAGTGAGGTAGTGAGGGAGGAAGTGAGGGAGGGAGTGAGGGAGGGAAGGAGACATAGAGGAAAAGGATACTTGAGATGGGACAGGAATGAACCAGTTACAAGCAACCGGAGCCATGCAGGTAGACCGGAGCCATGCAGGTAGACCGGAGCCATGCAGGTAGACCGGAGCCACACAGGTAGACCGGAGCCACACAGGTAACCAGGTATCATTATGAATTTAGTCTTTATTAGGGATTAAATGACAGGTGCTGGAGTGTGTTGGTGGGTAAGTGGATAGATATGTGTGTGGGTGGGTGAGTGGGTGTGGGTGAGTGGGTGTGGGTGAGTGGATGGGTGTGGGTGGGTGGGTGAGTGGGTGGGTGTGGGTGGGTGGGTGTGGGTGGGTGTGGGTAAGTGGGTGAGTGGGTGTGGGTGGGTTAGTGGGTGGATGTGGGTGGGTAAGTGGGTGGATGTCGGTAAGTAAGTTGGATGGTAGGTGTGGTTACGTGTTGTGAGTGGAGGGGGTGTGGGGGGTGTGGGGGTAAGTGAATTGGTTGGAGAGAGAGAGAGAGCTGTAATCATAACAGGCCGTCGGCAAGAACGAGATCACTGATTTTAATTTCCTGTAATAAAAACAAAAACAAAAAACAATAAACTTCATCATTTTTACTCTTGTTAGTAATGGGTGTCATGGGTTGGTGAAGGACATGAACGTGGGTTGGTGATGTAAGGCCCTGGGTTGCTGACGTGGACATGGGTTGGTGATTTTGAGCATGGACTGGTGATGTAGGCGTGCGTGAGTTGGCAATGTGGGCGTGAATTGATGATGTTGAAATGGTGTGGCCTGGTGAGAGAGAGAGAGAGAGAGAGAGAGAGAGAGAGAGAGAGAGAGAGTATTCATCGAATTTACCTCTTATCGCCTCACACATTCTCATATTATACATATATATAAGCAAAAATAATCAGAATTCTCACATTTTTAAATTAGTATCCCATCATTCCTCCCCCCCTTCCCCTCTCTTCCCCTCCTCTCCCCTCCCTACACCCCCCCTCACAGAGTAACTAGGTAATTAAGAGAATTTATCGAAGGTAGAGTCTCAGTGTAATTTCGACGATATCACGTATACCGTTCTAACCACACACACGCACACGCACACACACACATTCGACACCAACCCTCAACAGGTGTATTAATGACTTAATTATCAATAGGTAAAAAAAATATACAGGTGTTTTATGTGGTATCTCTGTAGGGGGGGGGTGTGGGTGGGGGTGGGGGGGTGGGTGGTAGGGGGAGGGGGAGGGGGGCGACAGCCGTGCATGACAACGAATAGGAAAGACGATGACCTTCAAACAGCGCCATGACGTCAGACTTGCTGGTGGCGGTGCTGGGAAACAGGGAAGTGGAGAGAGAGAGAGAGAGAGAGAGAGAGAGAGAGAGAGAGAGAGAGAGAGACACTAATGAAGTATTGATTTTCTGAACAGTATTTCAAATTCGGTTTATTACCACTGTCGCGTTCGTGTCTGTCTGTCTGTCTGTCCATGAATATCTGCTATTTCCTCTGTTAATTAAACACTGTCTGTGGGCCTGTCTGTCTGTCTGCATGTTTGTCTGTCTGTCTGTGATTAATTTTGTTTCCATGTTAGTTTATGTTGTTAAATATACATATCGTTATCTGTTTAATTTACACCATCACCATTATTATGACTATCACCACTACTGCTATCACCATCATCACACGACCACCACCACTATCACTATTATTATCACCACCACCACTACTGTTGTCACCACCATCACACGACCACCACCACCAATAATTACCACGACTACCACCAGACCTATATGCTTATCACCACCACTACTACCACTACTACAATACCACCACCACACTGTAGCTGGGAGGACACGGGCCATTGGTAGATTGACGTCATACAGTAGCTAAAACAAGTGTTTACATCCTGTCACTAGCGCGTTTACAGGGACTCGTCATATCAACGTTCCACAAATCATTACATTGAGATATTTGTTTTAATATTGTTTTACTTTGATTCCATAGTGTGTTTACTGTTGTGAGTTTCCTTCTGTCGAATGTAAACAAACACGGAGTTGCCACACTGCACCAAACCTGACGAGGAGCCCCTGTAAACGCACTAGTGAAGGGGGCTGTATTGTGTGTGTGGTTGGTGGAGATGTGTCAGGTGGGTCTCTAAGTGGGGATAATTATTAACAGGTTGTGTGCAATGTGTTGTGGTTATGTTGTGGTGTGTTGTGTTGTGCTGAGTTGTGCTGTGAGTGAATTATTGTGTTGTTTTGTGTTATGTTGTGAGTTTTGAGTTGTGTGGTGAGTTGAACTGTGAGGTGTTGGGTTATTTTCATCATCTTTCTCACCCTCACCTTTCATCTCTTACCGACTTCACCCCTTAAAAAAAAAAAATGAAAAACAAAATATAACTGAAGCTAAATTTCCCGGAACAAGTCATTGACCAAGTGGCTTATGACGTCATTCTATAGACACGCTAAAAAAAACAACCCGGGTCTCTCCGTCACCAGCAGGTAGATCCATATTTACCTGTTGCCTACGAGGAGTAAATGCGTTATTTACCGAGTTATTCCCACATTAATACAATACAAGACGTAAAAGATCTTCCATTAGGTTAGGTTAGGTTAGGTTAGGCTAGGTTAGGTTAGGTTAGGTTAGGTTAGGCGAAGATATCTTGAATGGTGAGTCAACGTAATATGGTGACCAATACAACGTTAGCATATCTAAATACATTCCAGGATAACAGCCTAACCTAACCTAACCTAACCTAACCTAACCTAACCTAAGCCCCGCCCAGGTATTAAAGACACTTAGTATTAGTTTGTGTTTAGAATTCAATAAAATATGTCAATAGGATAAACCTTGTGTTGACATTAGCTCATGACGTGACAGTTGATGACAGTGTATGGACAGAACCGGATCCAGCTGACGGGGATTACGGGTCAAACACACAATGAAAAGATCGTGTTAGGTGGAACGTTCGTCATACACACACACACACACACACACCGGATATGAATGATGTGGTAATGTCCGGAAATGGGCGTATCCTGGAAGCTGTGGGTTTTACTGTCACAATCACACGCATACTCTCCAACCACTGTCACCATCAACACTATCACCATCACCACCACTGCCACCATCAACACTATCACCATCACCACCACTGCCACCATCAACACTATCACCATCACCACCACTGTCACCATCAACACTATCACCATCACCACTACTGTCACCACCATCACTGCCACCATCAACACTTATCACCATCACCACCACTGCCACCATCAACACTATCACCATCACCACTACTGTCACCATCAACACTATCACCATCACTGCCACCATCAACACTATCACCAACACCACCACTGTCACCATCAACACTATCACCATCACCACCACTGCCACCATCAACACTATCACCTGATTTACCCATCTCAATAGTGTGTGTGTATGTGTGTGTGTGTGTGTGTGATATTCCAATGTAAACCAAGAGAGTGTTGTAGAACGTGTCGTCGACCACTGTAAACTTGTATCAGATAATCCAGTGTATTAAAAAAGACTCCAGTATTCCTTCGTGGAGTCTCACTGTCTGGAAGGGTTGCTCACGTGATCCAATTTTTTATTCCCTTCATGGAGAAATATTATCCGTCGAGAGATTTTAATATTTTGGTTTATGTTTGTATATAGTGTCCCAGAAAAATGTCCCTGCCTCCTGCCCACCCCCCCCCCCCTACCCACTACTCTCTTGCCCACTCTCCCTCCTGCCCACCCCTCTACCCACCCTTTCTAATGCTCTTATATGGTCAAAAATATCTTAATTTTATTGTTAATTTTTTGGTTGTTATAGATATCTGATTCAAATATCGGGAATTATATAAAGGATTTTCAATGAGCTTCTCGTTAGGTTGTTCCTCATCCCTCTCCCCTCATCCCTCTCCCCTCATCCCTCTCCCCTCATCCCCTCATCCCCTCATCCCTCTCCCCTCATCCTTCATCCCTCATCCCTTCCGCTGTTGTGTTGTGGATAAGTCTGCACCTGGAAGCCTTTCTGTCCTCGGACCGTCAAGTCTGTTCCGAGTTACAGGAAAATATAGGAGAGACTATATTAATATTTATACGGTTATTATTGTGAAAGTTGTGTGTACAGCTAAGAGTGTACAGCTAAGTGTGTACAGCTAAGAGTGTACAGCTAAGTGTGTACAACTAAGTGTGTACAGCTAAGAGTGTACAGCTAAGAGTGTACAGCTAAGTGTGTACAGCTAAGAGTGTACAGCTAAGTGTGTACAACTAAGTGTGTACAGCTAAGTGAGTACAGCTAAGAGTGTACAGCTAAGTGTGTAGTTCTGTGTTTTTAATGTTTTCATCTGTAACGATTATCTCACACGGTAACTTTTTTAACTGTTTCTATATACAGTGTGTCTATAAATGCCACTCTAAACGACTGACTGACTGACCACTCTAGACTGACTGTCCACTGCGTCTTTGAACTAGTTAACGTGACAGTCTTCTCTCCTTTGTACGCTATACAGACTGTCCCTTCAGGCTAATTAAATTTCTACTCATTAACTCAACTTTTGGTAACGTACTGTAGACACTCTCTCTCTCTCTCTCTCTCTCTCTCTCTCTCTCTCTCTCTCTCTCTCTCTCTCTCTCTCTCTCTCTCTCTCTCTCTCTCAAACAGCACCATCTTCACTACCAGTAAACTCAAACAATTTAAAATCCCACAAACACTTCTTCATCCAAATATTTCTCGGAGAATTTTATTGTTCAGAGAATGAGACTTGTTGTTTAAGTTGTTGGAGACGCGATGTAAACATGTTTCTTCGTAGTGTTTGTTATGGTGGGCGGGATCCAGTATAGTACAGGTCACCACTATTCTGAAAAAGGTTAGGTAGTATCGTATGTTAAAAGGTCAAACTGGTCCCTAGGTTAGTGTTAGCTTAGTGTTAGTGTTAAGTTAGTGTTAGGGTAAGTTAAGTTAGTGTTATGTTAGGTTAGTGTTAGCTTAGTGTTAGTGTTAAGTTAGTGTTAGGGTAGGTTAAGTTAGTGTTATGTTAGGTTAAGTTAGTGTTAGGGTAGGTTAAGTTAGTGTTATGTTAGGTTAGTGTTAGGATGCCGCTTATTCAAACTGATATTAATTTGGCCATTCACTGCCAATACCTCTGTCACCTAGATTGTTGCTGACTTGACTTCTACTGATTCTGAACTAAACCTTGAAATACTATCATCGTCTATTTGAAGTTCATAATAAACCTCAGAGTCTAAATTAACATAGATGATGCCAAACAAAATTATTTATATTTTCTAATTCTTTATTGTGTTCGTGTCACTTTAATAGATAATTAGTAAACTGATGGTGTAGGTGGGTCCCATAGGCTGTTAGAAGCAGTACTGATACATGGAAGAGCCCCAAGACCACGATCACCTCCGGTACACTTCACCAACAACTGCTTAAGCCAGAGTTACCTTGGGAGCGAACCAGTGTTCTCTTAGGACAGGAGTCGAGGATTATGTATCCTGATCACCGCACACATCTTTTAGGTTGAGCTAATTTAAACTCAGTAATTTCGTATCAGAGTCTTTCAAGAGGTGCGGGAAACTCTCTAATGTTTACTGCTACTGTAATGACGACTGTGTAGGTGTGTGTGTGTGTGTGTGTGTGTGTGTGTGTGTTGGAGCCACTGATGGTCTAGGGGTAACATGGAATCACAGTCACCCAATTCAGCCACCTCTCTCTCTCTCTCTCTCTCTCTCTCTCTCTCTCTCTCTCTCTCTCTCTAAAAAAGAAAAAAAATACGATCAATTTTAATTCCCAGTAAAAGCCGGTGTGTCAGGCCCCTCTGCCGTACAAATCATGAGGGATCTACATATGAAAACAAAGCCCTGGATACTGGAAGGGGGGCGCTGGGCCATATATACCCCTGTTGTTTCTAAATAAAGCAGAAGGGATTAACAAGAGGATGTGTGGGCAGTGGCGGTGGTGTGGGGGCAGTGGCGGGGGTGTGGGGGCAGCGGCGGGGGTGTGTGGGCAGTGGCGGGGGTGTGGGGGCAGCAGCGGGGGTGTGTGGGCAGCGGCGGGGGTGTGGGCCAAGAAAATTTTTCATTTTCCGTGTACCGAAGGACCCGGCGAGAGGGAGAGAAGGGGGGGTGAGAGAGAGGGGTAAGAGAGGGGATAGGGAGGGAGAGAGAGAGAGAGGGAGGAAGGGGGAGGAAGAGAGAGAGGGGGAGAAAAAGACGCAGTTACAATCGGAGTAAGACAAAAGAGGGGAAGATAAGATTCAATTGTTTTGCTTATGGGGCGAGTGTTTGGACCCCAGCGGTCACCTGGTCTGAGATGTTGACGTCTATTTCTAATTTGGCAACACTTCGCTGACATCTACTGCGTTTTAACCCAACCCAACCCCTCAAGGTAGGATTAGGTTAGGTTAATACGCTAGGGGAGAAAGGGAGAGGAAGGAGGGGATAATATTTACAAGATCCAAAGTTGGCAACACAAACACAGGTGTAAACGTATAATACAGGTAAACTAATTACCTATATATTAACAGTATCTTATTGGTTGGTACCTGAATGTCACCTTTACGTGGGCAATAAAGAGATATAAACCATGTTAGTATGTGTCCTTTAAGGGTCAATTAGGTAGGGTTTATGATGGAGGTGTGATCCTTATAGGCAGGTGAGGCAGATGATAGCTGCTTAGTATAGGTTCTCAGAAATTCTTACGTTAAATTTCACTAAATTCGGTTAAATTGTCTTATGTTAAATCTCATGCCTGCTTTTATATGTTTTCCTCATAATTCGATTAGTTAACTATAAAGGTCACTCAATTGTCGTGTGACTCTACATTAACAAGATACATTATTATTGGTAGTGGTATGGTTGATGTTGGTAGTTGTGGTGGTAATGGTGGTAGTGGTGGTGGTGGTAATGGTGGTAGTGGTATGGGTGATGATGTTGGTAGTAGTGGTGATAGTACTGGTGGTAGTAGTGGTAGTAGTCGTGGTGGTAATGGTGGTAGTGGTGGTGGTAATGGTGGTAGTGGTGGTGGTAATGGTGGTAGTGGTATGGGTGATGATGTTGATAGTAGTGGTGATAGTAGTGGTAGTAGTCGTGGTGGTAATGGTGGTATTAAGGGTAGTGATAGTAGTAGTGGTAGTGGTAGTGGTGGTAGGGACAAGGGCACAGGAGAACGTTCAAGGTCGTAAGAATGGCAGCCAGTCCCTCAGGTTTCCAGAAATGTATCTCGCCTTTAATACCTTACTTCCCTCCCCCCTCCCCCCCTCTCCCCCCTCACCCCCCCTCCCCCCCCTCACCCCCCCTCACCCCCACCACCACCACCTTATCGAGCCATTCTTCAACCCCCTCTCCCCCTCTCCCCCCTCACCCCTCGCCCCCTCTCCCCCCTCTCCCCCCTCTGCCCCCTCTCCCCCCTCTCCTTCTCCGCCCCCACACACCCCAAATTTCGGCCACACCCTGACACCACCCACCACCACCACCTCTACCACCACCACCACCACCTCTACCACCACCACCACCACAACCACCACCACCACCACCACCACCTCCACCACCACCACCACCCACCACCACCACCACCACCACCACCACCTCTACCACCACCACCACCACCTCCACCTCTACCACCACCACCACCTCTACCACCACCAACACCACCACCACCTCTACCACCACCACCACCTCTACCACCACCACCACCTCTACCACCACTACCACCACTACCACCACCACCTCTACCACCACCACCACCACCACTTCTACCACCACCACCACCACCGCCACCACCACCACCACCTCCTCTACCACCACCACCACCTCTATCACCACCACCACCTCTACCACCACCACCACCACCACCACCTCTACCACCACCACACCACCACCACCACCACCTCTACCACCACCACCACCTCTACCACCACTACCACCACTACCACCACCACCTCTACCACCACCACCACCACCACCACTTCTACCACCACCACCACCACCACCACCACCTCCTCTACCACCACCACCACCTCTATCACCACCACCACCTCTACCACCACTACCACCTCTACCACCACCCACCACCACCACCTCCACCACCACCACCACCTCTACCACCACCACCACCTCCACCACCACCACCTCCACTACCACCACCACCTCTACCACCACCACCACCACCAGGAGTCACGGTACTCAGTCGTGTTACCTGAGAGAGAGAGAGAGAGAGAGAGAGACAAAAATAAGGAACTGAAGGAAGGTATAAGAGAAGAAATAACTTAGAATGACGTAGATGAGGAAGGAAGGAAGGAAGGAAGGAAGGAAGGGAGATTCTAGAATATACTGTAATACAAGGAATGGGAAACAAAAGAACAGGAAGTGAAAACAAGAGAGACAAAGAGAAAGAGAGAATAAGAGAGATAAGAGAGATATGGGGATAACTGGGGGAAGAAGAGAAGAGAAGAAAGAGAGAAAGAAGAGAAAGAAGAAGAAAAACTTGAAGAAAGGGAAGGAAAGAGAGAGAAAAAGAGAGAGAGAGAGAGACAGAGGAAAGGTGTGTGTGTGTGTGTGTCTGGGGGGGGGGGGGGGCAGAAAAGGGGGCGGGGCTTCGACTCATTGATCCACTAGGGGGGGGGGGAGTTGGTAAACATCGCTCTGACGTCATTGGGGGACCCCCCCCCCCCCCCGAGCCAGTCCGCCCATTCACTAAACCCCAACCCGGGCCAACCTGTAGTAGACGAGCGTTTATCAATGAACACAAAACAACCACTACCAACTAACGATTACTAACTTGGTATACTAGTAATTCATCAAAGTTTATTTCACTTAGAGATAAATATAGAAAATATCTCTAAATTGTTTTTTCTTTAGGTTATTATATAGTATTTTTGTGGGGTTTTATGAATGGTAGTGAGGGTGTGGTCTATTACGTGTTGCCTTGACGTGACCTTCAGTGCCATGGATTGTAGTGAGGAAGAGGTTTATAGCATACATACATACATACATACATACATACATACATGCATACATACATACATACATACATACTGTACATACATACATACATACATACATACATACATACATACATACGTACATACATACATACATTTACTCTCCTAACCTAACCTAACCTAACCCAACCTGCCTCCTCTCTCTGTACCTGCAAGAAACCAGGTGACTCAACTAATTACTGTACAGGTAAGCAGTAACAAGATAGTGTGCACCGCGTGAGGCTGAGGTGAATCAGAGGATTGTTTTAGGAGTAGTTTAAACTCTGACAAGGAGAAGAGCGGCGGAACAAGATCAGACTCACTGCCTATTGGTCAAAATTTGCTGACTCCCTTATGACGTCACAGAGAGAGAGGGGGAGCAATATTTTCTTTGCTGTCGAGTCATTGTTAGTGAGGGAGAGGAGAGGAGAGGAGAGAAGGGAAGGGATGAGGAGAGGAGAGGAGAGAAGGGAAGGGAAGAGAGTGTACGACCATCCCCTAGGCCACCCGCACCTCCCTACCATTATTAAGTAAAAACCTCTATTTAAAGTACGATATGGAGAAGAAAATCCGCTATATGGAGGGCCTGTTACATGTAAAACCTCCATCTAACGAAGTATATAGACATAGTCCGTTATATCCAAGGGACAGTTTGATGTGACACCCCTCCAGCTAACGGATTATATGGAGAGGAATCCGTTATATGGAGGTTTTACTGTATTAAGAGTCCACTAAGATCCTAACCTAACCTAACCTAACCTAACCTAACCTATACAAAGAGCTTCACGCCGGTTATGATATATATTGTATGTGCTGTTGTTGTTTTTGTTATTATTATTATCATTATTATTGTAGTTATTATTATTATTATTATTATTATTATTATTATTATTATTATTATTATTATTATTATTGTTGTTGTTGTGTTAGGTTAGGTTAGGTTACGGTGGGTAGGGGGGGTGTTGACTGAAGTAGGTAGTGTTATTATCCTTGCCTCGCTCTCATGACACGGTTGTGGTTGAGACATTAATATCCAGACGTCTGAAGCCTTGTCGCGCGCGTGTGTGTGTGTGTTCGTGTGTGGGTGTGTGCGCGCAAGATAAAGAGAACGTTCATGGTTACACATTGATAAAACACATGTATAATGATATGTTCACCAACACCACACCACTACATTCACATCACCACCACACCATCACCACCACACCATCACCACCACACCATCACCACAACAAAGTTCATTTTCAGACTTGTGTCGTCCTTGACTACACCACCAGCTAAGTGAGAACCCAGATTAACTAACACTCTCCGGTGGTGCACAGTGTCGACGGTGGCCTTGGCTTGTATGCACTTTCATAATTAACTTTAAATCAACAGACTAAAAATAAATCTCTTATGAACTTGGATGAAAAGGTGATGTATTATTTCAGCAACAAATATCATTAGTCACCACCCATATTATCATCACCACACACCACCCACCTTCCATCATCACCACACACCATCCACCTTCCATCATCACCACACACCACACACCACACACCTTCCATCATCACCACACACCACCCTTCCATCATCACCACACACCACCCACCTTCCATCATCACCACCCACCCATCATCACCACACACCACCCACCCATCACCATCATCACCACCCACCTTCCATCATCACCACACACCACACACCTTCCATCATCACCACACACCACACACCTTCCATCATCACCACACACCACCCACCTTCCATCATCACCACACACCACACCTTCCATCATCACCACACACCACCCACCTTCCATCATCACCACACACCACCCACCTTCCATCATCACCACACACCACCCACCCATCATCACCACACACCACCACCCTTCCATCATCACCACACACCACCCACCTTCCATCATCACCACCCACCTTCCATCATCACCACACACCACACACCTTCCATCATCACCACACACCACACACCTTCCATCATCACCACACACCACCCACCTTCCATCATCACCACACACCACCCACCCATCATCACCACACACCACCACCCTTCCATCATCACCACACACCACCCACCTTCCATCATCACCACCCACCTTCATCATCACCACACACCACCCACCTTCCATCATCACCACACACCACCCACCTTCCATCATCACCACACACCATCCACCTTCCATCATCACCACACACCACACCACACACCTTCCATCATCACCACACACCACCCACCTTCCATCATCACCACACACCACCCACCTTCCATCATCACCACACACCACCCACCTTCCATCATCACCACACACCACCACCCTTCCATCATCACCACACACCACCCACCTTCCATCATCACCACCCACCTTCCATCATCACCACACACCACCCACCTTCCATCATCACCACACACCACCCACCTCCATCATCACCACACACCACCCACCCTTCCATCATCACCACACACCACACCTTCCATCATCACCACACACCACCACCCTTCCATCATCACCACACACCACCCACCTTCCATCATCACCACACACCACCACCCTTCCATCATCACCACACACCACACCTTCCATCATCACCACACACCACCCACCCTTCCATCATCACCACACACCACCACCCTTCCATCATCACCACACACCACCCACCCTTCCATCATCACCACACACCACCACCCTTCCATCATCACCACACACCACCCACCCTTCCATCATCACCACACACCACCACCCTTCCATCATCACCACACACCACCCACCTTCCATCATCACCACACACCACACCTTCCATCATCACCACACACCACCACCCTTCCATCATCACCACACACCACACCTTCCATCATCACCACACACCACCCACCCTTCCATCATCACCACACACCACCACCCTTCCATCATCACCACACACCACCACCCTTCCATCATCACCACACACCACCACCCTTCCATCATCACCACACACCACCCACCCTTCCATCATCACCACACACCACCACCCTTCCATCATCACCACACACCACCCACCTTCCATCATCACCACACACCACCACCCACCCATCATCACCACACACCACACACCTGTACTGTATCTTCCTCTATATACTTTACCTGTACATTTATTCCTCAGTATATAAAATGAGAAAAAAATAATCTTGTGTCCCCACCTTACACCACATACGTCTGAGAGTAACAAGACCATTCAACATTCTTAATCTTCTATTGACAAAATCCAAACAGCCTTTACGACCTGTATACCATGATATTATTACTACTACTTCTCAAACCAGTCTGTTAATAACCTTTTAAGCATCTCAACCAAGCTTACAACGCCGTCAATAACTTTCCACCACGACTCTCAATATTGACAGGGTAAGGAAGCCTGACCTACGAGTAGACTGATATACCGTGACTTCACTTGCACCGTAATGAACTAGCGGAAACACTAGCTAGAGAGAGTGAGGTAAGAGGAGTGAGGCAAGGAAGGGGTGAGTGAGGTAAGGGGAGGGGTAGGGGAGAGGGGGAAGGAAGGGGAAAGGGGAAGAGGAAGAGGTGGGAGGGGGTGTTTGTTATTGTTTCAGGGGAGACTTGTGAAATGTGTCAGAGGTGTTGATCTGGCGGGAAATTCTTGGCTACATAGTGGCAGCTGGTGTTTAGAATATGTGGGTTTATGTACGTCTTTGTTGATGTTTGTAGAGGTGTTTATACATACATATATACATACATACATACATACATACATACATACATACATACATACACATCGGGTCGAATTTTAATGGGCATAAAAATACAACCACAAGAGACCACACACACACTCACACACACTCACGCACTCACACACACTCACACACACTCACACACACAGGGACATCTCGCTTTCTTCCCTCACCTTGGCCTGGCTGAGAAAGAGAGAGAGAGAAAGAGAGAGAAATAGAGAGAGAGAGAGAGAGAGAGAGAGAGAGGGTAAGGTGGGAAGTTGGAGGCCCAAGAGACGGAAATAGCCCCCTCCTAGCCCTTCAACCCCTTCCTAGCCCCCAGAGAGACGGCGCCACCCAGCCTATACTACCTGAGTGGCAAGCGTTCACATAAATGACATGAAGAGCAGTCTACATCACCTCTTGATTACTGACCGTATGTCTGTCTGTCTCTCTGTCTGGGGGAGAGGAGGAGGGAAGAAGTCAGAGAGAGAGAGAGAGAGAGAGAGAGAGAGAGAGAGTCCCCAATTCCAACATTTCCGTAAAAAAAAAAAAAAATTCTTCCTCATCACGATCTCAGACACATTGGAAATAATTATTATAAAATCCCATAAAATCCCCCCAAAATACCATAAAATCTCATAAAATAGCGCATAAAATCCCATAAACTCCTCCATTAACAAAAACAACAATAAATCAATATATCCAATTTATTTATCATAAGACAAAAGATCGGTAGAAATCTCGTATATTTCTTCAAGATGTTTTATACTGTGAGAGGACTTGCTATTACCGTATATATGTAAGTCCTTCAAGACCTCCTTTGTTGGGGGCGTAGGAACACATGTAGGTAATAGAGATCCTTTGACATCCTGTAGTGTGAGGGTGTGGGCGGGGGGGGGGGGGAGAGGGTGTAGTGTGTGTGTGTGCGTGTGTGTGTGTGTGTGTGTGTGGTCATCAAGTTTTATCCCAAATATTTTTCTTTTGTCCAGACTTTTATTATTATGTTTTTGTGACTCTTCCTTACACGTCTTTATGCATCCTTCTACATAGCCTGACTTAACCACACGTATACACCATCAAGGGAGAGATTCATCCTGCTTCTGCTTCTGCTTCTGCTCCTGCTCCTCAGCACGTTCACCCGCGGCGTGCCATAATGACTGTCTCCTGGGAACCGGAAGGTCGTACACACACACACACACACACACACACACAAGGGGATATGATGCTAGTGTGTCGTAGCAGCAGCCAGAAAGTCACGTGATACCCCGGAAAGCCAGTGTGGTGATGTTATGGTGGCCACGGCAGTGTTGAGGTTAGCTTAGGTTAGGTTAGTTGGAGACGGTGGTGTACTGCCTGGTCTTGTTCTGTACCCCAGCTAGAGTCTTCACGTGCCTGGTGTTGTTGTTGTACTGAAGGAATACGAAGGAGGAGGAGGAGGAGAAGGAGACATTTATGAAGGGAAATGAAAAACTAAAGGTGTGGAAAAATCGTCTATTAACAAAACATACTTTATTTATAATGAGCCACTGGTGTGTGTGTGTGTGTGTGTGTGTGTGTGCCAGTGACCAGTACGTGACCCGGATATAGTAAGACAAACAAGGAACCTCGACTTGGGAAGGGGGGGGGGGGCAGGATTCTCTCTCACGTCACAAAAAATAATGAAGAATTTCGTAGTTTTAGTTTTTATTGAGTAGATATTTAACCCTTTGAGCCCTAAAGGGTTTAAATCATCATTCTCAAAAAGTTAAACCTTCATCGTTATAGGGTTAAATCATAATCTTGAAAGGGTTAAACGATCATCCCCAGAGTTAAACCATCGTTCTCAGGGTTAAACCACATCATTAATCAGCTGTCACCTCATGGGCAACATTAATGCCTTATCCTCAACCTCTCTTGTGTCTATATTCCTCCTTAAGGGTAAGTCTGAGAATGCACTTAAGTCCATCTTGACTAAATAGGTTCACTTAATACCAGTACTAGTTACCAGGAACACATTGAAAGCACATTGAAAAAAAAAATTATTCCATAGTCTGATTTCGACTCCTGTTGACTCAAGACCTCGATTCACTTTCCTCACCAGGTAACCTCATGACAAGACACCCACACGGCGGTCGTCAGGTGTATAGGCTAGCAGCTTCAGTCTTTACCTAGGCTGCTGTTCACGTGTGTCTCATGGCATACAGACAGACAGACTTAGTATGAGTTAAATACAACATCTACGATACTTTTAGCACCTAAGAGATGTCACTATGTCATTCGCTTGTGCCAAATAATTCAGACATTATAGTTTGTTTCCTGGCACTGCTTGGCACTCAGATACTCAGAAACACTTGTTCTCTTTCTCGTTAAACAAATCTTAATAACTTTCCTCGAATATTGATCAAGTGTGAGAACAACAGGTGGAATTTTAATATATAGAGAGATGGTTTGATGGTTATAGGTGCCAAGTTGTTGTAACCCTTGGCAGTAGTGTCTTCTCTGAACAGCTCCTGATGACTTGAGAGACAAGCAAAAAGATGGTAAAAAAATCCCTCAGAGGTCTTGAAGCTCTTCCCTTATATTTAGAAACTGTCTGTTAACTATTATTATTTATTATTATTACAGTTATTATAAAACTCTTTCATCATTATTCTTTCATCACGTTTTTGTTTTCTATCTAATATTTATCATTATTTTTATTATTATTATTATTATTATTGAATTTTTTTTTTAAGATTTTTAATTTAGAACTGTCTGGGTGGCGGGGAGGAAGGTCAGCACTGGAGGGGAAGAATAACCTTTCCTACAATCTGAAGGTCTAGTTGTTGGTGTTAACAATATTTACCTGGAAAACCATTACCTGTGTTGCAAATATAACCTCTGCTTATACAACATCACCTTGAGGAAGAGGAGGAGTGGGACTCTTGTGTGTGTTGTGTCGAGAATGAACAAACAAACTCAGAGTCATTGATAAATTGTTGTGTGTACAGTCACTAAAAAACTACCTATACAAAATTATGTTGAGATAATATGACACAACGGACGAAGGATTTTGACAACCCTACTGAGACAACAGGAGTCACAGTGTTCATTGTGGAATTCATCGATCACCCGGAGTACAGATAGTTTTTTTGGGGGGGTGACTGTATTTACACCTAGGATTAATGTATAGAAGTATATTGAAAACTCCGTGAAGTATGCGAAGGAAAGTGTCTTAAACCTTCGAGTACAATAGAGTAAACCATCGTCTTAAAAGGGTTAAGCCATAGTCCTCAAAGGGTTAAACCATCGTCCTCAAAGGGTTAAACCATCGTCCTCAAAGGGTTAAACCATCGTCCTCAAAGGGTTAAACCGTAAGAAAAATATTAAACCCGATGTATTGTACAGTATGGATGTTTGCTAAATCGTATTACTGGACGTTGATCTGAGTGATAGTCCTATAGTGAATCTCTCCACCTGTACGACTTTTCCGTATCTTCAGAGTTCATGAAATATTACCTGAGTTACTTGACTTAGTTGGGGAGTGACAGGTGATGATAGTGTATGACCACAGCCCCTAGGCCACACGCACCTCCCTACCAAATTTCATCTCACTGTCTTTAATACTGAGGAAATGAATAAGGAACATGTGTGTGTGTGTGTGTGTGTGTGTGTTTTTGCATCCTGGAGGCTACGTGCTGCTGGCTGCCTCAGGTGGTGGGGAGCTGGCAGGTATTATAAAGTAAACACCAGGAAACTGAGACGCCATCACCAGCCTTCACTTGTTACTCTCCACACTGTTCTTCTTCTTCTTCTTCTACTCATTCCTTGTTCTTTTATTGTTTCTTGTTCGCTTTTACCTTTTCCTGATTTCTCTCTCTCTCTCTCTCTCTCTCTCTCTCTCTCTCTCTCTCTCTCTCTCTCTCTCTCTCTCTCTCTCTCTTTCTTTGTTCTTCTGCTCTGTCTTTGTTTCTTTTTCTTTCTTTTTCTAGCTTATTTTCTCTTGTTCTTCTTGTTCTTGTTCATCTTCTTTTATTATTATTTTTATTATCATCATCATCATCATAATCATCGTCATCATCATCATCATCATCATCATCATCGTCGTCGTTGTTGTTGTTGTTGTTGTTGTTGTTGTTGTTGTTACCTTCAAGCACCTAAACATATCCTCGAAGATACAGAAGTGGCTTAATGAACACCAGGTAAGCTTGGACACCCCCCCCCCCCCTTAGTATGTGCGTGTGTGTGTGTGTGTGTGTGTGTGTGTGTGTGTGTGTGTGTGTATACAGTTGTTTTTTAATCAATAAACCTAAACTTAAATGCTGTACAGTGTTACTTTTCCAAGACTCATTAACATACCTGTGTGTCACTCACCTTCGCTGTCTCAGGTAGAGAGTTGTTACCACAGAAACCTGATGCTCTCTAGCTCAGTGTCTGTCCATCCCGTCTTTATAATGTTGACTCAAACTTATTGTTTTATTACTATATCATATAAGGTGTTGGTATAAGGTGTTGGTATAAGGTGTCGGTATAAGGTGTTGGTATAAGGTATTGGTATAAGGTGTTGGTATAAGGTGTTGGTATAAGGTGTCGGTATAAGGTGTCGGTATAAGGTGTTGGTATAAGGTGTTGGTATAAGGTGTTGGTATTAGGTGTCGGTATAAGGTATTGGTATAAGGTGTTGGTATAAGGTGTTGGTATTAGGTGTCAGTATTTGGCTTCTGTTTATGTATATATTTTTTATTTTTGGTTTTATATTTTTTTAGTAATAATGGATTGCTATTTAGAACCTTAAGTCATATATCGTATTTAATTTTATTATATTTCTTATCATATATTAATTCTTTTATAGACAAAATTATCGTCAGTATATTATATAATTTCCTTGTCTGTATTTCCACCATGAATTATCTATATATATTATTATACGTCATTGAGTAATTAATTCTGAGGGAAAAAAATAATTAAGAGGACTAAAGAAAGACTTGTTACTTATTTCATTTTGTACTTGATCAAATAAATTATAAAAAATACATTAAAGATAATTATACTAACATTAATATCACAGATTGAGGATGACAGATAGAGAGACAGACAGAGAGACAGACAGACAATAAAAAACACAAGATATCTTCATTTATCTCGTAGTTGAGGGAGTTATATGTCTTCAGTAGCCACCAGCCATAAGTCTACACCAGTCTTGAACACTATCGCCTCCCCATTCCTCCTCACGTCTCTTCAAAATCGATTATTATTCTTAAGTTTTGGGAAATTCTCTTGTTTCCTATGATTATTGAGGTGTCTTGGCTGAAATCTTGATAAAAAAATAAAGTTCCAGCAGCGTTGAAGATTCAGGTGTGTCCAGGTGTGTGGTAGGTACACTAGAATGCCCTGTGTGTGTGTACAATAGTCTCTTGTATCTCAATGACATTCTTGGAGGTCTAGATATATACAGTGTTCATAAATTCTCATACACGTCTTCAAATAAGCCTTTTTTTTTTTATTACAGTGATCCGGTTCTTGAGTAACACGACGAGCAACTTCATCACAGGGACCCGCGATGCTCTCTTGGGTGTTTGTTTGCATGGGACGCCTTCACGAGCACTGATGTCAGGTTTGGTCATAACACTTTCTCCCTCTGATGTTTCTTGGTAGGTTCTGTATCTTCCAACATCTTTTAAAACATCTTCAGGTCTTTCTCGTTAATCTCCAACATTACGACGTTATATCTCTAGTATAAAGACGTCACTTCTTCAACATTAAGACGTCATATCTCTAACATTTGTATTCATCTTCTCTCCATCATTGTAGACTGAAGTATCGCCATTTCTATCTCGTTCGCCGTATTCAACAATGTTCAGTCTTAAAATACTCTTATGTTCACTATCGGTGCTGAACATCTTATTAATAAAAATTCTCCACATCTTCCCGCCCATCACCGCGACGATGTGTGACTTCATAAATAACAAAAATATCACAACGAAAACACAGAACAAAACATTAAGTTATAAATATTTGGTTGTATAAACACCTCAGCGCCCCCTTCAGGAACAGTGTTAAGGGCTCCATGAGGTCATCACTATGTATCTTTGGGCCAAGTCCTTGAGTTCACTTTGGGCTGAAGAAGCACCAGCTGTAGGAATCATTCAGATCTGTCGACTACATCTGACCAACTTGCTGCGTTCTTCTTTGTCGAGGACGATGAGTTCGGTGATGTGTTGTGGGGGCGGTGAGTGACGGCCGATCAGAGAACCCAACATTCTGGTGACGGAGAGCTTACGCTGTTTGGGGGACCCGTTGCTCAGGGTGTTCCCACTACTGCCGCCTCGGTGTGTCTTAACTTCTTTAAGGAAGTTGTCGAGGGCATCTGCTACAGGTGTACAGCTCTCGGCCGTGGAGACCTCGGAGAAGCGGGCGGCATGAGTGAGTGCCAGCGTTCTGGCCTCCACCTCCTCCACCTCCCGTAGGTGCCCCAGGTCACTCTTGTTACCCAGCATCAACACACTGGCAGACGACCGCCGCTCTGACAGCTCCTGAAGGAACAGACAAGAAGAGACAACATTAATAACTTGCACCTCAGTTACACATCAAACAACACAATATTAGCTGTCAATCTTGACACAAAGTTCATGACGTCAGCTGCTAGGAGTCAGTATATAACAGTAAATGACTTTATGGCTGTGTAGGAGATAATTACCTGCACTGTGTTGGCGGCCCAGGTGTACGACTGTTTGTCTGTGATGGCGTAAACCACGACGAAGGCTTCAGCCCACTGGAGGTGAGCGTCCGAGGACTGATCACAGCTGGCCCACGTGTCCATGATCTCCACGGATTGAGGAGCTCCATCCACCTGCAGCACACACTTGTACAGCATATCTGTAACAACAAGAACAAATTATTGGTACAAGTGTCAAGAAATCATAATTATACGGTTTAGTATGATATGATTGTATTGACAAGTAAGAGGAAAACTATATTAATGTTTGAACACCTGGCCAGGAGACCGAGTCCTCACCTGTGTCTGATCTGTACTCCCCGATGAATCTCTTGGTGAGGTAGCGGACGGTGAGGGCTGACTTGCCCACCTGTCTGCTGCCCAACACAGCCACGCGCAGCGGACCGTTGTTGTTCTTATCCTCTGTCTTCATGATGCACTGTAGCGCTAACACTCAGCACTCGAAACACTGTTCACTGGTATGTCTTCACAATACAATGTGGAAGTTGACACTTTCCGGAAGTTAAATCACTATGACTCCTTCAGTTTCAACTTCGGAAAGTCACTAAATAATTCCTTTTCTACAAAAGAACTTTGAGTGGAGGTCCAGGGTTAGGTAGCGAGCAGAGGTGATGTGTACCGTGAGGGGTGATGCAGCTCTCCCTGGTGGGTGTGATGCTAGACTTGGTGCCTCAAGAGTAGTGACGTGATCACGCTCTTACCTCCCGGCTTTATAGCCTCCCTTGGGGTTGCCAGTCCCCGGAGTCATCAACCTATCATTCCCTCACCACACTCATGATAATATCGTCCAGATTAATGAGTATTTAAGATGGATGATATATAGCAGTTCTGTTTTGTTTTTTAACGAGCCAAACAAAAATATACTTCCTGTTATCTGTTAGTTTAAACTAGTTCACAGTTTGTGGCATTCGTAATGGGTGTGTGAGTGTGTGGCTCAGCCGGGCCAGCCTCCTACTTACCTCCACGGTGATATATTGCGCACATTATCAAGCACTCCTCCCTTCACCTCCCTCTCCACTCCTGACACAAGTTTTGTAGTGATCCATTTCCTGATTCTCAACAGTTGTGGGTGACGCTGCCTCGGTTACCATCTTGTATAACCTAACCTAACCTAACCTAACCAGCCAGTACAGTATTATCACGGTTCTGTCCGAGCTGACTTCATGTATCACCTCTCAGCTACCGCAAGGGGAGGCATATGGCAAAACACTGTCAACACCTAATACACTGCTTATGGAACAACACTCAGCTCTGGTGACGCAAGACTGGCAACATTACTACCTGGGGAAGTCAGCACCATCGCCACCACTACCACCATCACCACCATCACCACCACCACCACCACTACCACCATCAAAACCACTACCACCACCACCACCATCACCACCACCACCATCACCACCACCACCACCACCATCACCATCACCACCACAACCACCACCACCACCAGATATTATCCGCCCGTACATACAGCTCTTTCTCTCTCTCTCTCTCTCTCTCTCTCTCTCTCTCTCTCTCTCTTCCGGTAGACTAACACCAACCATCTATCTCTCTCTCTCTCTCTCTCTCTCTCTCTCTCTCTCTCTCTCTCTCTCTCTCTCTCTCATTCTCCATTCTCTCAATCATATTTCCCGTTCCATATAACAACCTTATCGAATATCTCTAACACATTCAATTAACCTAACCTAACCTAACCTAACCTAACCTGACCTGACCTAACCTAGCCTAGAACAATATCTCTCTTGTGTTACGCGCGCAGTGGTGAACATTCTCTCCTCATATAGGTAAAATTTATACACAAACCTTTCCCAGAACCCAATTCTCTTAACCCCCGTTCTGCCTGATTAGTCATCTCCTCCCCCCCCTGCACCCCTCTCCTCACCCCCTGCACCCCTCTCCTCACCCCCTGCACCCCTCTCCCCTCCCCTCCCCTCCCCTACTGACTGCTGTTATTACTCTGGGGAGGAATCCGCTTGTGTTTACCTCTCTACTCATGATTCATCTCTTGTCCGGCTCTGGGATGCATTTTTTTTTCCTTTCGTTCTCAAATGTGGTGGTGTGGTGGTGGTGTGGTGAGGTGTGGTGGTGTGGTGAGGTGTAGTGGTGTGGTGGTGAGAATGTGTGTGTGTGTGTGTGTGTGTGTAAGTGTAAGTATATGTGTGTGTGTGTGCATGTGTGTATTAGAGATGACAATAGCTATATCAGTAAGGAAATTAAGAAATAATTCAGTACTTTAAGACAGAACGGAAAAAAAAAGATGGGACAGGGACTTGTTTATAAAGGTGTTAACAGAGAGAGTATCAGAATCCTTATACGGGAGACGGGGGTGATGTCTGCTACAGGAGGGGGAGGAGGGGGAGGAGGAAGATGGGTGTTGAGGGATGGGGTGAGTAGGAGGGGTGAGTAGGAGGGGTGAGTCAGGTCCTACGTATAGCCTGGTAACAAAAGTACACCTCATTTGTGTTACCTGGGGGGAGGAGGAGGTGGTGGTGTAGGTGGTGACAGCTGGTTATGTGAGAAGGAAGATGAATCACCTCTTTTTTCAGCAATTTCTTATAGGAAGGAAATTCTCGCCAGAACTGTGTCACGCCAGTAGGGAAGTCAGTCAAGTCCTCATCTATAAAGTGCTCTCTCATGGGATGCTCCTGTAGGGGAAAAAATATCTTCTAGGGGAAAAAATCATCTTCTAGGGGAAAATTTAGCTTGAATCTGCCTTACTGAATCTGATAGTGGAACTCACCAACACGGCGGGGTTAATGGACTGTTTCACCAACACTGAGAGCCAGATCCCATTATCATCATTCCATTACACAATAACATTATACAAATCGATGGAATATAAACAAATGATAATAGATATAACATTTAAGAGATAACACTTAACAGATAACAAAAAACAACATCTCAAGGGCATAGACGTGACCTGTTTGCAAGTAATGGCGATTGAGTCATTTTCAGCAGCCAACAAGAAACACCAATCAATTATATTACTACATTCTCTGAGCATGAAAGGTAACTCTCGAATCATTAATTACCTGGATGATGAGAAGGCTGCTCTTGTTGGTCCAGGGATTGGGAGCTAGTGAAGGAAGAAGCTAATTGCCGATAATGAAAGATCCTATGGTGGGGAGGAGAAGACTGGAATGGTATACAGACGGAATTTTTTTCTTTTTCGGACTTAAAAATTACAGTTGCAATGTTGAAGATAATTGGTGAGTCTGTTGTGGTGTGTACGGGGGTAGCTTACCGGAGCGTGTTTTTGTTTCTCAGGGAGTGTTATACATACATACATACATACATATATACATACATTACATACTTACATTACATATATACACAACACGACACTGCCCAGGTCGCATTACTCTGTTACTTCTTCAGGAGTAACAGAAGAAATGTTTGACCTTAACTTATCCTTAAATCTTTTCGTTAAGTTGCCATAGAGTTCCACTGTCCACCGCTCTTTCTCTCAGCTTCCAGGCGTTTGGAGGTCAATATAATGCTATTCCTTTCTCTTCAAACTATAGAAACTAAAATTATTCTTTCATATCTATAATTTATTAGCCTACTGCCCTAAACGTATATTGATCTTTTATTAATTATTTTCAAAGTTTGGGAATTATTAATAGTTTCTTATTTAATATCTTAGTTTTTCTGTCTTTTTCTAGATTTACGCATGGCTCTCTCTCTCTCTCTCTCTCTCTCTCTCTCTCTCTCTCTCTCTCTCTCTCTCTCTCTCTCTCTCTCACACATTTCGGTAGAACTTCTAATAATCTTCTTTTCTCGTTGGTCCAAATACACTCAAAAGCCTTCAACAAACTTTGATGTTTGGGTGAGCAGTTGTCCGACCTTCTCACGTGGGGATCTTCTTCTTCCTGCTCTTCCTCCTTCTGCTCTTCATCGTCTTCCTCCTCCCTCTTCACCTTCTCTTCCTCCTTCTCCTCCTCCAATCCGCAGTATCAAATGTACTTACACGTAGTCCACACCTTAATGGCTCCCACAATATTACGTAAATTTCGTTTTTTGGAGGGAGGGGAATCTGTTAACACACTCTCCTAACAAACTGTACACCGGAAAGACATTGAAACTATACATTGGTTCTGTGTGTGTGAGAGAGAGATATGTCACCCCTTCTTATATGACATCCTAGATATTATTTTTAATTTGTTTACACAGTTACGTGGTGAATAGAGGTATTGTAATCTAACACAGTGACTAACTCAGCTGTATTGATGACCTAAACTATAATACCTTCAGTTCCGTCTCCTGTCTGCCATTATTTACCTTTTGACAGTATTGTGTAATTGACGAGTTCCTCTCCGTGATATTTTTGTATCTTGTGACAATATTTTTTGCCAGTTTGTTTTTGTTTTTTTCACTTTATTATTTTTTCTCCTGTTTATTTTTCTCATATTTTTCTTATTTTTTCTTATATATTTTTTTTTATTTATTTTTTTAATCTTAGCTGAGTACGGAAATAAGACAGACAGACAGACTGACAGACAGACAGACAGACAGACAGACAGTTGTTTTCTCACCATACAAACGTGAGAGAGAGAGAGATAAAGAATAGCGAGTTGTGTAGGAACGATTTATTTTAAACTCTCTCTCTCTCTCTCTCTCTCTCTCTCTCTCTCTCTCTCTCTCTCTCTCTCTCTCTCTCTCTCTCGACACATGATCAATACACTACTCTTTTCAGTCTCAATTTACTCCCCCTACCATCCACTCTCCCACCATCCACTCCCCCTACC
>CAUDMG010002325.1:0-17500 GCA_958450375.1 Homarus gammarus | reverse complement strand
GACGTTTTAAAACCTTAGCATAAATATTTCGGTAAGCTTAGAGAGGGAATGACTGCGGTAGAAGAGAAGGGGTGGTGGTCAGACTGCAGTGTGGGGAGAGCAGGGTAGGGAGTGGGCGGGTCGTAGGCAGGGACGACACAATCGTCTCAGGGGCGCCTGCAGCTTGTTGCGTTCCTCCTTGTCCAGGATGATGAGGTGGGTCATGGGCGTGGGTGGCGGGGAGTTACGGCCGATCAAAGACCCTAACATTTTAGTGACGGAGATCTTGCGGAGTTTGGGTGAGCCTCCACTCTGGTTACCGTTCCGCTGAGACTTGACTTCTTTGAGAAAGTTGTCGAGGACTTGTGAGACGGTGGTGCAGCTCTCGGCCGTGGAGACCTCGGAGAAGCGGGCGGCATGAGTGAGTGCCAGCGTTCTGGCCTCCACCTCCTCCACCTCCCGTAGGTGCCCCAGGTCACTCTTGTTACCCAGCATCAACACACTGGCAGACGACCGCCGCTCTGACAGCTCCTGAAGGAACAGACAAGAAGAGACAACATTAATAACTTGCACCTCAGTTATACATCAAACAACACAATATTAGCTGTCAATCTTGACACTATGTTCATGACGTCAGCTGCTAGGAGTCAGTATATAACAGTAAATGGCTTTATGGCTGTGTAGGAGATAATTACCTGCACTGTGTTGGCGGCCCAGGTGTACGACTGTTTGTCTGTGATGGCGTAAACCACGACGAAGGCTTCAGCCCACTGGAGGTGAGCGTCCGAGGACTGATCACAGCTGGCCCACGTGTCCATGATCTCCACGGATTGAGGAGCTCCATCCACCTGCAGCACACACTTGTACAGCATATCTGTAACAACAAGAAACACAGAACATAAGTATTACATCCTTAAAGTTTTCCCTCTTCCTGCCTACAATGTCGAACACCTACGTACTAGTCTTACTTTCTGAGTAACTAGGAAGAATAAAAGTTGTGTTTTTATGACGATACATTTAAATCTGGAGAGTAATTACGAAGTCACACCTGTGATGGACCAAACTGACTGTGCTTTGAGGGTAATCTACTTTTGTATTACTGCATAAATGCAAATATATGTAAATAAGTGAATCTATCTGTATTAGTGATGATGAAGCAAGTACTGGGTGTAAGTGTGAGTGCATCGCCATCCTGCAGTATAGAGTTATTGATTATGTGATCTTAAATTATTTAATAGTTGAGCTATATCTGGTGAGGTGGTTGTGAGGTGATCTTTACATACAACTCTCACGATGTTGACTTGTAGAGGTTATGATTACAACTAACAACAATAATGAAGTGTCAAGAATATTAGAAGTGCAGTTGCAATTGTTTCAGAATATTAGAAGTGCAGTTAATGATGTATTTGTGATTAAAACTCTAGTTCACGTATGCTAAAAACTCCCAAACATTTAACATGTAACTTAAAATGTCAGGATTCTTCCTCACAAGAATGTTCAATAGACCTGACTCGTGTGTTGTATTACTTCTGTACAAGTAAAGCCTTGATAGACTAATGTAAGTCAATAATATGTGCCAGATTATTTACAACTTTCTTTAAGACCATTGATGATAAACCGTCTCAGCAAGTAAAAATATATTCTCAAACTAGAACAAATTTGTGTACATATACGACTTGTACAACAGAAACACCTTGAAATACTATGCATGCATTTCAGGTGGGCACATATGTACCCCAGAAGTACTACAGCACATACAGAGGTGTCAAAACATGGCACATGACATCAGTCCTCACCTGTGTCTGATCTGTACTCCCCGATGAATCTCTTGGTGAGGTAGCGGACGGTGAGGGCTGACTTGCCCACCTCACTCGCCCCTATCACCGCCACTCTCAGGGGGCCACTTTGACTAGAGTTTCTGTCGTCTTTCATGATTAACTTGCAGCTCTGTCCTTTACACACAACACTGTTCTTGTTCACTGCGGCCTTTCTGTTCGCCGATCTCTTGATGTAGCTCTTTATGTCCTCTAATATCCAGAGAGGAATGCAGGCGAACGTTTGATTTCCGTTAGGAGCAATCTTGGATGACTTTCACCAACCACTCCACAAGATGAGTCTCGCGGCAGCTTGTTAAGACTGCCAGCGAAGGTACAGTATCCACGTATTACAGAAGGGGGGGGGGAGGGCTGTCGCTGAGCGGGGAGATTACCGCTAGCGTTGCTGAGACAAGTGAAGGCAACGAGGGAAGGGCCTGAACTGGCTTGAGCGACGACCGTGGGTCTTATTTATACCCGCGGTCCCTCCTCTCCTCTCGGGTGGGTGCCACTACGCATGTCGGCTGAAGCTGTGTGAGTGTTTTCTGTTCCTATCCGCGCCGCGCCAGTCCTGTTGGGGGTGGGGGGGTGATGCTGCTTCTGCTCCTGCTGCTGTATTGATGTCTGCTGACCCTCCTACTCTCTCCCGAACTCTCCATTCACACACACACATCCACACACCAAAACACCGGCCAACTTGAGGACCCTTCCCCAAAACACTACTCACAGGACCCAACAAGTGCTGTATATCTTTCTTCCGACTGAGTATTTTAATCCTACTGTAGTTACCACCTCGACAGATCTATAACATGTATCACCATGTTAAACTTACAACAGACATATTAGGATGTATTGTATATAAACGTGTGTGTGTGTGTGTGTGTGTGTGTGTGTGTGTGTGTGTGTCTCATCCCATCATTAAAAAACAAAGACAACAACACTGGTAAACACAACAGGACCCGTCTGCAGTGTTTCCCAGAGAGCCATCCACCGCCCACACCGCCACCCACCACGCCACGTACAGCGCCACCCACCTCCTACAGCTACTCATAAGCGCCATCCATCAACTACTAGGGTTTCCCACCCACCACCCACAACTCATTGCCCACAACACACCACCCACAACACAACCCACCACTCACAACCCACCGCCCACAACCCACCGCCCACAACCCAACTCACCACCGACAACCCACCGCCGACAACCCACCGCCCACAACCCACCACCCACAACACTCCACCCACAACACTCCACCCACAACACTTCACCCACAACCCACCGCCCACAACCCATCGCCCACAACCCAACTCACCACCGACAACCCACCGCCCATAACCCACCGCCCACAACCCAATTCACCACCGACAACCCACCGCCGACAACCCACCGCCCACAACCCACCGCCCACAACCCACCACCCACAACAATCCACCCACAACCCACCGCCCACCGCCTACAACACATCCCACCACCCATAAAACACGTAATTCAGATTTACGACCGAGAATCGACCAGGATGGGTCAAACTTCTTGGAAAACGGTGTGTGTGTGTGTGTGTGTGTGTGTGTGTGTGTGTGTTGAGAGAAGGAACACCACCGTAATGCCTCGGGCCTATGGATGTAGTTTTTTCTCCCTCGTGATTTACTGCCCTACCTGGTGATTTACTGTCCTACCTGGTGATTACTGACCTACCTGGTACTAATTGACTCCTGTATCTTGTTGTACCTGCTACCAATATCGGTGACACCATCAAGGTCACCAACACAGGTCACTAACACTACAGGTCACCAACACTACAGGTCACCAACACTACAGGTCACCAACACAGGTCACCAACACTACAGGTCACTAGCACTACAGGTCACCAACACTACAGGTCACCAACACACGTCACCAACACAGATCACCAACACTACAGGTCACTAGCATTACAGGTCACCAACACACGTCACCAACACAGGTCACTAACACTACAGGTCACCAAAAACACAGGTCACCAACACACGTCACCAACACAGGTCACCACCAACACAGGTCACCAACACAGGTCACCAACACTACAGGTCACCAACAACACATGTCACCAACACAGGTCACCAACACACGTCACCAACACAGGTCACCAACACTACAGGTCACCAACACACGTCACCAACACAGGTCACCAACACTACAGGTCACCAACACAGGTCACCAACACTACAGGTCACCAACACACGTCACCAACACAGGTCACCAACACTACAGGTCACCAACAAAACAGGTCACCAACAACACACGTCACCAACACAGGTCACCAACACACGTCACCAACACTACAGGTCACCAACACAGGTCACTAACACTACAGGTCACCAACAACACAGGTCACCAACACAGGTCACCAACACACGTCACCAACACAGGTCACTAGCACTACAGGTCACCAACAAAACCAAACCAAAAATACCAAACATCAGGTCATATCCGGTCAATGTAGGTCAGTGATCCCTCTAGAATTGCTTTGACGTCAGTTACATTTTACCCATAAAGTTTTAACCCACGATAAAGTTACTGATGAAGCACTAATGATTTTTTGGTATTTTTTTTTTTTTAGGTACGTAAGCGATTTTTTTTCCGTCTGGCGATCACAAATTTGGTTCCCGTCTTATATTTAAACGTGAATTGAGTGTAATAATAATAATAATAATAATAATAATAATAATAATAATAATAATAATAATAATAATAATATCGATAACACCTACAATAATAATAATAAAAAAATAAACTATAATTCTAAGTCATCAATACTTCTCACATATTGACCTTCAGAACAGCGCTAGGACTTGTACATAAAACTCTGATGAAGGAGTAATCTTCTAGACCCCTTATAGAATAACATGACATCAAGGTCCTGTTCGCTTCCTCCCTCTGGAATAGTCGAGAAAAGTTTGCTCATAAGAAGTCCTTGAGGCTGTATATAATTTGTCATCCTGCTGAACACGAAGAGAAATTGATTCCAAAAAAGATGTGAGGTCACTGACGCCTGTTCCTCTTGTTCAACATTGATGTGATCGTCTAGTTAATGTTATGTTTGTTAATACGTTTTCTCTATTATGTTAAACGATGATCTTGCACTCCTTCGTCGACTCCACATTAATAATAATAATTCAGTATCTCTTATTAATAAACAGTTAAGCGAAGACCAAAATCCCGTCCACTGAAGAGGTCATTATCATCATACTGTCAGCCTTGGTCCTTACCACATTAACTAACTACTGAGGAAAATTATGACATGAACGCCGAGGAAAACAAAATATTCTGGCGTTGAGGAAAATGACACGATAAATGTTGTGGAAAATAATTGTCTTGATGTTTGGAGTAAATCAAAATCTCAAAATGTGGGCTGTGACTTTTATTTTATTCCTCTCACGTATCGCGGTGCCTTCCCTCCGTCCCTCGCTCCCTGGAACCACCTTGGCAGAGTTACGTGAGCCGGGAAGGGGAGTGTCTTGGAGGGAGGGAGGGAGGGAAGGTGTTTTGGAGGGAGGGGAGTTGTTTTGGAGGGAGGGAAAGTGTTTTGGGGGGAGGGAAAGTGTTTTGGAGGGAGGGGAGTTGTTTTGGAGGGAGGGAAGGTGTTTTGGAGGGAGGGAAGGTGTTTTGGAGGGAGGGAAGGCGTTTTGGAGGGAGGGAAGGCGTTTCGGAGGGAGGGAAGGTATTTTGGAGGGAGGGAAGGTGCTTTGGAGGGAGGGGAGGTACTTGACTCTAAACTGGGGGATGATGACTAGAGCATGGGAGATCGGAGGATAGGAGATGGTGGAGAAGATGTTGAAGATGGTGGAGAAGATGGTCAGATGGTGGAGGTGATTGGGAGTTAAGTTAGGTGGTTGGTTAGTGGAAGGATGGCTGGCGGGGGTGAAGGAGGGGGGGGGAGAAACACGTGGTGACCTGGTGGTGAAAGAGACACGTGATGACCTCAAGTTAGCAGGTAAAACAGGTGAGGGAAGGGGACGGTAGAACGGTAATAAGGCATCAATTTACCTTCGACGTCCTGATCAAGGTTGACAGAATCGCCAGCTAAGACGGTGGTGAAGAGTGACTCACGATTGGACATTAACCACTCTTCCTGTCTATATTGCCCTGGTCATTACTGTCTCTTGGTCATTACCTGGTCCATTGTTATTAGAAGAAGTATTAACAATTTTTACACTGTACTCTTGGTCCACCATTACAGAAAGCGGATATTATAATTTACAGAACAAGGATATTAGATTATTGAACCTTTTTTGGTGTTGTGGATGTTATGTGTCTGGTTACCTTGGGCTGAGGCAACCGTATGGCTCGATTGACCCAAGAAAGGTTTGCGATATTGGTGAGGAAAAGTGGAGAGAAGGAGAGAGAAATGGTGTTACTTAACAGTTTCAACACAGTATGGAAGAGATATACTGTATGTGTGTGTGTGTGTGTGTGTGTGTGTCTGTCTGTCTGTAACAAAGCCTTCACCCTTGCTACTGGTGTCCTGAAGGTTACAATTTCCTTTAAACATTTTCATAAGCTGGTGACGTTTATTACACAACATAAGGCAACGGAGAACAGAGTGATAAAATTCAAACATGTACGTCAACACGGCAGCGGAAGTGGGGGGGGGGGGGAACCTTGAGATGATGGCGAGAGAAGATGGTGCCAGGGGGGTGCCAGGGATAGGGGGGAAGGGTGGCAGGGGGAAGGGGTGGCCGTCAGTGCTGTGGTAAGTCATGGCTAAATAAACTAAGTGATAGATTGACAATTTTGTTAAAGCTTTTGTTAGGTGTAACTATTGTTGTTGTTATAATGTTATGCCTGCGCTTTAGCAACGAAGGTCTTTAAGCGCGCAACAAGGTTAGTTATGCACTAGTTCAGGGCTAATACTTTATACCTGAGTTCAGGGGTGCCTAATCAGGGCTAAATTATCTCCCATGGGATTTAGGGATACCTGGATTACTGTATTGTGCCGTAGTCGACAGGATAAAGTGGAGGAGTGAAAGAAACATCAGATTGTGTGTGTGTGAGAGAGAGATAGAGAGAGAGAGAGAGAGAGATAGAGAGAGAGAGAGAGAGAGAGAGAGAGAGAGAGATTTCCTTTGACGGTCAAGTCCATGAGGTTATTTTTCTCGAAATATTTACTTGTTTTCATGAAATTCCACAACATTTTTGAAAATTTTCCAATAAGTTTGATTGCTAGTCAGGCTGTCAACCCCTGCGTGACCCTGGGCCCAGATGACCTCGGGGTTAGGTCATTGACATCCACCTGACCTTGCTTTATTTATACCTACAGCTGAGGTCTTGATGAGGTGTTTGATATATATTGAAAGGAAAGTTTCAAATAGTTAATAAAGGCAAATTAATTGATTTGAACCTATAAACTTTCCCTACAGGTTGTATGAAAAGGGCACACACACACACACACACACACACACCATCCTCGACACCGGCTCCTACTACCACCTGAGATCCCTAGCCCGAGAATTGCTGTTCGACACCACAACCGCATACAGCCCATACGAGCATGAACTGATCGCTATGAGAACATCCCAGTCCCAACCATTGTAAAAATTATCAATAACTTGTAATCAACCAGTGTTTTCACTCCCAGTCAATCTTACTTTTTGCACTGTCACTATGTTGAAATGCCCTGTAGTTTGAGCTTCTCCCCACCTAGTTATTATACATCATATTTCCATCACTTATGTTACTTGTATATTATTTGTAAATCAAGAGACCCATTCCCCAATTATGTAACTGTATATTTTCATGCTCTCTCAATAAACCGTTAATTATTATTATTATTAAATAATAATGGAATCCCCTCAAGATCGAGGATGGCCGGCCCAAGGGCCTCCTAGGCGTGAATTTGCTAAGGTGTAGAAGCTGTCCCCAACACAACAACCACATATTGGGTTAACGAGCTGCATGACCCAATGTCAAGGAATAGTCCGAGAAGACTGGACAACTCGCCAGCTGCACTGGCTAACCATTAACCCGGAATACGATCCGCAAATCGATTAACATCCAGGTTCCTAATTACTGCTGGGTAGACAGAGGCAATGGCGTAAAGAAACTTGCCCATAGTTTCACCCTGCCCGGGGATCACACACACACACACACACACTACTGATTTCTATAGAAGTACAGATGTGTCGTATCCCCTGCTTCACGAACTCCCGAGAGATTCAGACTCGTGAACCCGAATCTCTTGGGGGTTCGTGGTTTAGGAGGAGAGGCGAACGGATTTTAGTAGTTAACTGTACATCGACAATTATATTACATTATGGAATGTAATTTTATCATCATTATCATTTTTATTTATTATAGATCATGATTATTAGGAACATAAGAACATAAAAATAATGCTATGATAAATTGTTCTTAGTCACCTTATTATAGACTCGTGAACAATTCTTTGCGGTGTTTAGATTTTAATTAGTTAACACTGTCTTACCTATGGAACAGATAGACCCCTGCCTGCCTGCCTACCTGCCTGTCTGCCTGCCTGCCCACCCGCCCCTGCACGTTAAAACAATCAACATAAAAGGTAAAAATTATAGCAACTATGTTTTTCATATAATTTTTCATATCACTTTTAGTATAACTTTTCCATATAATTTTTCACATTAGTTATGAGTATTAACTAAAAAAATATTAAATTATTAAAAGATGATTGAGATATGTAGAAAATCGTATTAGTTATGTATTACAGCCAACACGTGTCTACCACCCATAGGCATCACGTTATCTCACGATCTCAAGTCACCACATGTTTCCCACTTCCTTCCCTTCATCCCCCCCATTCCTCTCCTCCTCACCCCGTCCTCCTCCCCTCTCCCCACTCCCCTCCTCCTTATCCCCTCTCCCCAACCCCTCCTCAACCATCCCCCCTCCCCACCCCCCACCACGTGTCCTATCTCCCGGCCACCTTGAGTTCCCCCTCACGCGTGCTCACAGGTAGGTCACGTTAATCAGATTTCCTTTGCATATTCACCTGAAATTACCTGAGAGGAAATGGCCACATCTCCGAGGGGCTCGTTGACTGTCCACGCTTACAGTGTTCTTCAGGGTTGTAAGTCTGGGTTATAGTGTTGTGGTGTTAGTGGTGTTATGGTGTTGTGGTGTTAGTGTTGTGCTGATACATGGTGGTACAGTGTTATGGTGTTAATGTTATGGTGTTATGGTGTTAATCGATTGGCGGGTCGTGTTCCATGGAAAAAAGTTCACCAGTGCAGTTATCGAGCTGTCCGATCATCTCGGGTTTACACCTTGACGATGGGTCGTTTTACAAGATGTGGTTAGGTTAGGTTGGGTTAGGTGATGAGAGAAACATCTTTTATCTATGATGTTATGTAGATCAGCTGGCCCTTAAAACTGGCTCTTACCTCTTGGCCCTCACCTCCTGGCCCTCACCTCATGGCCCTCACTTCCTGGCCCTCACCTCCTGGCCCTCACCTCTTGGCCCTCACCTCTTGGCTCTCACCTGGCCCTCGCCTCCTGGCCCTCACCTCCTGGCCCTCACCTCCTAGCCCTCACCTCCTGGCCCTCACCCCCTGACCCTTACAACCTCTCAACATCCAGGAACTGACCTCATTAACCTCCACCTTCTGGCCTCCAAACTTACAGCTCATTAACCTGTCCTCTGAGTCCTGAATACCACACTCTAACCTTCAACAGTTCAGGGAAGGTTAGAACCAATCACGGCTGACCAGAAAAATACCTGACAGAGTTACACGTCCGGCCAGGTCAAAGGTCACAGGTGAAATTGACCAGAAGGTGTTTGCGGAAATGCTGGATATGCCTTGAATCCACGACAATAAAGGCCCTCCTCCCTTCCCTGTCCCCCTCTCCCTCCCCCTCCCCCTTCCCCTCTCCCTCCACCTCTACCCTCCCCACCCCTTCTCCCACCACCCACGGCACTGGATATATGTTGAACTCCCAAGCCAGCTAAGATTCTAAGCTCATGACTTCGAAAATAACAAAACTAATTTAGTGCAACACCTCCACCCAGCTGCTCCCCTCCACCCAGCTGCCCCCCTTCACCCAGCTGCTCCCCTCCACCCAGCTGCCCCCCTCCACCCAGCTGACCCCCTCCACCCAGCTGCCCCCCTCCACCCAGCTGCCCCCCTCCACCCAGCTGACCCCCTCCACCCAGCTGCTCGTATCCCAATTAGATTCTAGAAAATTCTCGATTATTTAATTGGTTCTGATGGACCTGTTTACATCTTCCGGCGTCACATTACTGCAAATTAGAAGCAACAATAACGTCTCCGTGTTATGGACTTAAAATTCAATACGCAGATGATATTTAAATTGTCGGAACAGTGCGTGTGATAGTGTAGTGAGTTAAGAGGCCGTAACAACTATATCCTGCCACTTATAAACACGTTACGACACCTCTCTCTCTCTCTCTCTCTCTCTTCTAGAAGGCTCTATTAGGCCTCTGAGTAAACATTTCCAACTATGAAGAGTAATCCTAGCTTTGGTTTTCATTATACTTGGGTAAATGTTATGATTCATTACATCCTTACGATACAGTCACCCCCCCAAAAACTATCTGTACTCCGGGTGATCGATGAATTCCACATTGAACACTGTGACTCCTGTTGTCTCGGTAGGGTTGTCAAAATCCTTCATCCATTGTGTCATATTTTTTCAACACAATTTTGTATATGATAGTTTTTTTGTGTGACTGTACTTGGCAAGAGTGACAACATTTCCAAGAAAACAAGTTGTCCCCTCTCCTCCCCTCTCCCCCCCCTTCCTCCTCCCCCCTCCCCTCCCCTCGATGGGCATCAAGGTCAGTTGTAAGAAGCGTAAATGAATAAGCTCCTCAGCCCACGTCTCAGGGACACTTAATGTGGTCAAATGTGTTACAGAAAATATTACATTCGGGAGACTGATACAACGCGACTGTAACTTACTGTAACTTACTAATATAATACAAAGATAAATATTTAGAACAGAAATATATTATAATGTATTGATAATTGAAGTAAATATGAAGGCAATATATCCGATGTTTTCATTATAGTTTGTACATAAATTCGTTCGTATACGTTCATGAAATAAGGACAATTTATGGTGTTTTTCATCAACTATAAGCAGTACGGATACACCAAGATGAATATTCAATTAAAATTAACATCAAAACATCCGGTTATAGAGAAGTTACATTTATACATATATTTTGGAGCGTAAATATAGTTTCAGTCCTCCACTTACACCCCCAATAGTTATCAACACTTAAGCTGCAACTCCATAACTAACCAACGAGATCCATTCATGGTGTGTGGATGACTGAATTATATATTAGGTCTATATTAGGAAGGGAAAATGTTTGTGAATGTACATTGCCGGAAGTCTGTAGGGGGGGGGGGGGGGGCGCGGGGGGCAGGGGTTGTGGACCCGCCACCCTCATCAACTTGTGGTGAAAAACATCTCACTTCACACTATTAAAGTTTAGAAGATTATGTCAGAATATTTTCCTCGCACCATAATCTAATATCTTAAATGTAACGATAATCACACACACACACACACTCGTCCGGGGCCTGAAGGTCACTGCACTACAGCACGGGTCGGGGAGGTCGTAATCTTTTTGTTGTATTATTGTATCATTATAGAGAATACAACTAATATACTAAAACAAACAAGTCAATATTACGAGCGTCTCCAGACACTAGTGCCGTGTCTCCCGTCAGGTCAGCTGCTGCACACATCTCATCTGACAAACGCTGTCACTAATCACATGAACATTTTCAAGATAATTTATTACATTTGTCAGCTGTTTGTTAGTGAGTTTTCGTGTGAACGGTACACAGGCTGACTCACACCGAGAGCTACACCACACACGTTGGCTGCGTCTCTGAATTACTGCTATAGTACCTCACACCGGCACCACACAGCGAGGCCACTTACTGTACCTTCAGACCAACGGTATACTTGGCAGTCTTGGTAGAACATTGTACAACGTTTTCTCCCATTTCCTAGCAGCGTGGCTAGGTCGGTGGTGTGGCCAGTTCGTCTCAGTCTCCCACTGTCCCTCACGTTAGTTTGTTTATCACATTGTGCACCAGTGAACACTCTGGCTTCGTTGGACAAACATATTATACATATCACGCATATATAAAGATAATTCATGTGTCGTGAATAAAATCCCAAATCAAGAAGATTAATAACTAGAAATGAACATTGAAGGAAATCGAATACAAACTAAAATTCCTTTAAATAATTATAATGAACATATAAGCAATATTAACAGACTCGAATGACTATGTTCTCTACACCTTCAGGAGACGAGAAGCCAAGGGTCCGCTCGAGTCAGTATCTACCATATAACTTTCTCTTGTAATATCTGACACGAGAACAAGTAACAAACCTCCCCCAACAGCGTCTCTGATTGGTGGAGAACAGACGTTACGTTATTTGTGTTGTAACTTGAGCTGTGTTGATAGTGTTAACTGATATGTATACGATGTTGCAGACTTGTATTGGTGATACTCTTGACCATCACGTCTAATGCCGGTATATTTATCCTCCTACCTCGTCAAGAAGAAAACAACAGTCCTCATTATTTTATCTTTATATACTTCATGTTAACCAGTAGTCTTCGTAAGAGCATTTGCGTCAACAACCTCCACGTGTTGTCAGACCTACACGCGTCCTATCATAGCCTCCGCCACCCACCACCACTCTCCTCAGGATGCGCCCCCCCCCGTCTTGTGTCAAATTTTCCCGCCAGGAGGCTTGACGGGGCAATCAGATGTAATTGAACCGCGAGACGAACATCATGGAGAGAGCGGCGCGTGCACGGGGTCCCCTGCTGGAACCTTAATCCTCATTTTCTTTTGGGCTGACGAAGGGTAAAGATGATTGCAATTAAGTACAGGTTCTTCTTCCAGGTATAGGTATCCTCCTGACGAAGATACATGGTGGTGGTGGCGCGTGCAAGAATCATTAGTCTTGAAGGTAATTTATTTTCATTTGTCGAAGGATAATTTGGTTTTAAAGAATGTTATTCATTAGGTTCTTTGATCTTAACGACGAAGTGGGTGAGTTATGATGACTAAAATACTTCCAGCCAGCCACCGTGTTACACCCATAGACAACGCTTAAGTGAAGTAACACCATACACATCCACTTAATTTCTACCACACACCCAAAAATAACTTCTGTAATGACACCTTCCTACTTTCTCGTGACTTTTACTCTAAACTTATACCTGAAATGTGTTGAGAGTGGCCTGGAGACAAGATTAATCCCTCCTAATGTTGTGTTACTGAGGTATTGTGTACTATCAGGTGTTGACATTATATTTCATCTCGTGGACTGAAAACACATACACACGCACACACACACACACACACACACACACACACACACACACACACACACATTACCCCCACCTCTCCTTACATCTTTCTTCTATTGATCAAATCAGACCCTGAACCTCAGTCGTTGGAGAAGTACACATACAGAGTTTAATGACCCCTACATACATACATACATACATACATACATCACACGACACAAACATCGAATCGTAAAAAATAATAATAGTTTGCGATACTTGGAAAAATATTGAGTAGGAGAACGAAAATAAAAAAAAGAAGTTAATAAGTTAATGCAAAAAAATAAATGGACCCCCCACAGCCTTGATGTAGGTACTCTAGAGTTTGAGATGGTTGATGGTGGTATAATTTGGGTGTGATTGGTGGCAGTTAGTTCTCTTTCCGACTAGGTATAGGATACACGCGCGTCTTGTGTGTGTGTGTATGTGCAAAATTAAAGACTTGGTATTGACAATGTGTGGGACAGGTGAGCAGGCAGACAGGTGTTAAGTCATTAGTCACGTCCGGGATGCCACCTATTGTGTCCTAGCTTCTTTCCCTCACCTCCTGACACACATAGGTGTCTCCATGACTAGCCCAGGCCCGGGCCATCAACTGTAAACTATAATAATTTGTATTTTCAATCAGTGTTCCTTCTTCTTTCAGTAATGAAAGCTTTAGTTAAACGACCCACCCACCCCATGTATGTAATAAGTCATTTTTGTCTATTGTATATTTTCAGCCTTCGGGCTGCCGACTTTTTCAATAAACCGTTAATTATTATTTATTTATTTATTATTATTATTTACACTATTTATCTTTCCCATTATAACTCAATACCTCAAGCTATACGTGACGTCATTATCTTTTTATATGACGTCATGTATGTCATAAAAGTCAACAATGATTGCCTGGCTCACCTGCCATTCAAATCATTGTTATAAAAAAAATCACCTCACAATAATTTACAAGCAGGAACAATGGCGGGAAAACAATAACAAAAACATTCGAGTCAACACGAAATGTCATAATATTTTCACTATTTGTTTTTATATTTTACTGAGAAATCAGACGGCGAAAACGGGTGGTCATGTTGGTGGGCGTAGTTACGAATAGCTGAATGTGGTGGTTGTGCGATTAACTGGCCTGTTCGAACGGAACGGCCCAAGTGTTCATGGATGCGAGTTATCAAATGTCTTTTAGCTTTACCTATATATGTTACCCTACAGCTAGCACACGCTAATCTACTTTCCCGAAAAGTAGATAATCTACTGTAGTGGATTCCTCCCTTACAAACGCCGTTTGTCGCTCACTAGCCGACCCTCGAATTCACCAGCCTGCACCTCGTGTCCAAGGTCAAGAACCAGCGCCGCCTTACATGAAAGAGGTAAACTATTAAGCCACGCCTACCCCCGCTATATAAGACCTCACCTCGTGGTGACCTCTCTCTACTCCGCAAGGTGGAGAGCCCACCTGCTGTTAACCTCCTCCTCTATTTCCCACTTCTGAACTTTACCTTGTACTGTACCCGTCATGCACTCTTAGAGCTAGTGCTCTCTTCTCTCTGTATAACCAACCAACCAACCTCTCTCTTTCTACCTACAGCCACCAGCAAGCAACACCTCCTCCTCCGCTCCTGCCGGCGACCCACAAGCTGTCCTCCTCTGAGCACCCTCACCAACCAGCTCTCCCGACTCGACGCTTGTAACCACGCTGCCTTCCCAGCGCCAAGCTGCATTGTATATCCAATAAAACATGTATACAGAGAGCACATTGTGAGTTTCCTTTCTCCATCCCATCCTGAGTGTGAACCAATATCACGTATCCCACACAACTTTTCGGGAAAGTAGATTATCGACTTTTGGGGAAATATTAATTAATTTTCCGAAGTAGATTATCATAAAAAACGGGAAATTGGTATCACAGAAAATGGGAAATATCTACTTTCCGGGAAAGTTGGTTATCTACTTTCCCGAAAAGTAGATAGATTTTCTACTTTTCGGGAAAGTAGATTATCGACTTTTCGGGGAAGTAGATTTTCGAATTTTGGGGGAAATGTTACCTAATTTTGCGAAGTAGATTATCATAGAAAACGGGAAATTTGTATCATAAAAAATGGGAAATATCTACTTTCCGGGAAAGTTGGTTATCTACTTTCCCGAAAAGTAGATAGATTTTCTACTTTTCGGGAAAGTAGATTATCGACTTTTCGGGGAAGTAGATTTTCGAATTTTGGGGGAAATATTACCTAATTTTGCGAAGTAGATTATCATAGAAAACGGGAAATTTGTATCATAAAAAATGGGAAATATCTACTTTCCGAGAAAGTTGGTTATCTACTTTCCCGAAAAGTAGATAGATTTTCTACTTTTCGGGAAAGTAGATTATCGACTTTTCGGGGAAGTAGATTTTCGAATTTTGGGGGAAATATTACCTAATTTTGCGAAGTAGATTATCATAGAAAACGGGAAATTTGTATCATAAAAAATGGGAAATATCTACTTTCCGGGAAAGTTGGTTATCTACTTTCCCGAAAAGTAGATAGATTTTCTACTTTTCGGGAAAGTAGATTATCGACTTTTCGGGGAAGTAGATTTTCGAATTTTGGGGGAAATATTACCTAATTTTGCGAAGTAGATTATCATAGAAAACGGGAAATTTGTATCATAAAAAATGGGAAATATCTACTTTCCGGGAAAGTTGGTTATCTACTTTCCCGAAAAGTAGATAGATTTTCTACTTTTCGGGAAAGTAGATTATCGACTTTTCGGGGAAGTAGATTTTCGAATTTTGGGGGAAATGTTACCTAATTTTGCGAAGTAGATTATCATAGAAAACGGGAAATTTGTATCATAAAAAATGGGAAATATCTACTTTCCGGGAAAGTTGGTTATCTACTTTCCCGAAAAGTAGATAGATTTTCTACTTTTCGGGAAAGTAGATTATCGACTTTTCGGGGAAGTAGATTTTCGAATTTTGGGGGAAATGTTACCTAATTTTGCGAAGTAGATTATCATAGAAAACGGGAAATTTGTATCATAAAAAATGGGAAATATCTACTTTCCGGGAAAGTTGGTTATCTACTTTCCCGAAAAGTAGATAGATTTTCTACTTTTCGGGAAAGTAGATTATCGACTTTTCGGGGAAGTAGATTTTCGAATTTTGGGGGAAATATTACCTAATTTTGCGAAGTAGATTATCATAGAAAACGGGAAATTTGTATCATAAAAAATGGGAAATATCTACTTTCCGGGAAAGTTGGTTATCTACTTTCCCGAAAAGTAGATACATTTTCTACTTTTCGGGAAAGTAGATTATCGACTTTTCGGGGAAGTAGATTTTCGAATTTTGGGGGAAATATTACCTAATTTTAAGAAGTAGATTATCATAGAAAACGGGAAATTTGTATCATAAAAAATGGGAAATATCTACTTTCCGGGAAAGTTGGTTATCTACTTTCCCGAAAAGTAGATAGATTTTCTACTTTTCGGGAAAGTAGATTATCGACTTTTCGGGGAAGTAGATTTTCGAATTTTGGGGGAAATGTTACCTACTTTTAAGAAGTAGATTATCATAGAAAACGGGAAATTTGTATCATAGAAAATGGGAAATATCTACTTTCCGGGAAAGTTGGTTATCTACTTTCCCGAAAAGTAGATAGATTTTCTACTTTTCGGGAAAGTAGATTATCGACTTTCGGGGAAGTAGATTTTCGAATTTTGGGGGAAATATTACCTAATTTTGCGAAGTAGATTATCATAGAAAACGGGAAATTTGTATCATAAAAAATGGGAAATATCTACTTTCCGGGAAAGTTGGTTATCTACTTCCCCGAAAAGTCGATAATCTACTTTCCCGAAAAGTAGAAAATCTATCTACTTTTCGGGAAAGTAGATAACCAACTTTCCCGGAAAGTAGATATTTCCCATTTTTTATGATACAAATTTCCCGTTTTCTATGATAATCTACTTCGCAAAATTAGGTAATATTTCCCCCAAAATTCGAAAATCTACTTCCCCGAAAAGTCGATAATCTACTTTCCCGAAAAGTAGAAAATCTATCTACTTTTCGGGAAAGTAGATAACCAACTTTCCCGGAAAGTAGATATTTCCCATTTTTTATGATACAAATTTCCCGTTTTCTATGATAATCTACTTCGCAAAATTAGGAAACATTTCCCCCAAAATTCGAAAATCTACTTCCCCGAAAAGTCGATAATCTACTTTCCCGAAAAGTAGAAAATCTATCTACTTTTCGGGAAAGTAGATAACCAACTTTCCCGGAAAGTAGATATTTCCCATTTTTTATGATACAAATTTCCCGTTTTCTATGATAATCTACTTCGCAAAATTAGGTAACATTTCCCC